>CM039596.1:12631944-12954512 GCA_022457205.1 Saccharum spontaneum | reverse complement strand
TAAGAAGCTCAAGCAAGAAAAGGAGCATCTCAAGACCGGCCTAAGCAAGTTCACAAGAGGCCAATATTTGCAAAGGGAGCTCCTCATGAACACCGTAATGAAGATGGATAGAAGTGGTATTGGGTACTTGGCAAATCAAGAGAAGAAAGCAAAAGCTCAACAACAAAGCA
This sequence comes from Saccharum spontaneum, assembly GCA_022457205.1. Lineage (NCBI taxonomy): Eukaryota > Viridiplantae > Streptophyta > Magnoliopsida > Poales > Poaceae > Saccharum > Saccharum spontaneum. The sequence goes on along the minus strand of CM039596.1, from coordinate 12,954,342 downwards.
AGTCAAAGCCCAAGCCAAAGAGATGTGTTGAGTGTGGTCAAGAAGGTCACTTTGCTCATGAATGCAAAACTCCACCACCACAACCCTTGCCCAAGCATGCTAGACCCTTTGCCTTCAATGCTCATTACATGCTAAGAAAAGATTCAAATGGAAAGATGAAAGTCATGTTTTGGGTCCCCCAAACAAGAATAGGCCAAAGAAAATATGGGTTGCCAAGTCACTAGTTGAGAAAGTCAAGGGCCCCTCTCAAGTTTGGGTCCCTAAACAAAAAGCTTGATCTCTTGTGTGTAGGTGAACTACAAGACCGGTGGATCTCATTGGGTTATTGATAGTGGTTGCACTCAACATATGACCGGTGATCCTCGTATGTTCACCTCCATTGAAGAAAATGGGATATGCCAAGAGAAGATCACATTTGGGGATAATTCAAAGAGTAAAGTCAAGGGTATAGCAAGATTGCAATATCAAATGATCACTCACTCTCAAATGTGCTCTATGTTGCTTCATTGAGTTTCAACTTGTTATCCGTTGGGCAACTTTGTGACCTTGGCTTCCAATGCTTGTTCACACCAAATGAAGTTGAAGTTTCAAAGATAGATGACAAGCAAGTGATATTCAAAGGATTTAGATACAACAATCTTTATCTTGTTGACTTCACCTCCGAAGATGCAAATTTGATGACATGTTTGTTCACCAAGACCTCACTTGGTTGGCTTTGGCATAGGAGGCTTGCACATGTTGGAATGAGCACTCTCAACAAGCTATTGAAGAAAGAACTAGTAAGAGGGTTGAAGGATGTGAAGTTTGAAAAGGACAAACCTTGTAGTGCATGTCAAGCGGGCAAACAAGTTGCAAACACTCATCCAACCAAGGCTTTCATGTCAACCTCAAGAGTGCTAGAACTTCTACACATGGATTTGTTTGGGCCTACAACATACAAGAGCTTGGGTGGTAATCTCTATTGTCTTGTGATAGTGGATGACTACTCAAGATACACATGGACTTTTTTCCTTCATGACAAATCCGAAGTGGCAAGTTGCTTCAAGAAGTTTGCAAAGAGAGCTCAAAATGAATTTGAAGTCAAGATAAAGAAGATTAGAAGTGACAATGGGAAAGAGTTTGACAACACCAACATTGAAGCTTATTGTGATGAAATTGGAATCAAGCATGAGGTTTCTTCAACCTACACTCCTCAACAAAATGGTGTAGTTGAGAGAAAGAACCGGACTTTGATCACCCTTGCAAGAACAATGTTAGATGAGTACAACACTCCGGAAAAGTTTTGGGCCGAGGCAATCAACACCGCATGCTATGCTTCAAATCGCCTCTTCCTCCAAAAGTTTCTTGGCAAGACCCCCTATGAGTTGCTTAATGGGAAGAAGCCGGACGTCTCATTCTTCCGGGTGTTTGGTTGCAAATGCTACATCTACAAGAAGCGTCAACACCTAGGGAAGTTTCAAAGACGTTGTGATATTGGTTTTCTTGTTGGTTACTCATCAAAGTCCAAAGCATATAGAGTATTTAACCATGCCACCGGTTTGGTTGAAGAAACATATGATGTGGAATTTGATGAATCTAACGGCTTCCAAGGAGCAATTGAGAATTGTGATGATGTAGGTGATGAACCCTTGAGGGAGGCCATGAAGAACATGCCCGTGGGAGACATCAAGCCAAAAGATGATGAAGACGATGTGCAAATCATTGATCCACCATCTTCATCACGTGTGCCTCAAGATGATGACAAGAATGAGAGAGTTGAAAATGAAGATACCTATGTCTCTCATGAACAAGCCGAGGCACAAGCACAAGATGTTGATGCTCCCCATCCACCCCCTCAAGTGATTGATAGAAGAAACTCACCTCTACTTCAAGCTCATCCACAAGAACTCATCATAGGGAGTCCTACAAAGGGAGTAATGACTCGATCTCAAAAGCTAGCTTCTTTCGTTGAACATCACTCTTTTGTCTCTTGTGTTGAACCTAAGAATGTAGAAGAAGCTCTTCAAGATCCGGATTGGGTGAATGCCATGCATGAAGAATTGAACAACTTCACCCGCAACCAAGTATGGACACTTGAAGAGCATCCTAAAGGTGCAAGAGTCATTGGAACCAAGTGGGTGTTCCGAAACAAGCAAGATGACCAAGGCATAGTAGTGAGGAACAAGGCAAGACTAGTTGCAAAGGGGTTCTCTCAAGTTGAAGGCCTTGATTTTGGAGAGACCTTTGCACCCGTTGCAAGACTTGAAGCCATTCGTATCCTCCTTGCATATGCATCACATCATGATATGAAATTATATCAAATGGATGTGAAAAGTGCATTCTTAAATGGCTTTATAAATGAACTAGTCTATGTCAATCAACCTCCCGGGTTTGAAGACCCTAGATATCCTAATCATGTTTATAGGTTGTCCAAGGCGCTATATGGGCTCAAGCAAGCCCCTAGAGCGTGGTATGAGCGCCTCCGGGACTTCCTCATTGAGAAGGGCTTCACCATCGGGAAGGTCAACACCACACTATTCACCAAGAAGCTTAATGGGGAGATCTTCATTTGTCAAGTGTATGTTGATGATATCATCTTCGGGTCAACAAATGAAGATTATTGCAAGGAGTTTGGTGAATTGATGTCGAAGGAGTTCGAGATGTCAATGATTGGTGAGCTCACATTCTTCCTTGGTTTTCAAGTCAAGCAAATGAGAGAAGGGATTTTCATCTCTCAAGAAAAGTATACCAAGGATCTTCTCAAAAGATTCAAGATGGAAGAATGCAAGCCAATCAAGACCCCAATGCCATCAAATGGACATCTCGACCTAGATGAGGGAGGTAAACCGGTTGATCAAACTCTCTACCGTTCTATGATTGGTAGCTTGTTGTACCTTACCGCATCTAGGCCCGATATCATGTTTAGTGTGTGCATGTGTGCTCGCTTTCAAGCGTGCCCTAAAGAACCTCACTTAAGTGCCGTTAAAAGAATCCTAAGATATCTTAAGCACACCCCAAGCATTGGTCTATGGTATCCCAAAGGAGCTAGATTCCAACTAGTTGGCTATTCCGACTCGGATTATGCCGGTTGCAAAATTGATAGAAAAAGCACATCCGGAGGGTGCCATTTGCTTGGGAGATCCTTAGTATCTTGGTCTTCTAAAAAGCAAAATAGTGTGGCTTTGTCCACCGCCGAGGCGGAATACATTGCCGCGGGGGCTTGTTGTGCACAAATCTTATATATGAAACAAACCCTCCTAGACTATGGAGTTGTTCTTGAAAAGGTGCCACTTTTATGTGACAATGAAAGTGCCGTTAAAATTGCTAACAATCCGGTACAACACTCTCGCACCAAGCACATTGATATCCGCCATCACTTTCTAAGAGATCACGTTGCTAAAAATGACATATCACTAGAAGGTGTACGAAGTGAAAATCAATTAGCGGATATCTTCACTAAACCTTTGGACGAGGCTACCTTTTGTAGGCTAAGAAGTGAACTTAATGTGCTTGATTCAAGTAACTTTAAAAAATGAGCGCGTGTTGTCCCTTGCATTGCATTGTATCATATGTCACGTTTACTTTATCGCAATGCATTTAGGGCTTGGCTAACACGGTTACGATAACCCTCCTTTGGAGGAGTGAAGAAGCCTAATCGTGGATCAAACTTGACAAGCAACCTAGCTTTACTTTCTTGTTTTGCATTGCATATGCATGGTTGTTCGTTTGTCGTTTCTTTTCGGTTTAGCTTTGAGCAACCTCTGTGTTCGTCCATGGATAGAGAGAGCATTTGACGCTCCTAAAGGTCCAAAAACTCTATTGCATGGCCATACGTTGCTCCTCGGGTGTTTATTGCCTATTTTCGTAAAAATTATACTAGCCTAAGGCAAAATATTTTAAAAATTTGAGGGTTTGAGTGAGGTCACTCATATCAGGTTCCAATTGGTGTTTATTTGTGTCTCTTTGAATTGGAACTTGATTGGGAGAAGTCGCGTCGAAGTTCGGAACGAAGAATGGCGAAGAACAGCGACCGGACGCTGGACCGGACGCTGCACCGGACGCAGTGATGCTTCACCACCGCGTCCGGTCCCGGCGTCCACCAGCGCGTCCGGTCATCCAGAAGACCAATTCCAGACCTAGGCACCGGACGCTGCACCGGACGCGCCTCTGACGACCACCGCGTCCGGTCCCGGTTACCACCACCGCGTCCGGTGCTCCGCGATGAATTCCCGAGCTCCCAGCGACCGGACTCTGACCGCGTCCGGTCAGTCCACACCGGACGCGTCCGGTCACTCCAGGCGCTTACTGGAGTGTGACCGGACGCTGCACCACCGCGTCCGGTCATAATGACCACCGCGTCCGGTGATAGCGTGTCGAGCGGATCTCAGCCCCTCATAAAAACCGATTCGTCTTCTCTGTTTTTCCTCTCCCGTTCGCATCCGCCGCCGCCGCACAAGTTTCTCGCCGTCTCGCCGTCCTCCACCGCGCCCTCGCGCTCAAGCTCGCCGCCGGCGACTTCCCTGCCGAGGATTTGCCGCACCGCGCCATCCTTGGCTCCTACTCGCGCGTCTCCACGCCCGAGTCTCGCCCTGTGCCCGCTGCCGTGCGCCCCTCGCCGCGCCACCGCAATCCGCCGCTGTCTTCATCGTCGCCGGCCACCTTTCACCGCCAAGAGCCGCACCAGCTTCACTGCAGCCCGCAGCTACTCCCCCATGCGCCCTAGCTCTCCATGCCCGAGGTTTCTTCGGTTTTCCCCCAAACCCTAACCTAGGGTTCCTAGGGTTTGCCCTAACCCTCACTCGAGGTATCGCCACATTTCGACTTTTCGTTCAAGTCAATTCTATTTCGTCGTTAGGGCTAACCTTGACCGATCTCATCTCTTGACTATCTCGCTCGGTCGTTTTCAGAGCTCGATCGTCGATCTCAGGGGGTTCTCGCGAACTAGGTCACCGCTTCCTTTCACCGTCGTCTCGTTGATCCGAGGTAGCTTCGCGTCACGTTTCACTTCGTATCTCACATGCTTGCTATCTAGGTTTTCGTATCTTTAGATATATATGTGCTTATAGTATATCTCTCTATTCCATACGTGCAGCGAGTCAGTCGGTGTGTCAGGGTCTGATCTGTTCGCTAAATCCGAGGCCAAGCCTGTGGATACGGATTGAGGCCAAGCCTCTCGAGTGTCAGTTCATCATCTCACAGAGGTTTTCAGGCAGTCGATCATCATGGTGCGTTGCAAGAACGCCGGTGGTGCTCCTGGTGATGGGGACAACAGTCCTCCCCGCCGTGATGAGATTGCGCGTGGTAAGCGCATCAAGATTGCAGCCAGGAAGAAGAGGAAGACACTGTCAGATGCAGAAGTTGCTCAGGCTGTGGCAGACGCTGCAGAGCAGGCAGAGAGAGGTGGCAGACGCAGTGGCATACACATAGGCGAGCGTCACTTTCACCTTGAAGGTCGATAGCTCGGCACTGAGGCCACTGAGGGTACCGAGGCTACTGGACCTTCCGAGCAGATGTCAGTAGATCCACCCACAGAGCAGACAGAGGCTACACAGGCTACTGAGTCTACCCAGGCTACTGAGGCTCCATAGGCCACTGAGGATACAGAGGAGCAGGCAGCTCAGTCTCCACCACGTCGCCGCTCCACACGTGCTCGTACACAGGTGACACCTAGGCCAGAGGGCCAGCGTCGTGGAGCACGACCTCCTCCCAGAGTTAGAGGGTCACCCCCGGTCGAGCACTTAGACCTGAGGGGTGCTTCAGCACGTCAGGTGCAGAGTTTGAGGTTTGTGGAGGTCAGCCGATGGTTTCCACCTGTCAGAGATTCCAGAGCTTCAAAGGGTTTCTATACCCCACTTCAGGAGGATTTCTATAGGGCCCTAGTTGACAGTGGCATTGCTTTCAGACCTCAGAGGGTGTGTCGACTAGAGGCATTGGTTGATGTTGTGGGAGAGCAGCTCCGTCCGCACCTGTCCTATATGCCCGGCTTATCAGATCTTCTTGGACGGACAGGTGCTTACTGCGGCACATGGGTCAGAGAGTTCTATGCTTCACTGTGGATTGATCCTGCCCATGAGTTTATTCACTTTGCATTCAGAGGCCGCGATCACAGACTCTACAGCTCCAGAGCCCGAGAGATCCTCAGACTTCCAGCTTCTGACACGAGGATCCATCAGTTGTGCTATGGTCAGACTCCACCTCCCAGACGCCCTCACGGCGGTTCAGTGCCACCCACCGACCTGGTTCGACCCTGCTTTCGCGAGCCTTTTGGCGAAGGGTCACGTCGTACTCCTGCCAGCCTGACGCCACTTGCCCGAGTTTTGGATGCTATACTCAGACGCACTTTACTGCCCAGACTCGGCTACAGAGAGGGACTGACACGTATGCAGCTTTGGGTTGTTCACCACCTCCTTTCACAGCGACAGTTTGACATCTGGGATCTTATCCTCAGTGAGATGGAGGACACCATTGCTGAGGGCTTCAAGGGTAACCGTCAGCTTCCCTATGCCAACTGGATTTGTTTCATCATCAGATCTGCTATCCAGATGCCACCAGAGATCAGGGCGGAGATTACTAACACTACTACAGCTTTCCCTGATTATGATATCAGACAGCTTTGGGCCTCTGTTACTCGAGATCAGGCCCCAGCGCCAGGACAGCGTGAGCGCCCAGACGTTCCTGAGACAGCAGCTGAGCAGGACGCCAGAGTTGACGAGCTTGCCGAGGCAGAGCTCGCAGACCTTGAGACTCAGACTGCTGAGATACCTGAGGATGTCACTTCTGACAGCACAGATGAGGACTACCAGCCCATCCCCAGGTACCGGTCTCCTCGGTCTCACGACCACGAGGCCGGTGGATCTGGCTCAGCCTCCCGCTCAGACCCAGCCATGGTGGCTATCCTTGAGAGGTTGACCCAGGCTCAGGAGCAGCAGCAGCAGCAGATACAGCGCCAGGCATAGGATACAGCTGCAGCACTAGCACAGATTCAGGCTCGCCAGGACGAGTTTCAGAGACAGCAGCTTGAGATCCAGAGGCAACAGGTTGAGATGCAGAGACAGAGTCAGCAGCAGTACATGGATCTTCTGCGCCATCTCATCACAGTTGGGGTTCCTCCGCCTGCATCTATCATGGCTCCGGCTTTGCATTCCAGTGGTCCATCGAGTCAGGGACAGCCGAGCTTCCAGTTTACATCTCCACAGCAGCAGGTTCCCCAGTCTTTTCAGTCCCCGAGCTTCACTCCTATACATACGGGGTTTACACCGTCAGACCAGCCTCGCCCGCATCTCCTGACAGGCACACCTATTGGTGTTTTCAGTGCCACCTACAGCGAGTTGACTGGTCAGCCGACACCCTCGCACACTACTACGTTTCACACTTCGTCAGGGTTGTCAGCTCCCGAGGCAGTCGTTCTACCAGTGACAGGGACTGGGACTACAGAGACCATCCCTTCTTCAGTTGCCTCGACAGATCCCCCAGCTACTGGCGCACTTCAGGCTCAGGTTACTCAGACAGATCCACTTGTTGCTACACAGTCAGTGCCTGTTCCTGCTCAGACCCAGACCGCTTCGCAGCCACGTGCTTCTTCAGAGGGTCAGCCAGATAGCTCAGACTCCGAGGGCGATTCACTTCACTTCGTGATCACTCCACGCACCTCGGCACCCGACACGACTCCGTCTGTCCCCCCGTCAGATTAGATTAGTTTTTTGGCGCTTGATGCCAAAGGGGGAGAGAGAGTAGTTTCAGGGGGAGTTTGTTAGTGGGTTTTCATTTTTTGTGTGCTACATTCATGCATATCATGTTTACTTTTCAGCACTGCATTCGTGTGACACTGTCGTTGAGTCATAAACCTTGAGTCTTAATGTGTTATCCGTCTCCGTGATTAATACATGTCACCGTTTTTAGCTATAGCTCTAAGGTTATGCTTCCGTGCCTTACTCCGATTACTTATGAGCTATATCTTTATGTGTACTAACACTTTTTGTCTTATCTTATGAAGTACACTCTTTTGGCTTGGAGCACATAAGCAATTCCTAACCTTTTATGCTTATTGTCTTTTGCTTATGTGAACCAAGCATGCTCGAAAACCTTCACTCTAATCCATTGAAACTTAGTGTTGTCATCAATCACCAAAAAGGGGGAGATTGAAAGCATCTAGGCCCCAAGGTTTGGTTTCGGCAATTAATGACAACACTTTATTACCATGACTAACGTGTGTTTTGCAGAAACATTGGTAAGTTAGGTCATGAAGGTGATAACTGCTTTGAGCACTGTGGTATTCGTGTCCCTTGATGGAAATCGTTTCGGTTTTCAAAAGAGTGACGTCAAGATTAAGGACGGTTAGTTCCGGATGACGAGGTGTTGAGACACATTCGGAATAGTCGTTAGGATCTTCGTTTTTCTCTTTTGGCCGTACTATAAAGGGGGGCATGAATGGGTAGCTTGACCTAGGCGAGTCCTATGTTTAGGTGTGGTGCACACTTGTTAAACTTGGCGCTAGGCAACCCTAGAATAGCTCAAAGTTCAGTTGGAAGCAACTTGGTTGAAGTTGCGACGCGTTTCAGAAAGTTTCGGGCTGTTTTCCAGTGACCGGACGCGGTCTTCGGCAGCACCGGACGCGTCCGGTCAGTACGCTACCGCGCTAGGGTTTCGGCCTTGACCACCGGACGCGGTCCTCGCGAGGACCGGACGCGGTGGTCAGTGGCTGACACGTGTCACTTTGTGGGAACGCCCGTCGGACGCGACCTGGCTGTGATCGGCGCGTCCGGTCACAGTCCAGTAAGGTCCTGAGAGGACCAGACGCGTCCGGTCATCAGCCATCGGACGCGGCCTCGCATCCGGTGCGAGTACAGTAAGCACCCTTGCACGATCGGACGCGTCCGGTCACCCCTGACCGGCGCGTCCGGTGGTTCAGTTCAAAATCGCGTTTTGACCGTTACGGGCGACCGGCGCGTCCGGTCAGTTCGACCGGCGCGTCCGGTCAGCCCGTGTCAGAAAGTAACGGTTCGTTTTCTTTGAGGGGTGTATAAATACAACCCCTCCACCTCTTTTAGAGCTCTCTTGCTCATTCAAACATCTGAGAAAACCCTCTAGAGTGCAAGGGAGTGCAAGAGCTCTAGTGAGGATAGAGATTTGAGAATCAAAGTTTGAGTTTCCTCACTAGTGATTAGAGAGTAGCAAGTGTGCATCCATCTCCTCATTTGGGCTCGTTGTGGTCAAGTGAGAGTTCTAGCTTGTTACTCTTGGTTATCGCCATCACCTAGACGGCTTGGTGGTGATTGGGAGTTTGGTGATCATCCGGCGGAGCTTGTGGATGACCCAACTCAAGTTGTGAGCGGTTTTGGGTGATTCGCCGCGACGGAGTGTCGAAGAATCAACCCGTAGAGAGCACTTGATCCTTGCGCGGATCAAGGGGGAGCGACACCCTTGCGCGGGTGCTCCAACGAGGACTAGTGGGGAGTGGCGACTCTCTGATACCTCGGAAAAACATCGCCGTGTTCCTTGCCCCTTTACATTCAAGCAATTACTTTCTCGTATTTACTTTCATTGCTTGTTTTACATTCCTAGAATTGCCATGCTAGACTAGGATTGGAAACTAGGGTGCAAAACTTTTTATCGGTAGACTCTCTAGGAACACAAGTAGGCACTAGGGGTGAATTCCGGCTTGTAGGTTTTAATTCTTGCAATTAATTTTTAGAAAAGCCCAATTCACCCCCCCTCTTGGGCATCTTGATCCTTTCAATTGGTATCGGAGCCGTGTTGCTCCTAATTTAGGCTTTACCGCCTAGAGCAAGATGTCTAACGGGGAAGGACCACCTCCCACCTTTGAGGGGGATGATTTTCCATATTGGAAAATCCGCATGGAGGCGTATCTCGAAGCCATAGATGTCGGGTGCCTTAGAGCCGCAACCCAAGGGCTTCCCGCTATCAAGGATCCCGCAAACCCCACGGGTGACGAGGAGAAGTACGACCGGTGGAATGCAAAGGCCAAAAATGCACTCTACCGGGGCTTAGGCAAAGATATCTTCAATCGTGTGCGTAATGCAAAGAACGCTCATGATTTGTGGAAGAATCTTTGTGCTCTCCATGAGGGAACTAAGAGTGAGCGTGAGGAACGCTATCATATTGCTTTAAAGAAGATTAATTCTTTTGTGATGCTTCCCAAAGAAAGTGCTAATGACATGTACACTCGCTTGAATGTTCTTGTAGAGGACCTCAATGCTCTTGGGCTCACTCAAATGAGTCAATCGGATGTTGCAAGGAGGATCTTGAGTGTGCTTCCCGTTGAGAAGTATGGTCACATTGTCACCGTGCTTCATCAAAGTGATCTCTCCACCGCAACACCGACTCAAGTGTTGGGGAAGATCAATGCTCATGAGATGTACATGCACATCACTCCGGAAGAGGGCTCATCATCTTCCAAGAAGAAAGACTTGGCCTTCAAAGCTAGCCATGACAAGAAGAAGAAGAAGGGCCAAGCCATGATTGTGCAAGAGAGCTCAAGTGAAAGTGATATCGATGATGAATCACTTGCACTCATGGTGAGGAAGACTACCAAGATGCTAAAGAAGCTCAACAAGAGTGGCATCAAGTTCGATGGCAAGAAAAAGAAATTCTTCATAAGTAGCAAGAGAAAGCCCATCTCGGAGATGGATTGCTACAATTGTGGTGAACTTGGCCACCTAGCTCATCAATGCCCTAGACCACCAAAAGACAAGTTCAAGAACAAGAACAAGGGCAAGAAAAATGATTCAAGTGATGAAGAAGATGAGAAGAAGAAGAACAAGCCATACAAGAAGAAGGATGGCAAGAAGAAGGAGTTCTACAAGAAGAAGAAGGGTGGAAAGGCATATATTGTTGGTGATTGGCTCACCGACATTGAATCATCTTGTGACTCCTCCGAAGATGAGAGCGATGATGAGAAAGAGAAGGTCGCCGCATTTGTGATGGGGCCATCATCTTCACCGACATCTTCACCACCACCTTCACCGCCTTCTTCACCATCATCGTCCACTACTCACCTATGCCTTATGGCAAAGGGTGAACGAAAGGTACAAAACCATGATAGTGATGATGATGATGATAGTGATAGTGATGATGAATTTGATGCACCCTCTTATGATGAACTTGTAAAATTGCTAAACAAATACACTAAAATCATAAGAAGGACTAGAAGTGAAAATGATGATCTTCAAAATGAAAATGAATCACTCTCATCTAAGCTTGAAAATGCTCAAAAGACTAGTGGTGAGCTTAGAGATCAAAATGAAGTTATGTCTTCCACTCTCAAGGAGCTCAAAACCTCTAACAAAGAGCTTAAAGATCAACATGATAAACTTGAGAAGAAGCATGATGAGCTCATCACTAGACATAACTCTTTGAAAGACAATTACACCACATTAAAAATTGACTATGATAGTCTTGTGGTTGCAAATGAACTTGCTCTTGAGACACATGATGCTACTAACAATGTTGTTAAGTGTGATATAGCTACATCATGTGATGATTTGATCATTGAAAGCATTGAGCAAGGTTCTAGTAGCAAAGGCAAGAGTGTGGTTGAGTCATGCAACCATGATGATTATGCCAAGATCAAGTGTGAGAATGAGAAGCTTGCAAATGAGAACAAGAAGCTCAAAGGTTTGATGGCTCTTGAGAAGCAAACAACAAATGAGTCACTCATTGAAGAGAACAAGAAGCTCAAGCAAGAAAAGGAGCATCTCAAGACCGGCCTAAGCAAGTTCACAAGAGGCCAATATTTGCAAAGTGAGCTCCTCATGAACACCGTAATGAAGATGGATAGAAGTGGTATTGGGTACTTGGCAAATCAAGAGAAGAAAGCAAAAGCTCAACAACAAAGCAAGTCAAAGCCCAAGCCAAAGAGATGTGTTGAGTGTGGTCAAGAAGGTCACTTTGCTCATGAATGCAAAACTCCACCACCACAACCCTTGCCCAAGCATGCTAGACCCTTTGCCTTCAATGCTCATTACATGCTAAGAAAAGATTCAAATGGAAAGATGAAAGTCATGTTTTTGGGTCCCCCAAACAAGAATAGGCCAAAGAAAATATGGGTTGCCAAGTCACTAGTTGAGAAAGTCAAGGGCCCCTCTCAAGTTTGGGTCCCTAAACAAAAAGCTTGATCTCTTGTGTGTAGGTGAACTACAAGACCGGTGGATCTCATTGGGTTATTGATAGTGGTTGCACTCAACATATGACCGGTGATCCTCGTATGTTCACCTCCATTGAAGAAAATGGGATATGCCAAGAGAAGATCACATTTGGGGATAATTCAAAGAGTAAAGTCAAGGGTATAGGCAAGATTGCAATATCAAATGATCACTCACTCTCAAATGTGCTCTATGTTGCTTCATTGAGTTTCAACTTGTTATCCGTTGGGCAACTTTGTGACCTTGGCTTCCAATGCTTGTTCACACCAAATGAAGTTGAAGTTTCAAAGATAGATGACAAGCAAGTGATATTCAAAGGATTTAGATACAACAATCTTTATCTTGTTGACTTCACCTCCGAAGATGCAAATTTGATGACATGTTTGTTCACCAAGACCTCACTTGGTTGGCTTTGGCATAGGAGGCTTGCACATGTTGGAATGAGCACTCTCAACAAGCTATTGAAGAAAGAACTAGTAAGAGGGTTGAAGGATGTGAAGTTTGAAAAGGACAAACCTTGTAGTGCATGTCAAGCGGGCAAACAAGTTGCAAACACTCATCCAACCAAGGCTTTCATGTCAACCTCAAGAGTGCTAGAACTTCTACACATGGATTTGTTTGGGCCTACAACATACAAGAGCTTGGGTGGTAATCTCTATTGTCTTGTGATAGTGGATGACTACTCAAGATACACATGGACTTTTTTCCTTCATGACAAATCCGAAGTGGCAAGTTGCTTCAAGAAGTTTGCAAAGAGAGCTCAAAATGAATTTGAAGTCAAGATAAAGAAGATTAGAAGTGACAATGGGAAAGAGTTTGACAACACCAACATTGAAGCTTATTGTGATGAAATTGGAATCAAGCATGAGGTTTCTTCAACCTACACTCCTCAACAAAATGGTGTAGTTGAGAGAAAGAACCGGACTTTGATCACCCTTGCAAGAACAATGTTAGATGAGTACAACACTCCGGAAAAGTTTTGGGCCGAGGCAATCAACACCGCATGCTATGCTTCAAATCGCCTCTTCCTCCAAAAGTTTCTTGGCAAGACCCCCTATGAGTTGCTTAATGGGAAGAAGCCGGACGTCTCATTCTTCCGGGTGTTTGGTTGCAAATGCTACATCTACAAGAAGCGTCAACACCTAGGGAAGTTTCAAAGACGTTGTGATATTGGTTTTCTTGTTGGTTACTCATCAAAGTCCAAAGCATATAGAGTATTTAACCATGCCACCGGTTTGGTTGAAGAAACATATGATGTGGAATTTGATGAATCTAACGGCTTCCAAGGAGCAATTGAGAATTGTGATGATGTAGGTGATGAACCCTTGAGGGAGGCCATGAAGAACATGCCCGTGGGAGACATCAAGCCAAAAGATGATGAAGACGATGTGCAAATCATTGATCCACCATCTTCATCACGTGTGCCTCAAGATGATGACAAGAATGAGAGAGTTGAAAATGAAGATACCTATGTCTCTCATGAACAAGCCGAGGCACAAGCACAAGATGTTGATGCTCCCCATCCACCCCCTCAAGTGATTGATAGAAGAAACTCACCTCTACTTCAAGCTCATCCACAAGAACTCATCATAGGGAGTCCTACAAAGGGAGTAATGACTCGATCTCAAAAGCTAGCTTCTTTCGTTGAACATCACTCTTTTGTCTCTTGTGTTGAACCTAAGAATGTAGAAGAAGCTCTTCAAGATCCGGATTGGGTGAATGCCATGCATGAAGAATTGAACAACTTCACCCGCAACCAAGTATGGACACTTGAAGAGCATCCTAAAGGTGCAAGAGTCATTGGAACCAAGTGGGTGTTCCGAAACAAGCAAGATGACCAAGGCATAGTAGTGAGGAACAAGGCAAGACTAGTTGCAAAGGGGTTCTCTCAAGTTGAAGGTCTTGATTTTGGAGAGACCTTTGCACCCGTTGCAAGACTTGAAGCCATTCGTATCCTCCTTGCATATGCATCACATCATGATATGAAATTATATCAAATGGATGTGAAAAGTGCATTCTTAAATGGCTTTATAAATAAACTAGTCTATGTCAATCAACCTCCCGGGTTTGAAGACCCTAGATATCCTAATCATGTTTATAGGTTGTCCAAGGCGCTATATGGGCTCAAGCAAGCCCCTAGAGCGTGGTATGAGCGCCTCCGGGACTTCCTCATTGAGAAGGGCTTCACCATCGGGAAGGTCGACACCACACTATTCACCAAGAAGCTTAATGGGGAGATCTTCATTTGTCAAGTGTATGTTGATGATATCATCTTCGGGTCAACAAATGAAGATTATTGCAAGGAGTTTGGTGAATTGATGTCGAAGAAGTTCGAGATGTCAATGATTGGTGAGCTCACATTCTTCCTTGGTTTTCAAGTCAAGCAAATGAGAGAAGGGATTTTCATCTCTCAAGAAAAGTATACCAAGGATCTTCTCAAAAGATTCAAGATGGAAGAATGCAAGCCAATCAAGACCCCAATGCCATCAAATGGACATCTCGACCTAGATGAGGGAGGTAAACCGGTTGATCAAACTCTCTACCGTTCTATGATTGGTAGCTTGTTGTACCTTACCGCATCTAGGCCCGATATCATGTTTAGTGTGTGCATGTGTGCTCGCTTTCAAGCGTGCCCTAAAGAACCTCACTTAAGTGCCGTTAAAAGAATCCTAAGATATCTTAAGCACACCCCAAGCATTGGTCTATGGTATCCCAAAGGAGCTAGATTCCAACTAGTTGGCTATTCCGACTCGGATTATGCCGGTTGCAAAATTGATAGAAAAAGCACATCCGGAGGGTGCCATTTGCTTGGGAGATCCTTAGTATCTTGGTCTTCTAAAAAGCAAAATAGTGTGGCTTTGTCCACCGCCGAGGCGGAATACATTGCCGCGGGGGCTTGTTGTGCACAAATCTTATATATGAAACAAACCCTCCTAGACTATGGAGTTGTTCTTGAAAAGGTGCCACTTTTATGTGACAATGAAAGTGCCGTTAAAATTGCTAACAATCCGGTACAACACTCTCGCACCAAGCACATTGATATCCGCCATCACTTTCTAAGAGATCACGTTGCTAAAAATGACATATCACTAGAAGGTGTACGAAGTGAAAATCAATTAGCGGATATCTTCACTAAACCTTTGGACGAGGCTACCTTTTGTAGGCTAAGAAGTGAACTTAATGTGCTTGATTCAAGTAACTTTAAAAAATGAGCGCGTGTTGTCCCTTGCATTGCATTGTATCATATGTCACGTTTACTTTATCGCAATGCATTTAGGGCTTGGCTAACACGGTTACGATAACCCTCCTTTGGAGGAGTGAAGAAGCCTAATCGTGGATCAAACTTGACAAGCAACCTAGCTTTACTTTCTTGTTTTGCATTGCATATGCATGGTTGTTCGTTTGTCGTTTCTTTTCGGTTTAGCTTTGAGCAACCTCTGTGTTCGTCCATGGATAGAGAGAGCATTTGACGCTCCTAAAGGTCCAAAAACTCTATTGCATGGCCATACGTTGCTCCTCGGGTGTTTATTGCCTATTTTCGTAAAAATTATACTAGCCTAAGGCAAAATATTTTAAAAATTTGAGGGTTTGAGTGAGGTCACTCATATCAGGTTCCAATTGGTGTTTATTTGTGTCTCTTTGAATTGGAACTTGATTGGGAGAAGTCGCGTCGAAGTTCGGAACGAAGAATGGCGAAGAACAGCGACCGGACGCTGGACCGGACGCTGCACCGGACGCAGTGATGCTTCACCACCGCGTCCGGTCCCGGCGTCCACCAGCGCGTCCGGTCATCCAGAAGACCAATTCCAGACCTAGGCACCGGACGCTGCACCGGACGCGCCTCTGACGACCACCGCGTCCGGTCCCGGTTACCACCACCGCGTCCGGTGCTCCGCGATGAATTCCCGAGCTCCCAGCGACCGGACTCTGACCGCGTCCGGTCAGTCCACACCGGACGTGTCCGGTCACTCCAGGCGCTTACTGGAGTGTGACCGGACGCTGCACCACCGCGTCCGGTCATAATGACCACCGCGTCCGGTGATAGCGTGTCGAGCGGATCTTAGCCCCTCATAAAAACCGATTCGTCTTCTCTGTTTTTCCTCTCCCGTTCGCATCCGCCGCCGCCGCACAAGTTTCTCGCCGTCTCGCCGTCCTCCACCGCGCCCTCGCGCTCAAGCTCGCCGCCGGCGACTTCCCTGCCGAGGATTTGCCGCGCCGCGCCATCCTTGGCTCCTACTCGCGCGTCTCCACGCCCGAGTCTCGCCCTGTGCCCGCTGCCGTGCGCCCCTCGCCGCGCCACCGCAATCCGCCGCTGTCTTCATCGTCGCCGGCCACCTTTCACCGCCAAGAGCCGCACCAGCTTCACTGCAGCCCGCAGCTACTCCCCCATGCGCCCTAGCTCTCCATGCCCGAGGTTTCTTCGGTTTTCCCCCAAACCCTAACCTAGGGTTCCTAGGGTTTGCCCTAACCCTCGCTCGAGGTATCGCCACATTTTGACTTTTCGTTCAAGTCAATTCTATTTCGTCGTTAGGGCTAACCTTGACCGATCTCATCTCTTGACTATCTCGCTCGGTCGTTTTCAGAGCTCGATCGTCGATCTCAGGGGGTTCTCGCAAACTAGGTCACCGCTTCCTTTCACCGTCGTCTCGTTGATCCGAGGTAGCTTCGCGTCACGTTTCACTTCGTATCTCACATGCTTGCTATCTAGGTTTTCGTATCTTTAGATATATATGTGCTTATAGTATATCTCTCTATTCCATACGTGCAGCGAGTCAGTCGGTGTGTCAGGGTCTGATCTGTTCGCTAAATCCGAGGCCAAGCCTGTGGATACGGATTGAGGCCAAGCCTCTCGAGTGTCAGTTCATCATCTCACAGAGGTTTTCAGGCAGTCGATCATCATGGTGCGTTGCAAGAACGCCGGTGGTGCTCCTGGTGATGGGGACAACAGTCCTCCCCGCCGTGATGAGATTGCGCGTGGTAAGCGCATCAAGATTGCAGCCAGGAAGAAGAGGAAGACACTGTCAGATGCAGAAGTTGCTCAGGCTGTGGCAGACGCTGCAGAGCAGGCAGAGAGAGGTGGCAGACGCAGTGGCATACACATAGGCGAGCGTCACTTTCACCTTGAAGGTCGATAGCTCGGCACTGAGGCCACTGAGGGTACCGAGGCTACTGGACCTTCCGAGCAGATGTCAGTAGATCCACCCACAGAGCAGACAGAGGCTACACAGGCTACTGAGTCTACCCAGGCTACTGAGGCTCCATAGGCCACTGAGGATACAGAGGAGCAGGCAGCTCAGTCTCCACCACGTCGCCGCTCCACACGTGCTCGTACACAGGTGACACCTAGGCCAGAGGGCCAGCGTCGTGGAGCACGACCTCCTCCCAGAGTTAGAGGGTCACCCCCGGTCGAGCACTTAGACCTGAGGGGTGCTTCAGCACGTCAGGTGCAGAGTTTGAGGTTTGTGGAGGTCAGCCGATGGTTTCCACCTGTCAGAGATTCCAGAGCTTCAAAGGGTTTCTATACCCCACTTCAGGAGGATTTCTATAGGGCCCTAGTTGACAGTGGCATTGCTTTCAGACCTCAGAGGGTGTGTCGACTAGAGGCATTGGTTGATGTTGTGGGAGAGCAGCTCCGTCCGCACCTGTCCTATATGCCCGGCTTATCAGATCTTCTTGGACGAACAGGTGCTTACTGCGGCACATGGGTCAGAGAGTTCTATGCTTCACTGTGGATTGATCCTGCCCATGAGTTTATTCACTTTGCATTCAGAGGCCGCGATCACAGACTCTACAGCTCCAGAGCCCGAGAGATCCTCAGACTTCCAGCTTCTGACACGAGGATCCATCAGTTGTGCTATGGTCAGACTCCACCTCCCAGACGCCCTCACGGCGGTTCAGTGCCACCCACCGACCTGGTTCGACCCTGCTTTCGCGAGCCTTTTGGCGAAGGGTCACGTCGTACTCCTGCCAGCCTGACGCCACTTGCCCGAGTCTTGGATGCTATACTCAGACGCACTTTACTGCCCAGACTCGGCTACAGAGAGGGACTGACACGTATGCAGCTTTGGGTTGTTCACCACCTCCTTTCACAGCGACAGTTTGACATCTGGGATCTTATCCTCAGTGAGATGGAGGACACCATTGCTGAGGGCTTCAAGGGTAACCGTCAGCTTCCCTATGCCAACTGGATTTGTTTCATCATCAGATCTGCTATCCAGATGCCACCAGAGATCAGGGCGGAGATTACTAACACTACTACAGCTTTCCCTGATTATGATATCAGACAGCTTTGGGCCTCTGTTACTCGAGATCAGGCCCCAGCGCCAGGACAGCGTGAGCGCCCAGACGTTCCTGAGACAGCAGCTGAGCAGGACGCCAGAGTTGACGAGCTTGCCGAGGCAGAGCTCGCAGACCTTGAGACTCAGACTGCTGAGATACCTGAGGATGTCACTTCTGACAGCACAGATGAGGACTACCAGCCCATCCCCAGGTACCGGTCTCCTCGGTCTCACGACCACGAGGCCGGTGGATCTGGCTCAGCCTCCCGCTCAGACCCAGCCATGGTGGCTATCCTTGAGAGGTTGACCCAGGCTCAGGAGCAGCAGCAGCAGCAGATACAGCGCCAGGCATAGGATACAGCTGCAGCACTAGCACAGATTCAGGCTCGCCAGGACGAGTTTCAGAGACAGCAGCTTGAGATCCAGAGGCAACAGGTTGAGATGCAGAGACAGAGTCAGCAGCAGTACATGGATCTTCTGCGCCATCTCATCACAGTTGGGGTTCCTCCGCCTGCATCTATCATGGCTCCGGCTTTGCATTCCAGTGGTCCATCGAGTCAGGGACAGCCGAGCTTCCAGTTTACATCTCCACAGCAGCAGGTTCCCCAGTCTTTTCAGTCCCCGAGCTTCACTCCTATACATACGGGGTTTACACCGTCAGACCAGCCTCGCCCGCATCTCCTGACAGGCACACCTATTGGTGTTTTCAGTGCCACCTACAGCGAGTTGACTGGTCAGCCGACACCCTCGCACACTACTACGTTTCACACTTCGTCAGGGTTGTCAGCTCCCGAGGCAGTCGTTCTACCAGTGACAGGGACTGGGACTACAGAGACCATCCCTTCTTCAGTTGCCTCGACAGATCCCCCAGCTACTGGCGCACTTCAGGCTCAGGTTACTCAGACAGATCCACTTGTTGCTACACAGTCAGTGCCTGTTCCTGCTCAGACCCAGACCGCTTCGCAGCCACGTGCTTCTTCAGAGGGTCAGCCAGATAGCTCAGACTCCGAGGGCGATTCACTTCACTTCGTGATCACTCCGCGCACCTCGGCACCCGACACGACTCCGTCTATCCCCCCGTCAGATTAGATTAGTTTTTTGGCGCTTGATGCCAAAGGGGGAGAGAGAGTAGTTTCAGGGGGAGTTTGTTAGTGGGTTTTCGTTTTTTGTGTGCTACATTCATGCATATCATGTTTACTTTTCAGCACTGCATTCGTGTGACACTGTCGTTGAGTCATAAACCTTGAGTCTTAATGTGTTATCCGTCTCCGTGATTAATACATGTCACCGTTTTTAGCTATAGCTCTAAGGTTATGCTTCCGTGCCTTACTCCGATTACTTATGAGCTATATCTTTATGTGTACTAACACTTTTTGTCTTATCTTATGAAGTACACTCTTTTGGCTTGGAGCACATAAGCAATTCCTAACCTTTTATGCTTATTGTCTTTTGCTTATGTGAACCAAGCATGCTCGAAAACCTTCACTCTAATCCATTGAAACTTAGTGTTGTCATCAATCACCAAAAAGGGGGAGATTGAAAGCATCTAGGCCCCAAGGTTTGGTTTCGGCAATTAATGACAACACTTTATTACCATGACTAACGTGTGTTTTGCAGAAACATTGGTAAGTTAGGTCATGAAGGTGATAACTGCTTTGAGCACTGTGGTATTCGTGTCCCTTGATGGAAATCGTTTCGGTTTTCAAAAGAGTGACGTCAAGATTAAGGACGGTTAGTTCCGGATGACGAGGTGTTGAGACACATTCGGAATAGTCGTTAGGATCTTCGTTTTTCTCTTTTGGCCGTACTATAAAGGGGGGCATGAATGGGTAGCTTGACCTAGGCGAGTCCTATGTTTAGGTGTGGTGCACACTTGTTAAACTTGGCGCTAGGCAACCCTAGAATAGCTCAAAGTTCAGTTGGAAGCAACTTGGTTGAAGTTGCGACGCGTTTCGGAAAGTTTCGGGCTGTTTTCCAGTGACCGGACGCGGTCTTCGGCAGCACCGGACGCGTCCGGTCAGTACGCTACCGCGCTAGGGTTTCGGCCTTGACCACCGGACGCGGTCCTCGCGAGGACCGGACGCGGTGGTCAGTGGCTGACACGTGTCACTTTGTGGGAACGCCCGTCGGACGCGACCTGGCTGTGATCGGCGCGTCCGGTCACAGTCCAGTAAGGTCCTGAGAGGACCAGATGCGTCCGGTCATCAGCCATCGGACGCGGCCTCGCGTCCGGTGCGAGTACAGTAAGCACCCTTGCACGATCGGACGCGTCCGGTCACCCCTGACCGGCGCGTCCGGTGGTTCAGTTCAAAATCGCGTTTTGACCGTTACGGGCGACCGGCGCGTCCGGTCAGTTCGACCGGCGCGTCCGGTCAGCCCGTGTCAGAAAGTAACGGTTTGTTTTCTTTGAGGGGTGTATAAATACAACCCCTCCACCTCTTTTAGAGCTCTCTTGCTCATTCAAACATCTGAGAAAACCCTCTAGAGTGCAAGGGAGTGCAAGAGCTCTAGTGAGGATAGAGATTTGAGAATCAAAGTTTGAGTTTCCTCACTAGTGATTAGAGAGTAGCAAGTGTGCATCCATCTCCTCATTTGGGCTCGTTGTGGTCAAGTGAGAGTTCTAGCTTGTTACTCTTGGTGATCGCCATCACCTAGACGGCTTGGTGGTGATTGGGAGTTTGGTGATCATCCGGCGGAGCTTGTGGATGACCCAACTCAAGTTGTGAGCGGTTTTGGGTGATTCGCCGCGACGGAGTGTCGAAGAATCAACCCGTAGAGAGCACTTGATCCTTGCGCGGATCAAGGGGGAGCGACACCCTTGCGCGGGTGCTCCAACGAGGACTAGTGGGGAGTGGCGACTCTCCGATACCTCGGAAAAACATCGCCGTGTTCCTTGCCCCTTTACATTCAAGCAATTACTTTCTCGTATTTACTTTCATTGCTTGTTTTACATTCCTAGAATTGCCATGCTAGACTAGGATTGGAAACTAGGGTGCAAAACTTTTTATCGGTAGACTCTCTAGGAACACAAGTAGGCACTAGGGGTGAATTCCGGCTTGTAGGTTTTAATTCTTGCAATTAATTTTTAGAAAAGCCCAATTCACCCCCCCTCTTGGGCATCTTGATCCTTTCATCGTCGACCGGACGTGTCCGGTCGCATGTGACCGGACACGCCACCGCGTCCGATCAAACTTTTCCTTCGCGCTGCTTTCCTAGGTGCGTGACCGGACGCGCTGGTCCTGCAAGTGATCGGACGCTCCGGTCACAAACCCTCGCACTTCGCCCCGCATACCTGCCGGTTGAATCGACCGGACGAGCCAGCCGCGTCCGATCCAGCGTCCAGTCACGTGTCCGGTCACCCCAGAGACTTCCTTTCACGTCCGTTTCTTTGCCTCCGGCGCAGTGAAAAATAGGCGTTTTACTTCCACAAAAGCGCTGAATCCTGCCTCGCAAGCTCGATGGGAGGGAGAGAGGAACCCAAACCCCTCTCTACCCCTCAAACTCCACCTCCTTCGCAAATGTACTAACACCACCAAGTGTTCACCATCTTGTGCTCGTGTGTTAGCATTTTCTCAAATATTTTTCAAGGAGTTAGCATCTCACTAGATCCTAAATGCATATGCTCAAGAATATGGACCTAGTAGCACTTGATTCATGAGATGACCGTGATTGCCCCTCTTGATAATCGTCTATCAATCCTAAACCCGGTCAATCACTTCTCTACTCATCTTTAGACCGGCAAAAGAGAATCCTATGATTATACCTTTGTCTTGATCATCTCATTCCTTGTCCATCACCTATGTGCATGTTCACCATCATCTTTATCTTCATGCACTTGCGATCTTATGGCCATCACCATCATGCTCCTTGCTCCTTCATCACATGTGTTGCTACGCCTAACTCAATTCACTTGACACAATGGCATTAGCAACTTGGTGTCATTAATTACCAAAACCAAACTTGGGCTTTCAATGGCTAACACGGAGGGGGTGAAGGGCCCACTTGGAGGGACGGGTGCCCACTACCTGACTCAGGAGCAAAGACCAAAGCACTCAACAAAGCCTTTGCCGAGTACCACACTCGGTATACCTCACATGGCAAAACTTTGGTCGGCAAAGAGGACTTTGCCGAGTGCTTTATCTTGGGCACTTGGCAAAGCCTTTGGCGAGTGCTAAAAAACACTCGGCAAAGAATGAACCGAAAAACCCCCCAAAAAATAGCTCTCCCTCGCGACCTCTCCCTCGCGCGTACCTCCTCTATCACTACACCACACTGTCACTTATGTCTAGATTCCGTTTTGGTTCCCCACATATTATACTAAATCGAGTGTAAATTACTTGTTTGAGGCCCTAAACGAATTCAAATCAAAAGGTTGTCAACTACAAAGTTTCATAACTTTTTGAAATCTACAACTTTCATTTTGATAGTTTCTCCATCCGAGATCGTTTACAAAATTTGAATTTTGAATTTGAGAAATTCAAATGTAGTTTTCGTTGACAAGATGATTTCAAATTAAAAAGTTGTCAGCTACAAAGTTTCATAACTTTTCGAGATCTACAACTTTCATTTTGGCCGTTTCTCCATCCGAGGTCGTTTGAAAAATTCAAATTTCAAATTTAAGAAATTTAGACGTACTTTTCGTTGGCAAAATTAATTCAAATTAAAAAGTGTTCAACTACAAAGTTGTATAACTTCTCAAGATCTACAACTTTTGTTTTAATCATTTGTTCATCCGACATAGTGGTAGTAACATTGTTTACAAAACTTAGAGATCTCTCTTCTAGTTTTCATGAAACTATATGAGAGAGATTTTGTGAACAACGTTACTATCGCTTTGTCGAATTAAGAAATGACCAAAACAAAAGTTGTAGATCTTGAGAAGTTATACAACTCTGTAGTTGAAAACTTTTTCATTTGAATTAATTTACTGCTTCAAAATGTGCTTTGTAGATCTTGTTTGCCGAGTGTAAAACCAAAAACACTCGGAGTGCAAAAAAAAACACTAGGCAAAGAGTTGCCTAGTGTGTTTTCTTGGCAGAGTGCCCAAACAATTACACTCGGCAAACCATCTAGCACTCGGCAAAGAGCCGGTTTCCGGTTGTGGCCAGTGCGGAAGGGTGGAGGACTGACTGTCGGGTGCAGAGGGCAACATTGAGAGGAAGAACAGGAGTGCTCGAGGGAGAAGAGAGGATGAGGAAAGAGAAAAAAGAGAGGTTGACATGTGGGTCGCATCAATTAGGTGCTTATCCCACTTTTTGGAGTCCCTAAACTAAACATAAAACACAGTGACAGTCCTGTCCCACACAACCAAACATGAGATGAAATCAACTCATCCCTAAAAACTGGAATGGAGCCATCCCATCCTGCTATGCCCTCAAACTAAACACACACACAGTCAACCTTGCAGTATTCAATTCGATCTGGACTGTGCGGCCACAAGATCTTGCATTACTGCATTCTTGCTGCTTCAGGGAGACAGAGATCAAAACGTGCAAGGGGACAAATTAAATAAATTCAGATCTGCCGACAACTTGTGAGTAAGCCAAGCTATATATCTACTACCTTTTGTCTTTGAAAGACACCATGACAATGCAGTGCGTAAACCGGTAAGCTTTCAATTTTAAGGTGCTTACCTTCCCATGTTGCATGCCTTTTTGGGTGTCTCCTCCACTTTATCCGTTCTTTTTGTTCCTCAGTTTCTTCAAAGGTTTTGTGTCCCCATTATAATTACAAGGACTTGCAACCCTATCTGGTGTGACTGGTTTATCCGTCGATAATGACACCAGCAATGCATGCATCACCATGCATTGAAGAAGTTGATGGGTGCATTATGAAAACCTAATAGAAAGATCGAGGTGAGGCGTGTCTTCCTCTCATGGGTTGCATGTAATGCAAGTGAAGCTTTTGTGTAACCTTTATATGTGTTATTATATTATATACACGCACATAGATGTAATGGCCCAGCTAGCTAGATACACAGTGTGGAATCTCATGATGAGTGTTCATTTGTTTTTATCTCGAGCAACTGCGGCGGTTGTGTGCTTAGCTTGAAAGGCAGTACTCAGATTGCTGGGATGATGCGTTTCTTGATTGTTGTCCAGCACTCAGATTTTGGTTAGAATTTCACCTGATTCGCTTGTGATCGGAGGAAAGTACTTCTGAGCTTCATTTTTGCAATGATGATGCCACAAAGTGTGCTCAATGACGCCTCACTTATTGAATGGTGGTGCGTGAAATGGGAGTTGATATATTTTCGTCCATGATGTCTTCTTAAACAAGTTGCGTAAAGAGAGACATACATGTTGGTTTGAAACATGGAGACTTGTCATTCGTTTTGCGCGAGACTCGCGGAATATATAAACTGTGGGTGCTTGGTCTCTGGAAGACTGGAGGTAGTCCATCTTCATCTTATTTCTTTTTTTGGATTTATAGAATGGAATGAGTTGATGCATCACAAGTAAATAATTAGTATTAGTATATGAGGAATGAAGTCATTTTACTAATTCGAAGGATGAATTTATGATGCATCACCGTATCTAGATTGGATTGATTCCACCAAACAAACACTATATAAATTACTAGTTTTTAAACCTGATATCAAAGTCACGGTGTAATATGAGACTATATAGGTTTATACAATGGACATGTTGGACGAATTAGGACTAATTGTTAGCTAGTTAAAATTAGCTTAGGTATGTTTTTATACATACATGGGCTAATTGAACGATACAATTATTAGTAAAAGTTTTTTTTGCCCTTGGTATGCACGCTTGAGGTCCCGAAAGGGTAGGTGGCCAGGTGGGGACATTTTAGTCTTTTCTCGATCTATTAGCTCCTTTCAACTAGCTAATACACTAACAACTACTAGTTGGTCCGTGGATTAATAATCACCTCACTTATTAACCTCCCATTTGGATAAAATAAACCTAATTTTCAACTAGCTAACACTTGTGTTGTACTAGGGCCTAACATATGTGTCAAATTTCCGTACAAATGCAGGACAACAAAATCATTTAGGTACTTTACCATGTGTCCTGCAAATCCAACTTTTTTAGGTGAGTCGCTTTTGGCAATGACTAATGACCCGGTGTCAAAAAATTCTAGGGGTTGTTTGATGCTTGGTGGATACTGTTCCTAGCTAGTTGGGATGGGCAGCCGAGCGAACGAGTGACCTTCAAGTGACAAAAGCTAAGCAGCCCCACCACACGTACGAGGCCCAGCTATGATTGAGATATTGAGATGCCTCAGCTCCGGCATCGTACAAACCACAAGGGGCAAATTTCAGAGAGAGAGAGAGAGACCACCCGGGGCTTGCAATGCAACGTGCCAAACGTAGAAGAATAATGTGTGGCAGCGTAAGCATTTTGTTAGTGGCCATCTATGGCTTTAGTTTTCCCCAAAATTTACGGCCTATCTCATCGAATATTTGAACACATATATAGAGTATTAAATATAGACTAAATAAATAACTAATTACACAGATTATGACTACTTTGCGAGATGAATCTTTTAAGCCTAATTAGTCCATGATTTGACAATAAAAGTGCTACAGTAACACATGTGCTAATGATGGGTCAATTAGGCTTAATAAATTCATCTCGTGGTTTCCTGACGGATTCTATAATTTGTTTTTATTAATATCCGAACACCACATGTGACACTCCTACGTGACACCCCGTGGCTATATGTGTCTGTACTTTGTACCCTCTGCTGTGTCCCTGCCGGAAAAATGGGTGACGACTTAATCAGTGTCTTCGTGCAGTTGGTCTAGTAGCCAGTTCATCTATGATCTTTTTGCCCTCTTTGATATTGTTCAATAAGAAGACATGAATAATTTTTTCTGGCATTATTTTGGTAACAGTGTAAAAAAATTGTACGAGTAGATATTTTATTATAAAGAGTCGATTTTTTTAAAGACCAACAAAAAAGGCACAAATAAAATGCTTTTAACTATGATTCAAAAAACCAGATTGATCACTGTTTAGTATAAACCAAAAAAATAAATGGTAAATTTATAATATCTTAAAATAGAATGCAAAATCTAGCAATATCAAGGGGTTTGTTTGGTTGCCCGCCATAGCACACCACCGTCAACTTTAGGTTGCCACACCTTTCGATGTAGCTGCTTGGTTCGTTAATAACCTAAGGTTCACCATAGCTTTTCAAACTGGTGAAAGTAGAAAATCACGCCACAAGTGAGGCACCAATTTTGCCGCCCCAGCTTTGGTGGCACCACAGATGTGGCATGGCGAACAATGTCCAGGAACCAAAAGCCTCTCAATATTTTAATATAATATTTCAAATTTTTAGATAAAAAATGGTGTTGAAAGTTTATACCTATATATTTGGCAAAGTTTAAATGGGTTAGCCATTCTAAAATGACAATTAGTTGTGACTCGAAAGACTTTATTGCAAAACATTGGTCCAGAGACTAAAACAACCATTTGTGCTTCTAGAGCGGTTCCACGCCAAAGACATGTGCTCTCATGGCCATTTTTATTCCTTACGATGCCATAGTGTCAAGTGCAACAACACAATGAATTCCACTGCTTTTATAAAGAATGATCCATTCCATTTAACCATAGGTACTTTTCCCTATTCTTAACAATGATGTTGTTGTATGTTCCATCCCTCTACCTTTGGAAACGAGTTCTAATCTAGAATAAGCAATTATTGTAGTTTCTTTTTTTTTTATCTCCAATTCACCAAATTATATCTAGTACATTTATCTAGCACAAATTTTCAAAGAAACATATTTATTGTAGATATACATTTTATCTAGTACATTTATGGTAGAAAAACAATTATCTAGTACAACATTTTTCTAATAAAAAATAGCTAAAAAGAGAGTACTCCTTGCATATCTCGTTTTTCAAGAAGTCTGACTAGATTTATAAAAAAATACTCCATCCATCTGAAAAGAATGCAATTCTCATTTTCTGAGTAGTAAAATAATTAATTTAAGTTTGACCAGATCTTAAAAACATTAATATTCATGATACCGAATAAATAATTAGATTAATCATAAAGTAGTGGAATATATTTCAATAGTATAGTTATTTGAAGTTATACTTATTTAATTATTTTCTATAAAATTAGCCAAATTTAATAAAGGACTTAGGACAGAAGTAATATCAACATTTATATCTCTAAATATACTTACCATAAAAATATATTTCACTATTAATATATTTTTTATAGATTTATAGTTGAAAATATCAGATTCCTCACCAACCAAGATGTGTTCCACTACTGTGTTATAAATTATAGGTCGTTTTGGCTTTCTTAGGTACATAGCTTTTGCCATGTGCTTAAACATACGATATATCTAGATATATAATAAAAATTACATATGTAAAAATATTTAAATACTCTTCATCCCTAAATATCTGTCACGTGCTGATAAGTTTGACTAGATTTGTAAAAAATATTAGCAGCATTTGTATCTCTAAAAAAGTTTGTTATGAAAATAAATTCAACGATATATCTAATGATATTAATTATGTACCTAAATATTAATATATTTTTATATACATTTAGTCAAAGTTATTTCTCAAGAAGCAAAAAAAAACAGTAAAAAGGGACTGAGGAAGCAAGCTATGAATGGAACGGAGGAAGTATTATTTTTGGGCGGCACAGGAGTTGTGATTTGGATTTCATCGGGTCCGTATAAATGTCTGTGTACAATCTGCTCGGTACGGCATACGAACGGAACAGGAAACCTGCGCGGTGTTACTCACACGTCCCAAAGCGCTGGGATGGGCCCCACGTCTATCGGATGAAACAAAACGGGAACAAATAAACAAATCTGAGGCCCGTACCCGCATCTCCGTCCTCCCAACAAAAAAACAATGAATCCGTCACAGGGAAAAAAAACCGAGCAACTTGAACCCCATCCATCCGTCGTTTTCAAGCACTGTTGAATCAAATCAAACACAGACACAGCCGCTCCTGATAACAGTGCTCCATCTGGTCAAACCGGCAAGTATTAGCAGCACTTCCAGTTAACAGTGGCACAAGTCACAACACTACTCCAGCAAGTTTGCTGCTACAGTACACTTGAGTGAGAGCATCTCCAAGAGTTTGGCAATTTTCATTTGGCAAATCTTGTGTTTTGCCAAGTTGTAAAAAGATATGCCAAGTAAAAAAACAGTCTCTCTCCAAGAGTTTGGTATAATTCACTTGCCAAACCCAGATCTAACTTACATCAGGAACCCTGAGGGAGAAACAAAATTATATTTATGCCCTTCCACCTCTTAAAAACTTACATCAGGAACCCTGAGAGAGAAACAAAATTATTTTTGTGCCCTTCCACCTCTCTCGTACATACGGATGCCAAGTCCGCTCCGCGCGCGCATATTTGCGCGTGCGAGGCCGGTGGATGGCAAGTTGCCAAGAATGCCAACCTCATTTGCCAAGCTGTTGGAACCCAAATTTTCTCATTTTGCCAAAATTGAAAGGATGCCAATCTCATTTGGCAAACTCTTGGAGATGCTCTGACACTGTGTGTGAGCTGCTGTAATTGAACAGCAGAGAGAAAAAAAAACCCAGAAAGAAAAGGCTTCCGGGTGGGGGTGAGAGTGAGACTGTGAGAGAGGGTGGGAGTGAGACGATAGACGAGACGGGGAGGCAAAAAGCCACCGCAGAGACGAGAGACGAGACGCCTCGCTCCCTTGTTCGAGCTGCCTGGGCGGGAAAGAGAAAGCGAGCTGGTGCGAGACCGCAGGAGACGCAGAGATTGAAAAAAAGACAAGGGGCAAAAGCAACGCGCGTGCCGGCTCGGAGGATTCTTGCGGGGGCGACGCGACTGGTTTCTCATCTCCATCCGTGGCGTGCTCTCTTCCAAGTTCCAATCCATCCACCACCCGGCGCCGCCGCCGCTAATCTGGTACGGCGGTTCTTCCTGTTGCTTCTCTGCATCTCCTCTCGCGTGGGTGGGTCGGCGGCAGGCAATGCGGGGGTGCTGTTCTCCCGTCGCGTACTCGCGTCCCCGCCGATTTCTGTCCACTAACAGGGGAGAGGAGCAGTAGCGCTTACGGACCCGTTGGAAGTAAAAGCCGAAGCTTTTGTTTTTTTTTTGTCTGGCGTTCCACGCGGTTCTTGCGATGGTTGCCATTCCCCACTGGTGTTAATGCTCCCCGTTTCGCTTTTTCCTGCGGCCCCGTTTCTTGAATCTTGGCTGGTTGTTTTATTTTTTTCTTCTGATTTTGTTTTGGTGGGGCACCGGGTGGGTACAGAGATGCTGTCCTGTTCCTTCCTCTTGGCGATTTTCGTCAGGGTTTTGGTCTGCATTGTGTCTCCGATGTGGGATTTTGCGGAGATTTGGTGATGGGCGAATGCAGAGGTTTCGCAATCCGGCTCCCCCTCCGGATTTTCGGCGGGATTTCTTCTTTCCGCGCGCGGAGTGGGTTTGACTGATTTTATTCGGTGGATTTGAAGGAGAGAAATCTCAGCTTTTTTTAAGTAAGCCATAAAAGTTGATCTTCGGTGGATTTGAGGATTAACTGTCTCATCCCTCCGCTGCATTTTTGTAGGATTCGGGGGTTTTAGGTGCAGCCAATTTTCGATCTTGTCCGCGGGTTTATTTTATATTATACACAACGTTTTTCTCCTCTGTTTTCTATCTAGAACAGAGTTTGGAAACGGAAGGATGGATTTCTTGTCTGATAAATTTATCATTTCGGCATTTTTTTGGACAAAAAGGTCGCATTGTGAAGCCTTGCAGAAAGAATGTTTGGCCGTACGTTTTCTCGGTCTCTGCGGCCGTATTGAATCAACCCCTGCCTGCATCCTGTACCCATCTCTGTATTTTTTAACAGCAGAAAAGGAAAGAAAATCTAATCTTGTGTCGGTGAGAGTTGCCTTGTAAACAATTTGGTAATTGAACCCTCAAAATTCCATGTTCTTCAGCCGTTAGTTTACTGCACGAAGTTCAGCTTAAGGTAGAACTCCTTCTGCAATGTGGCTTGTATTGACTTCTCTTTCAATTTTCAGTGCTGATATATGAACCCCGCCTTTGGACATTTGGTCGTGCCAAAGCAACGCCAACCTTCCCTGTTGCTACTTTGAATGTTCTGGTGGTTGTCGGATGGACCGCCGCAGTTGGCTCTGGAAGCGCAAATCGTCAGATAAAAGCCCTGGGGAGAGCGATAGCTCTGGCTCGGCTTCATCACACTCCGAGCCTTACTTTGATGATCAGGTTCTGCTGAATACGTTAAATTCCCTTTGATTCTTAATCTCCGCATGCTAGAGATTATGGATTCCAACAATGCAGGGACCTATCTGCGGTTTAAACATCATAATTGGGGTTTGGTCAGGTGTTCTTTTCAGTTTTGTGAGCGCACTTTTCTTAGGGATCAATTTAGGTCCTCTCAATTAAAATGAACAGGACAGTTTACTTTTGGCATCTCTAGGCAAGATGTCAATTTTCCTGCCCTGGATGGATTTATGAAACACACATGCTTGTAGTTTGACCTGTTGATGGTGTCACAGAATAGGTTCCTAATTCATATGTCATTGAACTTGTTGGTGAATGTGCTGTTAATTCATATGCCATTCAACTTGTTGGTGAATGTGCTTTTCAAAACTGGTCAGCTGGCAGTGAGAATATAGATAGAACTAGAGCGTTAAAGTTTTCCTTTTTAACCTCTTCATCAGGTCTCTGTTTTTTCCTCACTAGTAGGAGAAAAATAGGTGGTGCGAAGAGCAAAGATTGATGTTCTTAAGCAACATATTTGTGCAATTGCAACCAACAGAATGGTTGTACTTTAATCTTTTCCTAAGATCGAGATGGTTTTGCAAGAGTTAGGTATAATTGATACACTAGCTTTCTTCACGCTTTTGTTCTGCCTTATTGGATTGGTTTTGCAAGAGTTAGGTGCTACTTTTGCCATATTGAGTGTCAGAAACTGGCTTTAAAGCACTAGCTCCCAATGAAATTTTGGATTGGTTTAGGTGCTTGGAACTAAGTTCCTTTATTTTTGTTTCTTGGAGACTTGTAGTTGCTTTTTTTTTACTACAGTAAATGGGAGAAATCTTGTGCCATGAAGGGTCATATTGGTGCATTATTCTAACCTATGAATGAATCTTGCATTGAAATTGTTAATCTGTCAGTGCAACTTCGTCTGTATTGCTGTGTCAGATAGAGATGCGTCAACGAGAATTTCTGTTGAGTAACTAATTCTGAAATTAATATGGCCATGTCGCTTGTCACTAGAATTTCTGCTTTGAGTTTTATGCTTCATAAGTTTGGTCTACAATCCATACATATTTTACAACTAGATTATTTAGGTCATAACTCTTGAGTTGTACACAGAGTAATATGTTAGTCAATTTCAGTTTTTGTCTTCAAATATACATCAGTTAGGCTTGACATTGCTCTGGTGTTTGGTGTGCTTTGACTTTTCCAGATGACATATCTAAATATCTATAAATTGCTTCAAAATTCAAAGTCATTTTGTATCTTAGTCGTTAAAATAGTTAGTGATTATGTGATGGATCTCAAGCTTGATTGTCCTGTATGGTAGTTGGGATTTAGGGTTTTCAGGGCAGAGCTGTAGTTATATCGGGTTTTTTTTTTCTTTAAAAGGAGAATAGAGACTTCGGCACTTAGCTGACTCATCCATCCTGATAAACATTCCCATTATATCTCTTATTACCTATATAATTTTGGATTCTTTGACCGCTGCTCTGATAAACATTCCCATTTACCCTTTTTTTCCTAATCAGGAACGTAAACCTATGTCTAGTAATTCTTCTCCAAATCATAGTCATTCGCCTGACGTTTCTTCTAGAATAATTGATAATGAGACTCAAGAAGCTGAAAGAGCAGAATCATTGAATGAGAAGCTGGTGTTGACAACTATCTCAGATGATTCTTCTCCGCAACATGAACAATCGATGAAGCCAGAGATATACCAATCACCACTGCCAGAGGTATCCCCTAATATTAGGAATGATGATGTCCAGGATTCTGTAAAGAATTTGAATGAGAAGGTGTCCCCAAAGGTCAAGGATGACGATGTCCAGGATTCTGTAAAGAGTTTGAATGAGAAACTTTCTGCTGCCCTTTTGACTATTAATGCTAAAGAGGACTTGGTAAAGCAGCACACTAGAGTTGCAGAAGAGGCTGTTGCAGGTATTTTTTTATTTGCAGTTGAACTTAAATAAAATTTTCAATTTGAGTGACTCCATGCATAGGGTTACTCAGTAGTCCCTCTCCATTTTATAGAATCAAGCTTACATGTGATGAAGTCAACTTGGCTAAAAAGATGAAAGTTATTTGATTAATTTGTTATGCACCTTCTTCAGGTGAAGATTAAAATGCTATCCTAATAATGTATTGAATTGAATATTGTATTTTTCTTTATTTGTAGGTTGGGAACAAGCTGAAGCTGAAGTTGCTTCCCTGAAGCAACTACTTGAAACTGCATCCCAGAAGAATACCTCTCTGGAGGATCAGGTCAGCCACCTAGATGATGCCCTTAAAGAATGTGTAAGGCAACTTCGCCAAGCACGCGAAGAACAAGAGAAGAAAATCCGTGACACAGTTGCTAAGAAGTCTAAAGAATTGGAGTCTGAGAAGTCTGAGCTCCAGCACCACATTGCTGAACTCAGTAAGCAGTTGGAAGCCACAAAACTAGAAGCTACTACTGTGCGTGTCCAGTGCGATCTGCAGGAAAAGCTTCAGATAGTGGAGAAAGAAAACAAAGACCTCAAGGTCGAATTACTTGCACTGTCCAAGGACCTGAAGATACTTGCACGGGAAAGAGACCTGAGCAACCAAGCAGCAGAAACTGCAAGCAAACTTCATCTGGAAAGTGTGAAAAAGATAACAAAAGTTGAGGCAGAATGCCTTAAGTTGCGTCATCTAACGCGGCGTACGTCCTTGATCAATGATTCTAGGCCAATAACTAACAGTGCTTGCATGGAATCTCAGACTGACAGTCAGTCTGACAGTGGGGAGCGTATGCTAGCTGATGATGAAATGAAAAATTCTGATTCGTGGGCATCAGCTCTGATAGCTGAACTTGATCAGTTCAAGAATGCCAACACTGGCACAAGAAATCTTGTGAATAATCCAGTTGAAATTGACCTGATGGATGATTTCCTCGAGATGGAAAAGCTGGCTGCACTGCCTGAAGTAGACTGTGTAAGCTCTAGCTTTGGAGCTGAAACTGATTCTGACCAGGGTGTGACTAGAGATAAATCATCAAAAGTTGAAACTGAGTCATTGCAGTGTCAGGTGACAGATTTGCTCGCACAGGTTGAAAAAATTGAAGGTGAGAAAAGGGAGCTCGAAATGGCTCTTGCAGACGCCAGAGATCAACTTGGCACATCATGTGATACCCTAATTATGGCCAACAATAAGTTGATTGATTTGCAGATGCAGTTGGACTTGGCAAATGAGTCCAAACATGCTGCTTTCGGTGAAGCTGAGCGACTGGATGGTGAGAGGAAAGATTTGGCATTAAAACTGGAGTCTAAGTCTGCACAAGTTGATGAGCTTCAGCTGATGGTGGCATCGCTGGAAGAAAGAGTAGACAGGAAGGAGTTGGAATTGCAGTTAGAGGTAATTTCTGCTGAGGCTACAGATCTGCGCAAGACAGTTGCTTCCCTGGAAGAGAAGATTGATGCAGAGAGAACTCTCTCTATGCAGCACAAAGCAAAAGCAGATATGGCAGAGGCGTCCAAAGAATCATTAGAGGCACAGCTGCAGTCTGCAAACACAGAGATAGGGAAACTGAAAGGGATTGTGCAAACTTTAGAGAGTGAGGTGCGGAAAGAGACGGATTCTTGTGAAGAACTACTGAAACAGATAGAGACTATGAAGACTGAGTCAGAGAGATCACTATCTGTTGTGTCTACCAAAGAGTCATTAGAGGCGCAGCTCCAGGTAGTGAATTCAGAAGTTGCAAAGTTGCGTGGGATGGTGAATGCTCTGGAGTGCGATGCAGCGAAAGAGAAGGCGTATTCTTCAGATCTCCAGATGCAACTTGAGGCAGTGGAAGGCATCAGGAAGGTGTTGGAATCTGAACTTGAGTCCTCACACCAGGAGGTGATGAAGCTCAAGGAGAAGGTTTCGTCATTGGAAGTAAGGCTCAAGGACCAGACCTCGTTGCTTGTAGAATTTACAGCTAAATCAGAGGATGCAGTGTCCCGGAAAAAGGCAATGGAGGGTCAGCTAGAAGCAGCAAATCTGGAAGTTACAAAACTGAGAAACAAGGTGAGCCTGCTCCAAGGGAAGGTTGAGCAGGAGAAGCTTCTGTCAGAAGAGTATGAAGCAAAATGCCGCAAGCTGGAGGCTCAGGTGTCAAGGGACAGTCGAGAGGCAAAACTTTGGCGCCTCACGAACTCAAATGGAGACCTGAAGGTGAAGCAGGTACAGCCCTGCCTGTCTGCATCTAATCTGAACTCGAAATATTGCAATATTAAACTTGACACGCCACACGCCAGAACTTCCTAATCGCAAATTTCTTACCGCTATCACAGGAGAAGGAACTAACCAGTGCTGCCGGGAAGCTTGCGGAGTGCCAGAAGACCATAGCTAACCTCGGTCGCCAGCTGAAATCGCTAACAGACCTTGATGGTGTGGCGCCTGATCCTGAAAAGCTGGAAGCCAAGGACACACACCTGGACTTCAGAGATGGCGACGATGACCTGCAGAGTGCAGACGTGGCTGACGGACTGTATGAACTGGGTCTTCCTAAGAGGAATGGTAGCTGCCTCTCACCCCTTCGGTCAGGGGGTTTGCCGTCCCTTAGTAGCTACTTGAGCAAAACAAAAAGGTGAAAAATCTGATGAGACCATTGTGCATAAATTATTTGACTGTCTATGGATGATGTCAGTTGTTACCTGGTGGTAGATCGGTGTACATTTACAGGACTTGATGGTTGCTTACATGTGTCCATCAACTTTCTCCTTTGCTGTGCTCCCACTTTCTCGTGTGTGTTCCTGCTGCTTTCATGCTCAGTGATTGCTAATATCTTCCTGGTAGGGTGAGTGCTGCAGGGTTTGTGACAAATTCATTAGCTTTCGTGAGACTGCAGGGTTTGCGACAAATTTATTAGATTTTGTGAGACTGTAGAGCATTCTTCTCGCCTTGGAATCGAAGTGTCCGACTCATCTATTCTCTGTAAGCAACCATTATGTTGATGTCTATTTTGTTCTCACAGGTTTTAGTCTATTTTGAGGTTTAAGCCTGAACTCTCTTCCCGCCTTTTCTTGTTGCTTTAGTCCGTGCCATGTTGATCACCACTGCTTGGTGACCTGTAACCTATGCTAGGTGGGTTCTCTTGCAGTTGCATTGTGTTAGCGGAGAGCTACCGTGGGGAAGAAGAGCAGAGGAGAAGCCAACGGAATTTGGCGATGTCAAGATTTAGAATATTCAGAATTTGGGTTTACAATACAATTTTCATGTCCTTCCCATCCTCTCTCAGCTAACTTAAGAGTTTTTTTTAAGCAAACTCTCAGCTAACTTAAGTACTCTACAGGTTAACCCAATCTGGGCCGAATACATTCGTATTGGGCTGGCGCACACGTTGCAGCAGTTTGGGCCTATCAACTTGCTTCTCAGCTTTCCCCCTCCGAGGTTTCTTCAGATTCACTCGTTGATGAACACGAGTAACACAAGGCGTGACACATTGTCTATTTTTTTTTCTTTTTTAATTTAACGGACTTCGTCCGGACGTCGGGACGCTAGTGTCTAGATGCTGCCGCGTAGAGGGAGCAAATGAGCGCATAGCGCGTCGGGCTCGCGAGGGAGCGCGCCAGCAGTGGGCCTGCGCCGCCCTAGACGTCGCCCACGCCACCCCGGACGTCGTCCGCGCCGCCAACCGCTTCTCACATGCATCCCATGTGCAACACCCGATCTACTTTTAAAATATACAGATGCAACATACAAAAGAAGACAAATGAAACACTTAAAACAAGCGTATGAAACATTTATGAAAACACATGAAAAACATTTGAAAATCATTGATCTACTTTTAAAATATCCAGATGCAACAGTTGCAGCATACAAAAGAAGGCAAATGAAACACTTAAAATAAGCGCTTGAAACGCTTGCGAAAACGCATTAAAAATATTTGAAAAACCATTGCAAACATATGCTACATCTGGATGAAACACTCGCAAACATACGTATGAAACACTTGAAAACATATGCTTGCAACATGCATGTACATGTAAGATTCAGATTTACTTTTGCAACAACTAGATAAAACACTTGCAACATCCGTCTCGAACAGATGAAACATATATTGAAACATATGTGTGTAGCGATTACAACATGTACAACATCCCGGTCTACTTTTGCAACATCGATATACAACACTTGCAACGTACCTCTGAAACATCTGAAATACTTACAACATGCGCTTTCAGTGTAGCATCTGATTGTTGCTCGACGAATGGAGGCTCATCGATACGGAGCTCGATGCCGCAAAGTGGTGCGGAGGTCACCGGTGTGGAGCTCGTCGGCGGCACGAACCTTGGCAAGGGCAGGGGCAGGCGGATGGAGCACGGTTGCGACGAGAGGCACGAGCCTAGGTGGGGGCACATGGCGCGGGCGAGGGTGGTGCGACCGAGAGTGGGGTCCGTCCTAGAGCAGAGGCACGCAGCATGCTAAGCGAGCAAGCGGAGCAGGCAAGGCGCAAAACGAGCAGGCGACTTATACAGGTCCATCCGTCCGGACGGACGACCTATAAGCAGCGTTACCGTTAATTTAATGATAAAACACGTGCACTTTCGCAAAACGAAAGGCCCTCCCAAGTGCCTGTGGTAGGAGTTTTCATCTCGTGCACCCGAATACCGGAACTGTGAGACTGCAGGGTTTGTGATTGCGATAAATTGATTAGCTTTTGTTCTCGCCTACAGATCTTCCAAGTGTGTCCCCCGCCGTTCTGCGGCGCCCATGGAAACTCAGCTGGCCACACCTCCCTCCGGTTCGTCCTCGGCCGCCTACACACGATGGGTGATGCTCGAACGGAACTGCACCATCAACGCCTTGCTACTACACGGCCGATGCCACGACGCTTTGCGGCCGCCCCGCACCTTCGCCGGCCAGCTGATCCAAGTCTCCCTCCCTCGCAGAGCCCCCGGCATTTTTGGGAGTATGCATGTATCCAGATCTGTGACGGAGTCGGAAAGGAATCTAAGGTGCTCGCGGCGCATGGCGACTCTCTGCTCATCCAGGTTGAGTATGAAGGACGACGACACTTGACGACTGATCACTTGTCCCGTGGCGTCATGCTCTGCGACTGCGATGACGTGTGCGCCACCGCCCAGCGGCCGCGGTGGCGCGCACAAGTTCGTAAACATGTTCCCTCCGCCTACACCAATACACCATCCACACCTGGATGCTCAGGATGAACAATGACGCCATGGAGAGGGTGATGGACGGCATGGTCGACGCCGCCGAGCTCTGGTCGCTCCACGCCTGCAGGCCGGGGCCTCCCGCGCGTCCCGCTTGAGTGCCCCGTCGTGAGCATGGAGGAACCCCATGTTATCTGCTTCTGGTTGCGCGAGGACCGAACCGACATGTCGACGATGGAGAGCCGACGGTGCGGAAGGTGATGGTGAACACGTACGAGAAGCAAAACAATACATTCTGTGTCCCACGCCACGAAAACTAACCTAGTCCTTGGACGTGGCTGCCTTCTTCTCCTCCTCTAGAACCCTACCAGCACGCTCCTCCATCCCCTGCCTACATGGCGCCACTGGACGATCCTGTGCTTGCCGCTTGCAATGTACTACCTTTTCCATATGGCACGCCTTTGACACGTGACTCGATTCATTCCCTCCTGGTAACCAATTGCTACTCTTCTGCTCAGCTAATTCCTAATTCCAATACCTCACGGATTGAATTGTTTCGTCCCAAAACTAGTAATGTAGCTCCGGTCCGCACAACTGTGAAGTGACCATGCTAATACCCTAAATTCTGCCCCTTTCTTTGCCCTTTGCACTGATGTGCAACTGTCAGACTGGACAAACCTCTCTCTCTCTTCTTTTTTTACCGGTCTAGAAGACACTAAACTAGTCATGCTTGTTTCCTCATAAATAACTTCGGCTGCTCCCATCTCATCGCTATATGCTGTTTTCCATTTTAGATTCTGGGACTTGGAATGTGAAATTGTTAACTCAATTCGATTGTGATTCTGAGATAATAACATGGTCTCCTAACACTTGCTCCGGTCCACACAAATTATACTATTTGGACGGCTGTTTTCTAGTGCGGGAAATGATTTCAAATTATACTCTTTCAGTCCCAGAAACAAAATGTTTTACCAAAGGCAAAAATGGTTGGAAGAGAAACGACAGTGAAAATAGTGGATGACACTTTTAGGTGAGTTCTTATTTCTTTCTCATTGGCATGTCCCTATAGCTGTAAATTACCTGATTGGCTCTTATGAAGCTTTGGCAAACTGTCAGTTTTTGCCCTTTGTTTTCATAAGAATGCAAGACCCTGCAAGTTTTGTTACAGGCTCAAGAAGCCACATCTTGGCAGGACACGGTGTTAAACCTTCAAAGAAACCAGATGATTCGCTGAGTTGAATGTCAAGGTCCGATGCCCTTGTGGTAACTCCAAGCGCAATGATTCCATGATTAAGGTATAATTCTCATGATAAATATGACTTTTCCAACTGTTTGGCAGTCTTTTGTGTCCCGGAGCTAAACCGGTAAGATTGAGGTATTTGTTGTTGATCCAGGTCACCGCACAAGTCGTATTCTGAATCACCGAAGCATCTCATTGTTTATATTCTGAAACTTCAAAGTAGTTGGTCTAAACTTTAGTGTAACCAGATCTTTTTTGGACAGATATGTACTAAACTTTAGTGTAATAACCAGTTGCCTTGGAAGTATTTAAACAATCATAGTATCTATTAACCAGTTGTGGTGAGTAATCTTGTATGAAAAGTATATATCTACTCAATTTACATAACTCTTGGCAGCCGAGGTCTAATCATTTGGTAAAAGGGCTAGGCCAACCTCACAGGCTGGGGACGCCTTGGGGGTAAGTGAACAGAGGCGCTGGCTTTGGCGGCGGCTTCAAGCCTTCGAGTGGCAGCGTGTGTATGATTGCTTATCTCAATCTCCTATTCCCAGTGTAGAATTATGGCAAAACACCTCTTACCCCTTGGGTTGGGTGGCTTTGATATATATAGTCAATAATGACTTGAGTTACAAGTAAGCTATATACAAATAACCCCCTAGACATACACATATCTAACACTCCCCCGCAATCGAAGTGGTAGGGTTACGGACGCACAGACTGGACCTAAAATCACTGAACAACTGTACAGGGAGACATTTAGTCATGATGTCAGCGAACTGGTGAGACGACGGTACATGTAGGACCCGAATTTCGCCAAGAGCCACCTTCTCTCGGATGAAGTGAATATCGATCTCAATATGCTTGGTCCAGCGATGATGAACGGGGTTAGTTGTCATATATACAACACTAACGTTGTCACAGAAGACAACAGTAGCAGATTGGAGCGGCAAATGAAGCTCCTGAAGAAGTTGGCGCAGCCAACCACACTCGGCGACAGCATGAGCGACGGCACGGTACTCCGCTTCTACACTGGAGCGAGTGACAGTGGTCTGGCGCTTGGAAGACCAAGACACCAGTGTGTCACCAAGGAAGACGCAGTAGCCTGACGTAGAACACCAGGAGTCAGGACAACCGGCCCAGTCCGCATCAGAGTACGTCGTGAGAGACCGGACAGGACCAGTGCCGATATGCAGACCTGTCGAGAGCGTTCCCTTGACATAGCGAAGAATACGCTTGACGAGGGCGAAGTGCGGTTCACGTGGGTCATGCATGAACAGACACACCTGCTGGACCGCATAAGCCAGGTCCGGCCGTGTGAGGGTCAGATACTGCAGCGCACCAGCGAGGCTGCAGTACTGAGAGGGGTCGGCGACGGGTGGACCATCTTCGGCGGACAGTTTGGACTTGGAGTCCACGGGCGTCGAGGTGGGTTGGCACTCCGACATGCCTGCACGCTGGAGAAGCTCAACAGCATACTGGCATTGGGAGAGGAACAGGCCATCAGTCGAGCGCGTGACGGAGATGCCGAG
Source organism: Saccharum spontaneum (assembly GCA_022457205.1). NCBI lineage: Eukaryota > Viridiplantae > Streptophyta > Magnoliopsida > Poales > Poaceae > Saccharum > Saccharum spontaneum. Next base: position 12,913,841 of record CM039596.1, on the reverse strand, counting down.
AAAGTGGTGAAGTGCGCCGAGGTCCGTCATCGCAAACTCCGAGCTGAGACGTTCAGTAATGCGACGAAGGAGAGTCGAAGAGGACGCAGTGAGTACGATGTCGTCGACGTAGAGCAACAGATAGGCAATGTTGTCTCCATCTTTATAAATAAAGAGAGACGCATCGGTGGCCGAAGGCTTGAACCCGAGCTGACGAAGGTAAGTGGCAAACCGCTGGTGCCAAGCTCGAGGCGCCTGCTTCAGACCATAGAGAGACCTCTGCAACAAACAAACATGATCAGGAGCAGATGGGTCGATGAAGCCGGGAGGTTGCTGGCAGTAGACGGTCTCCTGAAGATGACCGTGAAGAAATGCGTTCTTCATGTCGAGCTGGTGAATTGGCCACGATCGCGAGGCAGCAATGCTGAGGACGATGCGGAAGTTAGCTGAGGCATTGTTCACAAACTCAGTGCCGTTATCGGCTTGGAAGCACTTAATGGGCAGCGAGAACTGGGTGCGAGCAAAGGCACAAAACTGAATGAGATGCTGATGAACATCAGATTTTCGCCTAAGGGGAAAAGTCCAGCAGTAATGGGTATAATCATCTAATATAACCAGGTAATAAGAGTTGCCAGATACACTGGAAACAGGAGATGTCCAAACATCACAATGCAGTAGTTCAAAAGGTGCCGAGGTACATGAAGAGGAACTACTAAAAGGAAGACGAACATGTTTGCCAAGCTGACACGCGTGGCAGATGCTAGTGAAACTCTTATTACATGGAACTAAATGCTAGAGACGAGTGGAAACTGCTGGACTAGGATGACCCAGACGACCATGCCACAGAGAAGCGACGTTGGATGCGGCGACATAAGCTTGATGGGTGGCGGCAGGGAAGGTGTAGAGGTCGCCAGAGCTATTGCAGCGAAGCATCACCCGACGAGTCTGTGGATCCTTAATAGAAAAGCCAAGAGCGTCAAATTCAACAGAACAGTTGTTGTCACGAGTGAATTGACGTATAGAAAGGAGATTGCGAATAATGGATGGCACAATAAGGACATTATTTAGTGCAAAGTTGGAGGAAGGAGTAGAGAGAAAAGAGGTGCCCTGCCCAGTGACAGAAAGAGAGTTGCCATCACCAACAACAACGGACGAGAGGAAGGAAGGGAGCGGAAAGTGAGTATACCGTCGTTGGAGTTCATGTGGGCGGTAGCACCGGTGTCCATGACCCAAGGTGCGCCGCCTTGGTTCATGGACATCTGGTTCAAGGCTGCAACCAGAGCGGAGGGATCCCACTGCTGGGGCGCCGGCGTGAAGTACTGCAGGGGCGCAAAGGCGGTATGCGCCTGGGTGCCTGTCCGAGTAAGCTAGGGCCACCAGGGGGGCGCCAACCAAGGCGCTGCCCAGCCTGAAAGCCACCTGGACTGAAGCAAAACTAGGGACCAGCAGGCTGGACAGGCTGCTGCCACTGACCACCGACGGACGGCTGTTGCTGCGGCTTGCCGTTGCCACGGCGGCCACCGCGACGGTTGCCGTTATTGCGGCCAGCACCAGTGCCGCCCCCTCCTGAACCTGTGTTACCCGCGCGCTACTGAGGAGGGGTAGCGGGAGAACCAGAGGTGGAGGAGCGGCAGCCTGCATTGGTGCAGGCAGACGAAGATGGGGTGCCTACAATAAGAGCAGTACCAGTCTGCACCTTAGATTCATTGGCGAGGCGAAGCTCCTTGAGGACGACCATGTTACGAGCAGCAGCAAAGGATGGCAGCACATCCTTGTTGACGATGTCGTCGGCAGTGCTGGAGTAGCGGGGGTTGAGGCCACACAGGAGGTTTAGCACGAGCTGGGAGTCGAGGATGGTGTGGCCGACGTCGTGGAGAGAATCGGTAGTCTGCTTCATGCGTTGACAGAACTGGTCGATGGAGAGGTCGCCCTGAGTCATCGAGTGGAACTGTTCCGCAAGGAAAACAGCACGCGGCGCCTTGTTGGCTTGGAACAAGGCAGCGATCGCATCCCATAGGTCACGAGTGGTCTGTTCGAGAGCCATGGCGAGGTCGAGGACGTCGTCGGCGGCGGAGCCGTAGATCCATCCACGAACAGCGCAGTCTACAGCATCCCATTGTGCATCGGTGGGAGCGGGCTCCAGAGTACCGTCGATGTGGCCGCGGAGGAAGAACTTGCCGCAGAGCGCGGTGAAGAAAGCAACCCACTTGTTGTAGTTGGGTGAGCCAACTCCAACATGATGGGAACATGGTGCTTCATGTTGATGGCAACGTAGGGAGGGGTGACGATAGGGGCACCTCCACCAGAACCGACGGAGGTGGAGTCGTCGGACCCCATAGTGGCGGAGGTAGCAGCAGAGGAAGACATGGCGCTGCAGCACCTAGATGGAGCGCCGGGGAGGGTGAGCGGCGGCGGCTGGAAGGAGCAGCGGCGCCCTAGGGCACGGCGGCTGTGTAGGCGGCGGCCAGGCAGGCGGTGGCCAAAGATTAGGGCAGCGGAAGGGTGGGAGACGGGTAGGGATAGGCCCGGTCTACTGATACCATGTAGAATTATGGCAAAACACCTCTTACCCCTTGGGTTGGGTGGCTTTGATATATATAGTCAATAATGACTTGAGTTACAAGTAAGCTATATACAAATAACCCCCTAGACATACACATATCTAACACCCAGTGCAACATGAATTGAGTAACAAAAGAATTGCATTCTGAACCAACATAGTATGGTTGAAAAGATTTACCTTCTCTATTTATTTGGGGAATTGAGACAAATCAAGTTTCTTAATTAAACAACTGTTCTTCAGCGTTTTCTTATGGCATCTATATTTAATTTCTGTTGATAAATTTTACCCATCGTGGTATTTTAATTTCAAGTGAGCAACCATATACCTAATTGATTGTTGTGTACAATGCAAGCACATTGGTCAAAGAACCTGCAGGCTTAATTTGAAGTTATTTCAAGAATATCACTAGTAGTACGTAATTCTATTGCCATGTAAGTAGTAAAACCAATGCACCATAGACAACTCCTGAATTTTGAATGGAGAAAGGTTGAAGAACGTTTTCAACAAAAACCCTCTTGCTGAAAAGCAAAGTACTTATCCTATGGGGGAAGACTAATCCTGCTTAATTCTGTTTTAAGCGGTTTACCTATGTTTATGATGTCCTTCTTTGAGATTCCTAAGGGAGTCCTAAAAAACCTTGATCTTTTCAGGTCAAGGTTCTTTTGGCAAGGATCTTCAGCTAAACATAAATATAGACTCGCCAGATGGGACATCTTATGTCGTCCTGAGGACTAAGGGGGTCTAGGTATCCTAGATTTAAAATTACAAAAAAATTCCTACTGGCCAAATGGTTGGTTAATTTACTCAACACAGATGGCATGTGGCAGTCGTTGTTAAGGAATAAATACCTAAGATCAAAATCACTTACTCAAGTGACAGCCAAACCTAATGACTCCCATTTTTGGAGAGGCCTCATGCATATCAAAGATGAGGTGTTGGCTAATGGTTCCTTCCATATCAAAGATGGGACCAGTACGAGGTTCTGGGATGATACATGGGTAGGAAATAAGACGCTAAAAGTTAAATATCCTTCATTATACAATATAGTGCGTGATCCTCACGCAACTGTATCGAAAGTGATGGCCACAAGCCCTCTTAACATTTCTTTTAGGAGGGCTTTGGTGGATAATAAACTTATAGAGTGGCTTAATCTAGTAGCAAGGATATCAAATGTTGAATTGGTGGAAGGTTCAGATTACTTTAAATGGAGCTTAACCAAATCCAGGTTATTTTCTGTTCGATCAATGTATCTCCACCTCATTGATTCACAACCACCTTTTCAACATAAGAAGATTTGGAAGATAAAAATTCCTCTAAAAATTTAAATCTTTCTTTGGTTCCTACAAAGGGGTGTCACTCTAACTAAAGACAACCTCACTAGGAAAAACTGGAGAGGGAGCCAGAAATGTATTTACTGCAATAGGAATGAGACCATCCAACACTTGTTCCTTGATTGCCCTGGTGCAAAAATGATGTGGAGGATTATCTTCTTTGCTACTGGTTTGAACCAACTGAGATCTATCAGTCATATGTTTGGTACCTGGCTTATGAATCAGCATAAGAGGGTCAAAAGCTTGATCTGGGTTGGGGTGGCTGCCTTTTGCTGGGCTATCTGGAGATGCCAGAATGATGTTATTTTTAAACTCCTTGATGAATCCGACCTTTAAAAGCTTGTGGATCTCCTCGCTGATGACCTTGCGCTTCTCCTCGTTGAAGCGGCGCAAGCGTTGTTTCACCAGTCTGGAGCCGGCTCGGATCTCCAAGGCATGCTTGGCGACTTCCCTGGGTATGCCCGGCATATCCGAGGGACTCCACGCAAAAATGTCGACGTTTGCGTGGAGAAAGTCGACGAGCACTGCTTCCTATTTGGGATCGAGGGCAGCGCTGATGCTCAACGCCTTTCCATTCGGGTCAGTGGGGTCGAGGGGTACGAGTTTGACGTCTTCCGCGGGCTCGAAGTTGCCGGCATGGCATTTGGGGTCAGGGATCTCTTTGGCCAAACCGTCGAGGTTCGCCGCCAAGGTTGCTGACTCCAAGACGGCCTCCTCGTGCTCGACGCATTCCACGTCGCACTTGTAGGCGTACTCGTAGGAGGGCCCGATAGTGATGACACCGTTAGGGCCTGGAATTTTGAGCTTGAGGTAGGTGTAGTTGGGAACCGCCATGAACCGGGCGTAGCAGGGGCGCCCAAGAATGGCGTGGTATGTCCCATGGAACCCAACGACCTCGAAAGTGAGAGTTTCCTTCCAGAAGTTGGTGGGAGTACCGAAACAGACAGGCAGGTCGACTCGCCGCAAGAAATCGGATCATCCCCTAAAAACCAAAGAAATTGGATCAAACAAAAGAAACTCCACCGCAACTACACATACTTAATACCAAAATATCCTATCAGATGAGCAATTTAGAATGATCTCTAGAATGTTAAGCTCTACTCAACCAAGGTGCAATGAAGAAAGCCAAGATCAAGGACATTGGCCCTTTCCTTGAAATCATGTGTACCATCCTATAAAAGGTGTCAATATGTGAGGTAGAATTTTTTTCCACCCATTGCAACGCACGGGGACATTTGCTAGTACATTAGAAAGCCCCAATCGTCATGTGCCATCAACCTTTAAAAAGTCCAAGAAAAATCCCTCTACTCTTGGAATGTTAGTTGACATGTTGACACCACACACAATAATTAGAGTTATTTGTTCTTCATGGTTCAAGGGTACAATCCAATATAACAAAGAAATACTTAGCATCCTTGATGTGATCTACTTCTTTGTTCTTGACAAATTTTTTATCCGAGACCATTTAGAGACCTAAATATTCATTCTTAATTTCTCAGATTTTGGAATCCTTTTTTATTTTTTCAAATGACCTTGGATGTTGACATGGTCCATACCTAAGTTGTAGATCTCAATGCAATCTATAATTTTATAGTTGAAAACCTTTCTAATTGAGATGGTTTAGGGGCATAAATATTCGTTTTAAGTTCTCTAATTATTAAATTCAAAATTTTACTTTGTCAAATGACCTCGAATGGAGACACACTACTTACAAAATTTGTAGTGCTTGTAGAGATACAAAATTTTCTAGTTGAAAACTTTTTCATTTGAGATTATTTATAGGAGCTCAAATATTCAATAAAAGATAACATAAATATATAAAAAAACTATAGATATGTGAGGCCCATATGTCAACTCAGGCAAACTACTACACTATGAAAACCACATTGAACTACTTTATGTAGAAATAATCTATCCATCCAGAAAGTTAAGGAGTAGGTTGTCCGTTATTCATTAAGTTTAAAATGTCTATACCTAATAATAAATCGTGAAAATTTCTGCACTTCTTTTTGTTTCCGTCTAAAAATTTCAGTCTGCCGCCGCCCCTCGCGAGTCCCGACCACCCAGAATTGCTTTTCGGTATCCGGTTGCTTTGCGTCGACGTAGCAACCAGTTTTTTTGACCGCAGGATTCGTACGGGTCGCTGCCTCCCGTCGCCCGTTTAGGCTGCGTCTGCCGCTCGTCCCGAGGGTACGTACGGGAACATGATTATCTGCAATTTGATTTCCGCTGACCCTTGCAACCGTAGCAGCCAGCACCTGCTCTAGAGAGCCGTGCTACAAAAACAAAATCAATTCGCATGCCGTGCTCAACAATAAATACTGACAAAATCCTTTTCAAAGAATAATGACAATAGTTGACAACCATTACTTTGCTACTGTCTTATCATGCTGTTGACCGGTCATAACTAGCGCAAATAAATCTAAATCATTCATTTTGTAGATATCTTGAATTAACTAATCAATTAATTATCCGATAAAAAAGAAAAAAAAATCTAAAATCCCCTCAATCACCGGAGACAGCGAGCGTGCGGCCGTGCCTTGTCGGCATTCCCTTCCTTTTCCGGCCGTACCATTAAATTTATATAATGCAAATTTGATATAATTAGATTTGTAACTAATATACTATCCAATTATCATAATTATATAAATCTATACCTAATAATAAAGAGGCAAAATTTCAGGCTCTTTTTTTCATCCATCCATTTGTTTGATCCATCTCTCTCTAACTTCCGGACAGTAGATTATATATATATAGATATGTACTCATACGAGTTAGAGCAGCTCACATCGGATGATGGTCGACACAGAGTCCAATTCCAACCCATAGCAAGACTCATGAGTCATAGTCATACGAGTTAGATTCTAATATTATAAAATATTAAAGAGAGTCTAAAACTAAAAGCCTCCATGGGTTTTGTGTGCGCGCTCCTGCTCACGGAGTCCACGTTTCGGCCCGCGCCGTCGTCCCGCTGCGGAGTCCGTGTTACGTACGCCCCCACTGCAGAGTCTTCGCATGCGAAACAGGGATCCAATCAAGATTGTTTGGCTGAAACCGAACCGAGTCTGTGTCGTGGTGGCTAAGTTGCATGCCAACATGCATGCATAGCCAAATTCGTGTACGTGACAAAATCACTTGCCATCCCACTTGCCATCCATGTCTGTGACGAGCACCCTGCAGGTGAGATCTCCTTTATTCATGACTGCCTTTCTTGCTTGGCATTTGCTACATTTGTGACAAATTTAGCATAGGGCAATATATGTTAGATTGCACCTCAGATACAATACAAGAGATTTAAATTACACGTTATATTTGAGTGCGTACAAGACGTGAGAGTCCAGTTTAGATTCAGGTTTTGTTTGCATGTGTAGGTAAATTTAGCCTTGCATGCATCCATATTTTTTTGTTTTGCGTGAGTTCCCATTATCCATGGCTGGTTAGGATCCTGGACGATGGAAAGCTTTGTTTATTAGAAAAGGATTTAAAAGTTCACACTTCAAAAGCTCCGTGGATATGATCCCCAATACAAAAGGAAACCAAGGAGGGTGCAACAGGCTCATTAGAAAGGAAAAACAAATCAGATTAGGACACGGAAAAGAGAGAAAATAGGAGAGAATCTAAACAGGAAAAGATAAAAATAAAGACTAGAGATAATCATTATCTGTCATTTTTATTTATCCTTCCGTTATACCAATGGAGATAGTACAATTTGTACAGTTAAAGCTAAAGCATACAAAGTCTGCGCACGACGTGGTCCTGTTGCTGTGCCGAGGGGCCACGTTCATCAGCAGCAGCGTTTTGTCCAAGAGCCGAGAAGCAAAGTGGATGAAGCATGTCATGGACTTCCGCTGGACACGCTCATCGGCTACAACCTTTGTTGCATCATGTAGAGCCGGCCATACACTTGTTGACATGAAATAGCAACACTGTATGACATGAGACCTGGTGACGTCGAGACAACTATGGATGCCATCAGCAACGATGTCGCCCCACCAAGAAGGCGAGCTCCGACACAATCGACAATGGTTACATGCCTACACCAGCAACTTCACTGCATCGGGCGACTTTGGGACAACCACGGACGTCATCGACGATGGCTTGAACTACGCCAACGATGTCGCGGCATCAAGGAGGCAAGCCCGGATGCCATCCATAACGACTCCACATTTACACCGACAACATTGTCCCACCGAAAAGATGAGTCCGGATGTCATCGTGCACGGTTTCACATCTACACCAATGACACACACCCGATGCACGTCGTGTGGTCATCATAAGATAAATTAGAGCTTTCAAAGTTTATAAAAAGGGTAAAACATAAATAGACATAAAATTCCGCCCTTGTTTGCTATTGACGTTTGATAGCTTTTTTTCCCTCCCGTTGCAACGCACGGACATTTTTACTAGTTTTATTTTAAATATAAATTCGGGAACAAATTTACTGTTGAGTAAAATTCGGACTGTATACTTACCAAAACAAAAGGATTATCAAAGCCAGCTACAGCGAGAAGTCCAACTCGTCATGATGTCGATAGCTTTGCGCCAGCAAGTCCCACTCGTATATACCTAATAAAGAAAAAAGAAAAGAAAACAAAAGGAAAACAAAAGAAAAGTGAGCCGAACTCGTCGACAAAGTTTTTGTTTGTATATATAAAATAAAAATTGCAATACATGAAACACCGGTTCCACTGTTCCATATACACGCGGCCATACGGGATAGGGCAACGAAACGAACGTCGGCGGCGGCTGCCATGGAAGCCCAACCTCTCTCCTGTTCGTCCTCCGTAGCGTACCCACGGTGGGTGATGCTCGAGGAGTACTTGGAGATCAAGGTCGAGGACTCCTCTTCTTGTTCCACTACCGACGACGCCAAGACACTGGCCGCCCGCACCAGCAACTGCCACCCGATCCAAGTCTCCCTCCGCCTCGCGGAACCCCCGGCACTTTCGTGTGTATTCCTCCGGATTCCTGACGGTCTCAGAGAGGAGAAATCCAAGGTGCTCGTGGCGCACGGCGACTCTGTGCTCATCCAGGTTCGTATCAAAGAGAAGAATCAACAATACCACACGGTTGAACACTTCGTCTACAACGCCGGCGCCGGCGCCGCTGAGCCCCAACGGCCGCCGTCGTTGGTCCTGCTCCCGCCTTACTATGAGCATACATACTTCTCAGGCTCAGACCTCGTGGCTCGAGAGCTGCGTGCTAACAGCACCGGCCTCCTGCACAGTGGCGAGGACGAGCTCGTGGTGGCGGAGCTCAGTACCCCGGGGTCACTCAGCGATGAGACGCCGAAGGTGGCCAACCTCTACCTGTTCCGTTCTGGTGAGTGGAACCACTACCACTTCGAATTCAGAGAGGGTTGGGATCTTCCTTTCCTGTGGGACACCGTCGTCCCCGTCGACGACCGTCTGCTCTGCTGGGTCCACTTGCGCTGCGGCGTCATGCTCCTCAATGTGTTCAAGGAGAAACCAACGGTGCAGTACGTACGACTCCCCATGGATCCCCGTGATTGCAAGGGATTAAACCGGAACGTGTGCACCACCGCGGGTGGCGGCACGCTCAAGTTTGTCAACATCTTTGGCCGCTGCTGCTGTGGTGCCGCCGCTTCCTGCGACTGTGAACACTCTCGCCACGCCTACACCATCCACACCTGGACGATGAGGATCGGCAATGGCGACATGGAGTGGGTGAAGGACGGCATGGTCGACGCCACCGAGCTCTGGGCGCTCGACGCCTACAAGGGTCTCCCACGCAATCCACTTGACCGCCCCATCGTGAGCATCGACGAACCGGAGTTGATCTGCTTTAGGATGCGCGACACCAAATATCGCAGCCGGACGTGGCAGATACTGGTCAACATGAGAAGCAAAACAATACATTCAGTCTCACGCCATGAAGAAGATCTTGGGAAGGTTTTAAATCTCCGGCTATAGCCTCTGCTATCTCCGGCTATAGCTATTTGGGAAGCATTTAGCTAAGTTTTTTTATGTACAAGTTAGCCCTTAGCTGCCGTTATAGCCGACTATAGCCAGGTTTTGGACATAGAAAGCTAAATGGCTTAGCCGGCTATTTAGAACCTTAATTGTTACACCGGAGACAAACTGACCCCAAGCAAAGTATCATATTTCTTCAATACTTACCCAAGTAGTGGCAGAAGTAATGATGCTACTTTGACAGGCCAGAGCCAGATTGACATTGAGAGGTCACCGTCTGTTGTCGTTGGCGAGCAGCCAATAGGAGATGGTGATGCCAGTTGCCAGCAATCCAATGCTGCAACCTTTCTCGTCTGCTGAGCCTTATGTGCAAGCTTCAGAAATCTTTGAGGCACTTGAAGAGATTCCTAGCTATGGCTTGGGCCCTGACGAGCTCAAAGCGTATCGAATTCTTAGCAACAACAATGGCCGCCGGTTGAGATATCTTTTAAGGTTACCGAAGAGTCTAAGGAAGAATTGGTTGCTGATAGAGATTAATGCTAGCGAAGATTGATGTGGCAGCACTTTGTGCACTCTTTATTCCTATGATCCGGAGGTATGCTTTTGTCTCAAAATGAACTAGGAAGGGAAAAAAATATCGGCCGATAGAATCTAAAATTTCCGAGATATCTCGTTTACTTGCCAGGTCCGAGATTTTTCCTCTATCGTCCGAAATTTTCATAATTTTAAAATTTGTCCATCCAAATAGATGCCAAAACTTACCCAATACTCTAACCTTAATCCATATTTCATTTTCTCTCCTCTTCTCTTCTGGGTTCAAGTTGCCACCGCCGCAACACACTCGCACACTCCGTCCGTGCCATTGCACTCCTTATTAAATAGGCAATTGATAATATGTTTTATTTAATTTTTTATGTTAAATGGTTTAGAAATGATTTGTGTGCTCTCCTGAACAAAATGAATCATTTTTTGTCTATTTTTTTTTGAAATTTTATTTCTATCGCCGATAAATTTCCGATATATCAATTATTCCCGTTTATCGGTGACCACCGAGATTTTTAAAATACCGGTAGAGATCATGCTAATTTACTAATTGAAGTGTTTGTAGAACACTACCTACATTTTATATAGCACACATATCCGGTGAATATGCAGCCAACAGTTCAGTTGCAACACAATGCTTGTTAATTCTAGCTCTTTGTTCACTGCAGGCTCGTCGCAAGATTGCTAGGTACTGCTGTGGCTTGTCTCAAAATCAACTGGGAGAGTTAAGAGTACCCTTTGTAGTGTGAGTGTGTGTGACCGAATCTCATGCTAGTATAATGTTTTTGTGATCTGAGTAAGAGTAAAGACTCTGCTTTCAGGCTTCATTTTGGACTGTGCTGATTTAATTGTAGTTGTGTGCTTGATTACGTCTGTTGCAATCGATTCAAGACATAAGAAAAACAATTTCAAAAACTATACATTTGATTTACAGAGGCGGGTCTATTGACTACTGCCTCTAAAAACCATCAATTGAATAAATAGGCAAAACCTGTCTCTGTAAATCAATTATGAAATTAAGAAACGTTTTATATATATAGGCCGAGATTCCCGCGTCTAGAAAGAAGGCTCAAGCTCTTCTATGTGGCCAAGTAGAGCTCCCTCTATCTCCCACCAGCCACCGCACACTCTCCCACCGAGTACAAGCCTACTCCCATACTCCATAGACACCCTCTCTCTCTCTCTCTCTCTCTCTCTCTCTCTCTCTCTCTCTCTCTCTCTCTATCTCTCCCAACCCTCTTCAACTTTGTGCATTTCCTTCCCTAGTTGGGACACCTAATTCTGACATTCTCTCGTTCAAGTGAGAATCTACCTAGGTGAAGCACCTTCTATGAGCTCGTCTGTACCTCCTCTGAGCAGGACCCTAACAGGTGTACCAACCCTGGCCTTGTCCTCCTCCCCATGCCACCTCATAGATGAAGGTTGAGCTACTACCAGATCTGCATGCAGCTCCTTAGATCTTGGTGGCGACCACAAAAGGACCATGAAGGGCACAAACAATGGTTGGGTCTTTGTATGATGCGGTGCAGGAAATGTCCAGCGCCAAGATGGACCCTCGAGGGCATGGTCATAGTGGGGGTAGTACCCTGATGCTCGTAGGACTGTGCGAGGTTTTGTCCATCATCTTGCACACTCGACTAGTTTGTTGGTTGGCCAAACGTTGCATCAATACTATATGTTTTGTATTTGCATTTGATGTTATTTAGATTCACATTTGAAATAGATTGGAGTGTCCTTGGGGCCCTTAGCCATGAGGCATGATGGAGTGTTAGTGATGGAGGGCCAATTGTAGATAGTAATGACCGCAAGAGTCTTGGAGGGGCTCTTCTCATCATCAGGTGTCAAAGTCCAACTCCACACAATAGGCATGCCCCCTTATTCTTCTTGAAGCTCATGCTCTTGCCTTCCTTGTCATCCTTGCTCTTGCCCTTGCTTTTCTTAGATGACTTGTCCTTCTTGTTGGGGCGGTCACAAGATGATCAACTTCCCCATACTCATAGCATCTTGTTTCTTCCTTCTTTCTTAATGATGATCTTCTACTTCCACCAAAGCCCTTCTTCTTCATGAATTTGCCAGACCACCACACCTAAAGGGCCATTTTCTCAACATTAATGGTTGAGCTTGAACTATCCTCATCATCATTTGATTCTCCCACTTTCTTCTTGCACTTGCTAGTGGAGGCCTTGAATGCAACAATCTTCTTCTTTTGATAATTCTCCATATCATCACCCTCTTCTTGATCAAATGTGTCATGGGTTATGATCTCTCCAAGCACTTGAATAGGAGTGAGATCCTTTAATCCTCCAAGAAGATAGTGACTATAATCTTGAGTCTAGATGGCAATTTGTGGGAGAATTCTTCAACATCCACTTTGAAGCCCAATGCCCTCAACTCATTGACAATTATGTTGAGGCGGTGGAACATCTCTACAACACTCTCTCTATCTTGCATCTTGAATCTAGCATACTTGTCCTAGAAGATGTAGATCTTAGCATCCTTGATGGTGGAGGTGCTCTCATATCATTCCTCAAGCCTCTTCCACACCTCGTGTGCCATCTCTATATACTTGATGCTCTCAAACACATTGGGTTCCAAAGCTTCATAGATCACACTGAGAGCTTGATCATTGAGTAGGAGAAGCTCCTCTTCTCTTGAGGTTGGGATCATTCATACCAAGCAAAATAAACTCCTCCACTACACCACAAATCTTCCTCCCTATTACCTTGAGGTAGAGGCACATCATTCTCTTTCAATAATCAAACTAGTACCACCATAGTGTGGAGGCTTGCCCATATGGTTTGTATCTATCTCTTACACCGTAGGTGGTTAAACCTTCAATGATGACTTGGCTTTGATACCACTTGAAAGGATTGAATGGATGCCTAGATGGGGGAGGTGAATATCCTATAAAAATTTTACTTCAAAAACACAAACAAAACTTGGCACAATATGAGTAACAAAGGTGATCCCTAATAAATCTACATGCCTAGCCTAGCAACCAAAGCAAGACTTACTCACAATTCTAGTAGCAAGAAATATAATTAAGAAAATCTCTAAGCAGTCAAGCTACTCAAATTATGATACACAACTAGTCGAGCTACACAAGGTGAGTAACTACTCGAAATATACTACTCAACTAGTCAATCTACCCTAGCAACTACACAAGCACAAGAAGAATACAAGTGATAGCAAGTGTAGTGGGGATCAAACCAATGGGAGATAAAGTTGACACAAGATTTTTCTATTGAGGAACGGTTGCTTGCCCACAATCTACTACCCACTGAGGTGACCCTTGGACCACCACTCCTCTACAAGCCTAGCAAGCCCTCAAGCTTGGCCATCAACATAGGCAATTGTGTTTGAGCCAGCTAGGTGACAAGGCACTCAAAAAAGACTCTTGATTCCACTAGTTGCTCTTCACTGTCCCCACAAGGATTAGTACCATGTGTGGCAGAACCACCAGCCGATATTTGACCACCGATAGCCTGTCACAGGGGTACCCGGGACAGTTGTTCGGGCTTTGGTATATGCTAGAGCTCGACGGTGAATGCAGAGATAGTTGATTTATACTGGTTTGGGCCCTCGATCGTAATCGAGTAATAGCCTTTACATCCAGTCGGCATTAGCCTTTGCGTTGGATTGATTGTGTTATCTCGTCTCTCCTTACAGGGGTGCTCACAGCCTTTCTTTACATCGGTAGAGAAGGTTGTGGTACGGTTACAATCCTAGTCGGATCCAAAGAAGGTGTTCTGAACTAAATCCAGGAGGTACTTTCCATAGGAATCCGGCTAGTCTGGTCTATTCTACTCGGATTCGGTGCAGCGGATGCTGCGCCTCTCCTTGCTTCTGTCCGTGGGCTACGCTAGGGCCCACAATTCATAGTCATATCGCTGGGGAACCCTATAGGTCCTGCATCAACAAGTCCCTGAGCATTTCATGGTTAAACTTGAAGGCCTCCTTTTCTCCGGCTTTGCCTGATGAATCAAGCTTGCTCTGAGTTCTTTCGACGTGAAGCCTGAAGTGGTCCTGTCTCTTTCGAGTGACGTGCGCTTTTTTGAAGAAAAAGGCACTCACTGAGTGTAGCCCCCGAGTCTCTTGCTATTTGGAACAAAAAGTTGGAGGGTCTTGAATTCTAATCGTTGAAAAAACTATAAATCTCTTCTGAGGATATATATCCTGCAGCCCTCGATCATCTTTTTGGGTTCTTTTTGACAGTCAAGAACTCGAATAGAGGTTCTTTTGTCATCCTCTTAGGTAGCCGTCTTTATGTCAGAGGTTGTCGGTGGTTGACGGTTGAATTGAATTCTCTGTAGTCATGAGGTGTACAGTATTGGTATATTCTTTCGAATATGCTTGTCCTTGAGTTCTGTTCCTTCACACACGTGTCCTCTTTTACTGCTTTCTGTCTTTTCACTAAGTTCTTTGTTAGGCTTGTTCTGTTGGTGCTCCTGGTTTATGTGCACTGCTCCTTGGCCTATAAATTCCCTCCTCGTGTACTGTTTTGATTCATCAAGTGTCTTGTTATATAGTCTAAAGTCCTCGTAGTCATGAATATGATAGTTTGTGAAGTAGAGCAGCCCCCGGATGTGAGTTGTAATTCTTGTGAATCTTGTAGCAGATGGAAGAAGTCTTGTGATCGAGATTAGAGGTAGACTAATCTTGCAGCAGCATTGTACTAGGTAGTACATGCTGGCAGGTGGAAGAAGTCTTGTGATGTGGGATGCGTTCCATCATCCAGCGGCTCAGGGTTGATCCTTCCGCTCTGCCTCGCGACTGTCTGGTGCAGATCGGTACCTAATCCAGCATCACATTGGACTTGGGTAGACTGATGTCTGCGAGCCTCACCTAGTCCGTGTTGTCCTGCTGTGCTACTGATATCCGTCTTGGATGCACTGCATCCTTCCTTTGAAGAAAATAGTGTATCTGAGTTTAGTGTCTTCTGCTGTGTTGTAACTAGGAGCACGTAGTCGTTTCCAGAGCCGTGTTCTTTCTGGGCTCCTTGTTGCTACCTTGCTCGTCATAGTACTGAGTTTGTTGGGTCTTGTAAGATCTGTAATCTTGTGTCCTTTAAATATATTTGTAATAAAAAAATTTCTTTCTTTGTTGTTGTCTCCTTTTTGTTGTCTAAGTGCTTTTAAGTATTATCCGGGCTGTTTCTAGAAAATCTGGGTTCTTTGGTAGCTATCTGTAATGTCCTCTGTGTATCTTGCGAATGGCGAGTTCTTTCTGAGTTGTGTGAACTGTAACAATTCGGCAATGACGCAGTGTGAATGGATAAGTCTAAAATCTGCCCGTTGCACTGTACCATTGTGAAAAGTTACGTCGTCCGTCATTTCGGCCATGTCAGTTATGGCAAGAAATAAACCATTGCGTTCCCATGCTGCGTTAAGCGGGCCTGGTGTGCTGCATTTTTACCGT
This sequence comes from Saccharum spontaneum, assembly GCA_022457205.1. NCBI lineage: Eukaryota > Viridiplantae > Streptophyta > Magnoliopsida > Poales > Poaceae > Saccharum > Saccharum spontaneum. The sequence goes on along the minus strand of CM039596.1, from coordinate 12,898,074 downwards.
TGTAAATCTATTTAAGGGCCTTTCTTCTTCCCCTTTCTTACCCTGTCTTTGCCTTCTAGCATTTTGCCTTTGCAAAACTTTAATATCCAGAGCTCCGCCGCCGCCATTGTCGCTGCTCGAACGCTGCCACTGCTTGTGCTTCGGTCGTTCCTTATTGTCGGTGTATGGGCAAGAAGAAGCTGATGAGCAGCAAGTCCAAGGAAATCTTGGTGGATGAGGAGGTGTCGTTGAGCATGATCGAGAATCAAGATTTCGTGGCCATGAGGGCCGCAGAGAAGATCTGGCCATCCCTGTCCACGATAGAAGACTAGTTACGGGAGTTGGTTAGTGACGACCTGATTCAGGAGCAAGGCTTTGTGGATTGGAAGACTCCAGGTCAGCATCGGGTTCTCGCTCTTAATTCTGGCAAAATTATTTTGTTTGTCTCCTTCATCCGTGCTGGCCTTTGCCTCCCAGCATCTTCTTTTCTCCATTGTTTTCTCTAATATCTTGGGATTTGCTTAAATCACTTGACTCCGAATGGTGTCCTTCACTTGTCGGTGTTTGTCCATCTCTGTGGAACCTTCCTTTGGATCCCCCTTCCATCTCCTTGTTCCATTATTTCTTTCATCTAATACCACACCCCCAGAGTGATAATATTTCTCCTCTATGTGGTTGTGGGATCCAATTCCATCAGGACAAAAAGAATCACTTTTTGACTATGACCTGGTTGATTCTGTGAAGGAGTGGCGTTCCGAGTGGTTTTATGCTGGAAACATGCTCCCCACTCTTGCTGTTCACTCTGATTATGGTCCCGCGGTCAATGATCGCTGAGAGAAGAACCCTTTGTCGAGCGAAGAGCTTAAGAAGATTCAGCCATTTCTTGAGAGAATCCAGGTTCTAAAGCAGCAAGGCCTGACTGGCTTTGGAATCGTCGCCAGTTGTCTACGTCGGCGAGTTCAACCTTTGAAAGCGAAGGAAAACTATGGCTTTGAGTACTCTAGAGCTGAGGACCCTTCTCGTATGGTCCTGGCTCTAGAGTTAACCAAAGAAGAGGTGCTGGAGCACCACAAGAAAATTCTGAAGGGAGTGAGCGTTGTCCCGCACATAGTTTCTGAGCACCGTGCCGATAACCCGCCTCTTGCTGTGAGTTGTTTTACTTCTGCGAGTACTTTTCTTCATATTTTCTTTATTGTTGGTACTTTCTGTCTTTATTTCCCTTACTTCTCTTGTTTTTGTTGGATATCTACAAGACTTCGGTGGCCTGGAGCGCCTCTGTACGTGTGTCATTTTTGTCAGAGCCTAGAGCAAGATTTCCTTCATCCGTCCCGAGTCATAGGTTGCTTGGGATGGCACTTGGAGAATAATGCAGTTCCCGGCTTCCATTTGTTGGCCATGGCAGCCCAAGGCCAGGGACGCTTGTGAGCCCTCAGGCATAGGAGCACGACTGTGGTCCTACCCCAATATGTCCTGCTAAGGCGCCCGGCTACCCAGGAGTCATCTTAGGCTAGATGGTCCCTTTCTAATGTTCGGCGTGTGTGCGCAAGAGCACACGATGGGTGTAGCCCCTGAGCCCCTAGCTCATTAAGGAAATCGGTCAGGAGGTTAATCATATTGTCATGGTGCTAATCCTGGGTTTAGGTGACCCCTATGTTAGGTACTCAACTGGCTCTAACATGGATAAGGCGGAAGCATGAGCTTCTTGATAGCTCAATAAAAATACCATAGTTGTCATCTCTATCTCAATTAAGCTTCTGCACTTTACACTACATACCTAGGTGAAAGGTCTTGATGGCTAGAGGGGGGGGGTGAATAGCCTTTTGAAATTTTCTACAATGACAAACTAAACAAGTTTATCAATACAACAAATAGCGAGATGCGAGGTTTGCTTAGCCTATGGGGTGTTTGCAAGCCACCTATCCAATTCACAATTCTAGTATATTTGCACTCAACCGCACAAGTTAAACCGAGGAGGTAACTACCACTACAACTAGCAAGCTACACAAAAGAGCTACTTTAGCAAAGCTAACTAGCTAGCAAAGATAACTAAGAAAGTAATACAAGTGAGAGTTAGGAGGGTATCACCAAGGGGCGAAGTATTGAGCCAACCAATATGATCAACAATGAAAACCAAGACAACCGAACACCGGGATCAATCAATCACAATATGAAAGTGATGACACGAAGATTTATCCCGAGGTTCACGTGCTTGCCGGCACGCTAGTCCCCGTTGTGTCCCTTTTCACCACGTGGTTCGGTGGCTAATCGGTCTCACACCGAGCCTCTCAAAAGGCGCCACAAGAACCTACCAAATGGCAAAAGGTTGCAAATGACACGCGCAATCCACTAATGTTGCCTTTGGCGCTCCGCCGAGGTAGGCACAAACCCCTCACAATCACCGGAGGTGGCCAAGAACAATCACCAACTCTTGCCAACGCCTCCAAGCTGCTCCAAGCCGTCTAGGTGGCGGCAACCACCAAGAGAAACAAGAATCCCGCAGCAAATCAATCACCAAGTGCCAACTAGATGCAATCTCACAATGCAAATGCACTTGGATCACTCAATCTCACTTCGAATATGCAAAGAAGCAAGAGAGATGAGTGGGAGGGGAGTTGCTTAGCTCAAAGTGCTCACAAGTATGTCAAATGTCCAAGAGATGGAGCCTAGAGCCGGCCAACGAGTATTTATAGACGTACCCCTTCGAATATAGCCGTTAGGAACGAGATCCAGCTGAAATCGCACTGACCGGACGCGCTGGTCCAACTGACCGGACGCTCCGGTCGCGTAACGGCTAGTTATTGAAACGCCGACCGGACGCGCCGGTCGCAACGACCGGACGCGCTGGTCACGACCGGACGCGCCGGTCCCGTGACTGACCGGACGCGCCGGTCAACACTGAGTCGCGCAAAACAAACCATCGACCGGACGCGCTGAAGAACTGACCGGACGCCACAGTGCCCGCGTCCGGTCGGAGTCCAGTAAGCTCCCTGGACGACCGGACGCGTCCGGTCGCCTGTGACCGGACGCGCTGTGCGTCCGATCAACCAACTGAAAAACGCGCAGACGCTGAACGCTGACCGGACGCGTCCGGTCAAACAGTGACCGCGTCCGGTGCAGCGTCCGGTGCAGCGTCCGGTCACCACTGTGACCTCCGTTCGCCTCCGTTTGATTTTCGTTTGATTTCCGACTTCCGGCGTAGTGGAAAATAGGCATTTCATTTCCCCGAAATCGCCTGAATTGTTTAAACTCCAACGCCATCGCAAACCCTCTCTACCGCTTAAACTCCAACGCCATCGCAAACGTGCTAACATCACCAAGTGATCATCACCATGTGCATGTGTGTTAGCATTTTCACAATCATTTTTCGAGGCGTTATTAGTTCTATCCAAATGCATATGACATGAAATGCACACCTAGAGGCACTTAGGAGTTCAATAGCCGCGTCATTCCCCTCTTTATAGTACGGCTATCTATCCTATAATGTAACCACACCCACTAGGTGTCTTGGTTACTAAAACACAACCCTTAAGCATATACCTTTGCCTTGATCACGTAGGGTTGCGTCCAAATCCAAGTGTGGCCATCATGATCACCATGTCCATCTTGCCACCAACCTTGGAATGTACTAATCCTCATATGCTACATACAACTTAGGCATAGGATTAGTACTTAGGCATTGTCACTAATTACCAACACCAAACATAGAGCTTTCAATCTCCCCCTTGTTGGTAATTGGTGACAACCCTTTCACAAAGATATTATGATAAAATTTTGATTGAACCCATGTCACATTGTCCAAGTATATTACCATGTGTAAGAATTATGGACAAGTGATCATGAATTCAAATTGATAGCAATGGCTCCCCCTACATGTATGCTATATGTTTGGATTTTGGAAGCATACATGTTAGATAGGAAAGATTAGGTGCATTGACTACCAATAGGTGCGAAGTATTCTAGATTATAGACCTTTGAAGCGTGATACCATCGGAGTAGCGATAAACATCAACTTAGCACCTTGTGTAGTTAGATATCACTTGAAAAAGCACAAACAAAAACTAGAAACCTCGTGAGATCAACATTATAAGCAAGGCTCTAGTACCACTTTGAAAAACATGAAGCAAGAGAAATCTAACTACTTCCTATTCATGCTAGTACTTCAATACACCATTCAATTGTATACTAGCAAGTCACCATACAAGCAAAGTATTAGAGAAAAAGAAATGCATAACTATGCGTCATACATATGAAGTGCACAAGGAAATGCAACATTCATGTTTAAGAGCTTGCTCCCCCTACTTGTGTGCTCAAAATTTTAGTTGATCCCCTTCTTTTATCAATTCTCCCCTTTAGGTTTAATTCTTTGTGAACAACATTTTCTCCCCCTTTGTGCTTCTCCCCCTTTGAGTTCTATCTTTGTGAACAACATTTTCTCCCCCTTTGGCACCAATGACCACAAGGGACCAATATGGGGTGCTTCTCCCCCTTTAGATAGATTATCATGTTGAAATATGGGGTGAGGATCAAGTTTGTGATTCAACCGAGATTGCTTGCATAAATAAAATGCTTTGGTTTGATCCAAGGGCAAGCTTATTCACACCTCACTAGAAGGGTTATCATGCACCATGTTGAAGCAAATATTTAGACAAGTGATCTAGATTAAACACTTAGGATCACAAGCTACTTAAACAAGTTATATGCTACCACTAGATCATACAAGTCATGGAAACAATAGTGGCACCATATAAACTTCAAATTCATTTGATTTTCATGAATGAGCCTAGAACAAGTAAATTATGACTAGATGCACTAAGCAAGTCCTTAGCATAGAATGTATGACATGTCAACCAATTGTACCTTGGGGCTCGAAGGAGAGGCATGTCATAACATTGGAGTGCATCAACTCATGTTGGAGAAGTCAAGTATGTTCAACTCATTCTTTAGCTTGTGAAATCTCTTCTCATCAAGTGGCTTGGTGAATAGATCGGCTAATTGATCTTCGGTGCCCACACTTTCAATTGCAATGTCACCCTTTTGTTGATGATCTCTAATAAAATGATGACGAACATCAATATGCTTTGTTCTTTGATGTTGAATCGGATTGTTGGTTAGCTTCACGGCACTTTCATTGTCACATAGCAATGGCACATTCTTGAAATTGATTCCAAAATCCTTCAATGTTGCCTTCATCCACAAGATTTGTGCACAACAACTACCCGCGGCGATGTATTCGGCTTCGGCGGTAGATAGTGCAATACTATTTTGCTTCTTGGATGACCATGACACAAGTGATCTTCCCAACAATTGACAAGTCCCGGAGGTGCTCTTTCTCTCAACTTTGTCACCGGCATAGTCGGAATCCGAATATCCAACTAGCTCAAAGCTTGCACCTTTGGGATACCATAATCCAACATCTTGTGTATGCTTCAAATACCTCAATATTCTCTTTGTTGCCTTCAAATGACTTTCTCTTGGTGAGGCTTGAAATCTTGCACACATGCATACACTAAACATCACATCGGGCCTTGATGCCGTCACATAGAGTAGGCTACCAATCATTGATCTATATAGCTTTTGATCCACCATGTTGCCACTCTTATCACTATCCAAACTTCCACTAGTGCCCATTGGAGTTGTAATGCCCTTTGCATCGTCCATGCCAAACTTTTTGAGCATATCTTTGATGTATTTGGTTTGGCTCACAAATGTTCCTTCCTTCATTTGTTTGATTTGAAGTCCAAGAAAGAAACTAAGTTCACCGATCATTGACATTTCAAATTCCTTTGCCATCATTTTCCCAAACTCATCACAATACTCTTGATTGGTTGAACCGAAGATGATATCATCAACATATATTTGCAACACAAACAAGTCTTTCCCAATCTTCTTGGTAAAGAGAGTAGGATCCACTTTGCCCATGACAAATCCTTTGGATAGCAAGAAGTCCCTCAATCTTTCATACCATGCTCTAGGTGCTTGCTTCAATCCATACAAAGCTTTCCTTAACTTATATACATGGTTGGGTTTCTTGTCATCTTCAAAACCGGGAGGTTGCTCTACATACACCTCTTCTTGAATGTACCCATTGAGAAATGCACTCTTTACATCCATTTGATATAGCTTGATATTATGAGCACAAGCATAGGCAAGTAAAATCCTAATTGCTTCCAATCTTACAACCGGGGCATAAGTTTCACCAAAGTCAAGACCCTCTATTTGTGTATAACCTTGAGCCACTAGTCTTGCTTTGTTTCTTACTACTATTCCATCTTGATCTTGCTTGTTGCGAAAGACCCATTTTGTTCCAATGACATTGTGATCCTTAGGCCTCTCAACTAGTTCCCATACTTCATTTCTCTTGAAGTTGTTGAGCTCTTCATGCATTGCATTTACCCAATCCGGATCTCTCAATGCTTTATCAATGTCCTTGGGTTCTTCCATTGACACAAAAGAAGAGTGAGCACAAAATGATACCAATCTTGATCTAGTTTGAACTCCCCTTTGTATGTCACCAATGATGGAATCTAATGGATGGTCTCTAGCAATGTTGGTTGGTTGAAGTACTTGCACTTGATTGCTTGGATGTTGATGTTGATCATGAGTTGGAGATTATGAACTAGCCACTTGTTGATCTTGTTGCACTTGAGATGATGTACTAGCTTGATTTTGTATTAGAGACCCACTAGCTTGTGTAATTGGACTTTGGAGCACTTGATCTTTGTTGTCATCCACATCAATCACTTGCTTTGGCCTAATATCTCCAATATCCATTTCTTTCATAGCATTGGTCAATTGAGTTCCTCTCACATCATCCAAGTTATTTTCCTCATCTTGAGAGCCATTTGTTTCATCAAACTCAACATCATGAACTTCCTCAAGTAAGCCACTAGCTAAATTCCAAACTCTATAAGCTTTGCTAGTAGTGGAGTAACCAAGTAAGAATCCTTCATCACATTTCTTCTCAAACTTGCTCAATCTAGAGCCCTTCTTCAAGATGTAGCATTTGCAACCAAATACCCGAAAGTATGCAATGTTGGGCTTTCTTCCATTTAAGATCTCATATGGTGTCTTCTCTAGGAACTTGTGGCAATAGAGGCGGTTGCTATAGAAGCAAGCCGTGTTGATTGCTTCGGCCCAAAATGAATGACTCACATTATACTCATTCAACATTGATCTTGCCATATCAATCAAAGTTCTATTCTTCCTTTCAACTAGGCCATTGGATTGAGGTGTATACTTGGCCGAGAATTGATGTTTGATTCCAAGCTCCTCACTTAGCTCATCAACTCTTGTATTTCTAAACTCACTTCCATTGTCACTTCTCACTTTCTTGATTGTGGTCTCAAACTCATTTTGCACTCTCTTGATGAACTTCTTGAATATGTCAAATACATCACTCTTATCCCCAAGAAAGAATACCCATGTGTATCTAGTGAAATCATCCACAATCACAAAGCCATACTTGTTGCCACCTATGCTTGTGTATGTAGTTGGTCCAAATAGATCCATGTGCAACAACTCAAATGCCTTGGAAGTACTCATGATACTTTTCAATGGATGAGTGTTGCCCACTTGCTTTCCGGCTTGACATGCACTACATAGCTTATCCTTCTCAAATGTGACATCCTTCAAGCCTCTAACTAAGTCATGCTTCACTAACTTGTTCAATTGCTTCATGCCAACATGACCAAGTCTTCTATGCCATAACCAACCCATGCTTGATTTGGTGAGCAAGCATGTTGAGAGTTGAGTGTCACTAGCATTGAAATCAACCAAGTATAGATTCTCATATCTAAAACCCTTGAAGATCAAATTGGAGCCATCAACACTAACTATCTCCACATCATCAACACCAAATATGCACTTGAAACCTAGATCACACAATTGAGCAACGGAGAGAAGATTGAAGTTCAACTTTTCAACTAAGAGCACATTGGAAATGCTATGATCATTTGAGATTGCAATCCTTCCAAGAGCCTTCACATCACCCTTGCTATTGTCACCAAATGTGGTACTATCAATGCCACTATCATTTGATTTGAGAGAGTTGAACATTCTTGAATCACCGGTCATATGTTGAGAGCACCCACTATCAAGCACCCAATGCCTTCCTCCGGCCTTGTAATTTACCTACAAAATAAATTAATGTTTCTTAGGTACCCATACTTGTTTGGGTCCTTGGAGGTTAGTAACTAAGCTCTTTGGTACCCAAATGGCCTTCTTCTTTGGACCCACAATTGGTGTACCAACAAACCTAGCATGCACACCTTTCTCACCCTTGGTAAGCACATAACAAGAATCAAAAGGAATGTAATCCATTTTAGCATGAAACTTGTTGTTGTTCTTGTTCATTTTATTACAATTAATCTCTAGATGCCCAACTTGCTTGCATCTATTGCAATAACGACCATTGCTCTTCACAAAGCGAGGCTTTGGAGTAGCAAAGGCCGCCTTGCCCTTCTTGGGAGTATAGCCCAAACCCTCTTTGTTAAGAGAGAACCTTTGACTACCCAAGCATTTTAGCAAACGGGCATCCCCACCATAGGCATTGCCTAATGCGCGGGTGAGATCATCCACTTCTCTCTTGAGAGTCTTATTTTCAACCACAAGTGATAAATCACTAGTAGTAGAGATAGAGTTGGTTGTGGTGGATGATGATGAGCTACATGAAGCATTAGTAGGACAAACAAATAAAGAATCATCAATAATATCACATGTTAGTCCAATATCACAAGTGGCAATCACTTGCTCCTCCTTAGCTTCCTTCATGAGCTTCTCCAACTTGAGGTCCTTCTCCTTGATGAGCTCAAGTAGAGAGGAGTGGGCTTCCTTAAGCCTAGTGTGAGCAACTTCAAGGTCCTCGTGGTCTTCCTTTAGACACTCACGAGAGGCCTCTAGCTCATCAAAAGATTTCCTAAGAGCTTTAAGCTCTTGTTCAATTCCTTTGCACTCCTTACTCTTTTTGAGAGCAACAAGCTCTTCCATCAAGGCATCATTTTCATTGCTCTTGGCAATGAGCTCTTGCTCCAAGATTTTGCACTTCTTGGTTGTCCTCTTGTAGCCCTTGCTCATTTGATCTATTATGCCCAATAGATCATCCTTGGAGTAGTCCTCATCCTCCTCATCATCACTCCTACAACCATCACTAGCACAAGAATCATCATCACTATCATCATATTTTACCTTGGTAGGCTTGGCCATAAGGCATGTCGATGTAGTGTCGAAGATGAATGGCTTGTTGGAGAGGGCGATGCTTGCAATGGCTCGCCGAGTGGTCCTCTCATCATCACTAGAGCTATTATCATCACTATCGGAGTTATCACTATCCCAAGTGACCACATAGCCACCACCCTTCTTCTTCTTGTTGATAGTGAAGCTCTTCTTCTCTTTCTTGCACCATATCCTTTCTTCTTCATGAACCTCCCCATCTTGTGCACTAGGAGGGCCATGGTCTCATCATCGAATGGATCATCATCATCGCTCTCCACCTTGCTCTTGCCCTTAGAAGTTGAGGCCTTGAATGCAATGGGCTTCTCTTGCTTGACCTTGATCTCCTTCTTCTCATCTTCATCTTCATCTTCATCATCATCATATTGAGCATCGGTCATGACATCTCCAAGCACTTGGTTTGGAGTTACCTTGTCCAAACCCTCTCTTTGGATCATCTTCCTCAAGATAGCAAACTTCTTAGGTAAGTTCATCAAGAACTTATGTGAGAAGTCCTTGTCCTCAACCTTCTCTCCAAGCCCCTTGAGATCATTGACAATGACTTGGAGCCTATAGAACATCTCCGGTATAGACTCATCATCCTTCATCTTGAAGCTTGCAAACTTATCCTTGAGCATATAGAGCTTGGCACTCTTTACCGTTGAAGTGCCCTCATATGTTTCCTCTAATCTTGTCCACACTTCACTTGCCATCTCAAGATCCTTGATTTGCTCAAAGACCTTTGCATCAATCCCATTGTAGAGAGTGTTGAGAGCCATAGTGTTGCATTGGTTGTTGATGCGGTCATTGTTGGTGAGGTTGTTGGGATCAATGATTGCATAATCATGATGTGTAACCTCCCAAACCTTCTCATTGATAGAGCCATGATATTGCTTCATCTTTCTTTTCCAATGATCAAAAGATGAGACACCATCAAAGAATGGAGGCTTGCCCCCGACATGGTTGAACACAACTTGAGCCATCTTACACCGAGGTTGTTAAGCCTTACAAACGGTGACCACGGCTCCGATACCACTTGAAAGGTCTTGATGGCTAGAGGGGGGGTGAATAGCCTTTTGAAATTTTCTACAATGACAAACTAAACAAGTTTATCAATACAACAAATAGCGAGATGCGAGTTTTGCTTAGCCTATGGGGTGTTTTCAAGCCACCTATCCAATTCACAATTCTAGTATATTTGCACTCAACCGCACAAGTCAAACCGAGGAGGTAACTACCACTACAACTAGCAAGCTACACAAAAGAGCTACTTTAGCAAAGCTAACTAGCTAGCAAAGATAACTAAGAAAGTAATACAAGTGAGAGTTAGGAGGGTATCACCGAGGGGCGAAGTATTGAGCCAACCAATATGATCAACAATGAAAACCAAGACAACCGAACACCGGGATCAATCAATCACAATATGAAAGTGATGACACGAAGATTTATCCTGAGGTTCACGTGCTTGCCGGCACGCTAGTCCCCGTTGTGTCCCTTTTCACCACGTGGTTCGGTGGCTAATCGGTCTCACACCGAGCCTCTCAAAAGGCGCCACAAGAACCTACCAAATGGCAAAAGGTTGCAAATGACACGCGCAATCCACTAATGTTGCCTTTGGCGCTCCGCCGAGGTAGGCACAAACCCCTCACAATCACCGGAGGTGGCCAAGAACAATCACCAACTCTTGCCAACGCCTCCAAGCTGCTCCAAGCCGTCTAGGTGGCGGCAACCACCAAGAGAAACAAGAATCCCGCAGCAAATCAACCACCAAGTGCCAACTAGATGCAATCTCACAATGCAAATGCACTTGGATCACTCAATCTCACTTCGAATATGCAAAGAAGCAAGAGAGATGAGTGGGAGGGGAGTTGCTTAGCTCAAAGTGCTCACAAGTATGTAAAATGTCCAAGAGATGGAGCCTAGAGCCGGCCAACGAGTATTTATAGACGTACCCCTTCGAATATAGCCGTTAGGAACGAGATCCAGCTGAAATCGCGCTGACCGGACGCGCTGGTCCAACTGACCGGACGCTCCGGTCGCGTAACGGCTAGTTATTGAAACGCCGACCGGACGCGCCGGTCGCAATGACCGGACGCGCTGGTCACGACCGGACGCGCCGGTCCCGTGACTGACCGGACGCGCCGGTCAACACTGAGTCGCGCAAAACGAACCATCGACCGGACGCGCTGAAGAATTGACCGGACGCCACAGTGCCCGCGTCCGGTCGGAGTCCAGTAAGCTCCCTGGACGACCGGACGCGTCCGGTCGCCTGTGACCGGACGCGCTGCGCGTCCGATCAACCAACTGAAAAACGCGCAGACGCTGAACGCTGACCGGACGCGTCCGGTCAAACAGTGACCGCGTCCGGTGCAGCGTCCGGTGCAGCGTCCGGTCACCACTGTGACCTCCGTTCGCCTCCGTTTGATTTTCGTTTGATTTCCGACTTCCGGCGTAGTGGAAAATAGGCATTTCATTTCCCCGAAATCGCCTGAATTGTTTAAACTCCAACGCCATCGCAAACCCTCTCTACCGCTTAAACTCCAACGCCATCGCAAACGTGCTAACATCACCAAGTGATCATCACCATGTGCATGTGTGTTAGCATTTTCACAATCATTTTTCGAGGCGTTATTAGTTCTATCCAAATGCATATGACATGAAATGCACACCTAGAGGCACTTAGGAGTTCAATAGCCGCGTCATTCCCCTCTTTATAGTACGGCTATCTATCCTATAATGTAACCACACCCACTAGGTGTCTTGGTTACTAAAACACAACCCTTAAGCATATACCTTTGCCTTGATCACGTAGGGTTGCGTCCAAATCCAAGTGTGGCCATCATGATCACCATGTCCATCTTGCCACCAACCTTGGAATGTACTAATCCTCATATGCTACATACAACTTAGGCATAGGATTAGTACTTAGGCATTGTCACTAATTACCAACACCAAACATAGAGCTTTCACTAGGTTGTGTGTTTACTAGTCTATTTTAGCTTGCTAGGCTAGGTGATAGGATTAAAACCTAGGTTACATAACTCTTTTACAGTAGAGCTCGCAACATACTTAGCAAAACCTTAGTTGCATGTCTAGACAGTTTACACTCTTGCATAGGTTTTGATAATGGAAATCTGAGGCCATAGTTTATAGTAAAAATTTTAGAGAGCCTAATTTACCCCCACCTCTTAGGCGTCACAATTCCTTGAGATAGTTTTCTGTGCCCAAAACATTTCGTTCGTTGCTAGCCCCAAAACTTTTACAATTTCCTTGAGACTACTATGAAATCACCAAGAAAATTCCTAAGTTACTTGAGGGTTCAATGAAGCCATCAAGAAAAAACCTATATTCCTCGGTGGATCTTATCAAACTTCAAGAAATATGTGTTTCCTTGACTGTTTGCTAGCGGCTCCAATTTGGCCTCCAAGGAAATTTGGTTCTATGGTACGAAAAATGCTTTGATCCTTCAGAAAACATGACTCATCCCATGCCCTACTTGTCTACGTGAATAACATCTTCATATTGTAGGGTTTGCTGAGGCAGAGGCAGGCGACGGCAAGCCACTATTCCTTGACAAACTTGCACCACATGCATTAGGATCAAATTCATCATCGTCTCCCCCATCTATGCTTCCCCCTAGTGGCTTGTTCATTGGCATCAATGGTAGCAAACTCACACTGGCATGGTGACCTCTGTTCACTGCTGCATGCATATGGGACATGATCAAAGCCCCTGTAGTCGATTTCTCCCTTCGCCTTCATTCCACTGGATCTCCTCCTGGAACGCGTTCTTCCCATCCGTGCCATTGCTCTTCTAGTGCCGGTGATCACTGTGGTAGAACCACCCAAATTATATGGCCCACGTGCACTTGTCATCGTCCTAAAGACCTCTGACTGCTGCACACGAGAGCCAGATAATTCCGGTAGTCTGTCGGGTATCTTCGGAGAACCCCGAATCATCCACATTTTACAACTCGTACCAAGATCAACTGAGTAACCACAATGTTACAATATTTGTTACAAAATATACATCAGAGTGCGAAAATATGATGAAATTAATCTATAAAACATGAGTAAGTTACTTTTAAGTAAACTTAACATAAATTGCGAAAGCTGAGTAAAGCTACAGAAGACAACTTAGGTAGAGTGCCTAAGTCAAAGAGGACAACCAGATCATATCGAGCCCACTGACATAACCTCGGTTAGCAGCATGAGTCAGCACCTACAACAGGGGTTTAACAAACCTTGAGTACATGAGGGTACTCAACAAGACTTACCCGACTAAAAGAAAAGACTACAAGGACATGAAGGCTTAAGGGAAAGTCTTAAGCAAGAGTAACTTTTTGCAGAAAATTTTACTACCAGTGGATCCTTGCTTTCAATATTTTAGCGGTGTATTAAGCTATTAGTAGTATCAAGTTTCCACCTGATCTAAATCAATCACTTCTTAAGCATCTCATCTCATTTCTTTGCCTATCCATAACCATAAGTAACCATGTTTCCATTGATTAACTACGATAAGTGGTCGGAGGGTCAAGTCTCCATAACCGAGAAGCAACGACGATTCGAACCGATTAAACCCAGCTGGGGATTCCTTACCACACGACATATATAGGTCCTAGACCCACATATATCAACCTCTCCAAGGATCCTACAAAACGAGACCGGGTTCGCGCCACCAGAGAGCATAGTACTCCACCGCCCTACTGCTAACCTAGATGCTTTCGTCCATCTCAGATGCGTAGGGTGGGTACATGCTACTCCCACCATCTCTCCAGTCCTAGTGTGCGGTTGTTCGTTCTTGTAATGGAATAGCCAAGGTAGCAGTCTTACCGGAGTATGCGGCCAGTACTACAAAGTCTCGACCCAACAGGCCAACATCGAGCGGTCCTTAATCGACTCAGGCGGAGCACTAAATCGACTCATTTCACGATGCAAGCTACCCACCCGGTTCAGCTTTAACGTCATTAACATCATCATGATATTCTCACGATCCATCGGCAGAGTCAAGAAGAGCAATGTAAACCTGATTCTCTCGAATGATAAAACCATCATTCAACTTCTAGAAGCTAAGCAGGTCTAAGCACCTGTAGACTATAAGTATTAAACGATAACAAGAAAAGTATTAGAATATCAAGGTAATCATGCAGCAACGGGTTTCAATTCAATCTCTATAACTTAATGCACATATTGTAGGACAAACTGTAAAAGTATTTGTAAATACAAGGAAAGGGTTGTATGATCTAGGGCCTGCCTGCGTTGCAGAGAAGGTTTGTTCCATAGGGAGAGACCACAAAGTTTAGACTTGGCATCAACACCATAGATGGATGGACCTTCTTCGAAGATTGATCAACACGAACCTTCTCACTCATGTGCTCTACACGTAATAACATGATGCATGCTTTAATATGATGGAATGCATGACATGATGCATGACGAGAAGCATTCAAGTGTATAACAGAAGATAAATAAAGTTAAGAAAGTTGAGTACAACTTTCCTTCGCAGTACAACTAGGTTTTACTTCACAAAGCATTCTAATTATTTAACTAACAAGTTGATCAGGTGCTTATCATGAAAGCAGCACTTATCATAATACAAAGACCAATCAAGACAAGGGCAAGATCATATCACTTAAGTACATTCATCTACAACTAACAAACTTGCATCACCAAATTTTATAATTTAACATAGGTAATTACTATTGGTGATGTTGCAAAACAAAGTTATATCAAGGTCCATCATTATAAAAGCATTAGCTAGTAAGCAATAGCAAGGTTTTATAATTTTCATCATATTATAAAGAAATCACAAAAACTATCCAATATTCATTTAAACCATATCACTATTAAGCAACAAGTGAATCACAATCAAATCATGAAAATAATTAAGTTGCCACGGAACAGTAGGGGTGAAAGTGTTCCAAGGTCTACAATCAATTCCAAAACATACCCAAGCTATTTCATGATTTATTCTAAGCACTGTGGTATTTATTAACTAATTAACAAAGCATATAATTAAGGATATAGTTAAACATCATCAAATTAATCTCAAACTTTTTTTGAAGGTTGATACTAGCATAAAACAGTTACACAAAAAATTTCATGACCATTGGATATTTATTTTAGCCTACAAAAATCATGGAATAAGCATTTATTAATTAAAAGATCTAATTTTAAAGCATGCAAAAATTATTGATTTTCATAGTTTCATATTTTTTCTACATATACATCACCATAAGGAAGCTACATAAAAATTTTCAAGATTTTATCACACTTCTAAAATTAGTTATGAAATTCACAATTTTCAGGCGAAAACATAAAAAGAAAAAAGAAAAACCATGTAGTGCACTATTCATCAGAGTCATGGTCTTCGCATTTAGGCCCCTGTAATTGTTTCTATTCTGGCGCAAAGTCCCTTTCACGATTTTGGAGCAGAGCACGTGCACGGGAGGCTCGATTTCTAGCTCATTGATGCTTGATGGTGGCGAGGAAGAGGTGCTGGAGCAACTCCATGCCCGGACGCGCCCGTGGGCGGAAGAATTGTGGCCAGAGATGGCCGGTGAAGGTTTGGCCATGTGCACCGGTGATTTGTAGTGGCAGACACGGCGGTGAGCTGCGCTTCGGTGAGACCTGAGCACGATTGACCAACAAAGCGAGCCGAGGTGTATCAAGGCATCACAAGGAAGCAAGAGCATCAAACGGAAGGGCAAGAGGTACTCCGGAGGAGCCTGGACACGGCGAGTGCTGTCTCAGCGGCGGCGGGTTGCCACCACGGTAATAGCGCACGCGGGCGATTGCGACGGCAAGAGACTAGGAGAACGGGCTCATGCGATGTGCAAGGGAGAGGCGAAGCTTGCTTTGCGCTCAATTTAACCAGAGGACGATGGGTGGTGGTGCTGTGTGTGCACTGGCGGGAAGGAGCTCGACGGCAGCGGCGGCGGAAGGAAGGACGGTAGCGGACGGCTCTGAACTTTAAAGGCGAGGGCGATGAACGGGAGGACGACAGCAGCAGCTTGCAAGCGCTTCGGCCAAGCAGGACATGGCGCGGGTGCTTCTGGACGCGGCAGGAAGGCCGGCGATGGTGGACAGGCAGACAGGCAGCTTGCCGTGATCACTGTAGTGACTAAAACCACCTCATTCTCCTCTCCTTTTCAAATTACTTCAAAAAAAATCATATGGAAACTTCAAAATCTTCCAACATGGAAGTTGTTCAAAATTGAAAAATCTACAACTTTCATTTTTGGACCAACTCCAAATTCCAATTAGTTTTGAAAGTAGGATTTATAATTTGGGGATTTTGAAATCCAATTTGGGTTAATCAACATAGTTAAATTAGCAACTTAGGCAATTAATTAGTGATTAACTATCAACCAAACATTACAACCATTAATACCATTTCAAAGTACAATTTTCATACCGATCATTGAAATCAAAGTTTGACAAATTTTTATTTATGAACTTTCATTTAATATTTCCCCAAATTTGAATCTAAAACTTGAATTCCAATGATCAATTAACATTGACTAAATAATGGAATTCAAATTCAAATCCACACTTGGAGTTTCAAAATTGAACATATTTGGCTTGAAAATTCTAACAAATTTTATTCTATATTATAAAGCATACTTTAAACAACAAAGTTTATATTAACAAAATTTTAATTGTTTAATCAAATTATGAAACAAGAAAACCACAAAGCACCTTAATTGATGTTGTTGCTAACATTTCATGTAATGCATTTGCAACACATATACAATATATAAGGATTACAATTGACACATGCAATGCATTCATGCCATGATGTTGGATAATTATGCATGATGAGTAGCATGATCAGACTTTTATTAATTTGGTAACACCAGGGGTGTTACAATCACTGCCTGGTCCACCATGTGTGTAAGCTGTTCACAACCCTAAGGTTTCAGGTGGGCAATCTCGCTCGTCACCAGAGATCCCTTTTCACCCCCATCTTGGATATCATGAATCAATAGCACATGCCGCGGAACCAAGGAGCCACCACCACATAGTTTTAAGATGGGACTTAGGGTTTCCCGCGATCTTAGGGAACCCGCAACATCCCTTGTATCAGACCTAGACGGACCCTGATCCATCATCCGCCATCAGATCATCGGCCAGCAGGAGAGTCCGGCGTAGTCCCGGCATCCCTTTGCATATTGGGGAGTCCCCAATAGAACGTGGAAAAGGATTATGCCATTACTCAAGTCGACCAGCGGAGCCGTCCAGTGCGACGCCGAGGGAGAGCATCCTTGGCATCATCGTTCTTCTTCCTTCCATGCACTCGATCGACAATGCCATCTCAAACCCTGGGTTGACCCAATGTTGTCGCCAAGGAGTCGCTCCGTCACCCTTCTATCATTTTTTGTTCATTTTGGGTTACCTATCTCTTGTTCTCACACCGTTAATGTTCAAATCAAGAGAGCGCAATGCATCCACCAATACATTAAAAAGCCCCAATCCTCATGTGTCGTCAACCTTCAAGAAATCCAAGAAAAATCCCTCTACTCTTGGAATGTTACTTGACATGTTGACACAACGCACAATAATTAGAGTTATTTGTTCTTCAAGGTTCACACCAAGGGTACAATCCAAGATAACAAAGAAGTACTTGGCATCCTTGATGCGATCTATAACTTTGTTGTTGACAAATATTTTTATCTAAGACCATTTATTTAGAGACCTAAATATTCATTCTTAATTTCTTAGATTTTGGATTTTTTTTTAATTTTTTCAAATGACCTTGGATGTTTATTTTTTTGACAGCAAAATGACCTAAATTGTAGATCTCAATGCAATCTATAATTTTTGTAGTTAAAAACTTTTTATTCGAGATGGTTTAGAGGCATAAATATCCGTTTTAAGTTCTCTAATTGTTAAATTCAAAATTATACTTTTTCAAATGACTTCGAATGGAGACACTGTTTACAAAAATTGTAGTGCTTGTAGTAGACATACAAAATTTTCTAGTTGAAAACTGAAAGGAGCTCGAATATTCAATAAAAGATAGCATAACTAGAAAAACTAAAGATATGTGAGGCCCATATGTCAACTCAGCCAAACTACTACTATGAAAACCACTTTGAACTATTTTATGTAGAAATAATTATCCGGTTTTTAAGTTCAGGAGTATAGGTTGTCTGTTATTCATTAAGTTTAAAAAATGTTTTATTTTAAATAAATTCAGGAACAAATTTAGGGGGAGTAATTCAGACTGTATACTTACCAAAACAAAAGAATTATCAAAGCCAAGTACAGCGAGAAATCCAACTCGTCACGAAGTCGATAGCTTTGCGCCAGCGAGTCCAACTCGTATATACCTAATAACAAAGAAAAAAGAAAAAGAAAAGAAAAGAAAAAGAAAAGAAAAGTGAGTCGAACTCGTCGACAAAGTTTTTGTTTGTATAAATCCACTGTTCCATATATATGTGGAAGACCCATCGATCCTCTCCATACGGGCATATACACGGCCATATGGGATAGGGCAGCGAACCTCGTCGTCGGCGGCCATATATGGAAGCCCAACCTCAATCCGGTTCGCCCTCCGGCGCCGCCTACCCCCGGTGGGTGATGCTCGAGCAGTACTTGGAGATCAAGGTCAAGTATTCCTCTTGCTCCCCGACCGACGACGCCAAGACACTGGCGGCCGCCCGCACCAGCAATTGCCACCTGATCCAAGTCTCCCTTTGTCTCGCGGAGCCCCCGGCACTTTCGCGTGTATTCCTCCAGATCCCTGACGGTCTCAAAGAGGAGAAATCCAAGGTGCTCACGGCGCACGGCGACTCTGTGCTCATCCAGGTTTGTATAGAAGAGGAGCATCAACTAGACTACACGGCCGAACACTTTGTGTACAACGCCGGCGCTCCTGCTGCGGAGCCCCCACGGCCGCCGTCGTTGTTGCTGCTCCCGCCTTACTATGAGGAGAGATACATATACTTTGCAGACTTATTCGAGATCGTGCCTCGAGAGCTAAGTGCTAAGAGCACCGGCCTCCTGCGCCGTGGCGAGGACGAGCTTGTGGTGGCGGAGCTGACAGAGGCGTCACTTCTCCTCGAGGACACGACGAGGGTGGTCCAGCTCCAGCTCTACCTATTCCGTTTTGGTGAGTGGAACTGTTACGACATCGATATCAGAGAAGATTGGGATTTTCCATCAGTGATGAGAGATGATCGGGGTCGTCCAGTGGTGTCGTGGGACACCGTCGTCCCCGTCGACGACCGTCAGCTCTGCTGGGTCGACTTGTGCCGTGGCGTCATGCTCGTTGATGTGTTCGAGGAGACGCCCACTGCTCGGTACATACGGCTCCCCATGGATCCCCTCGAGGGTTTGACGACGTCAAACCGGAACGTGTGTGCCACTGCTGGCGGCGGCGCGCTCATGTTTGTCAACATCTTTAGCCGCTGCTGTTGTGGCGCCGCCGCTTCTTGCGGCTGCGAACGCTCTCGCCACGCCTACACTATCCACACCTGGACGATGAGGATGGGCAATGGCGACATGGAATGGGTGAAGGACGGCATGGTCGACGCCACCGAGCTCTGGGCACTTGACGCCTACAAGGGCCTCCCGTGCGATCCACTTGACCTTCCCGTCATGAGCTTAGACGAACCGGAGGTCATCTGCTTCAGGTTGCGTGATACCAAATATGGCAGCCGGACGCTGTGGCAGATAATGGTCAACATGAGAAGCAAAACAATACATTCGGTATCACGCCACGAACAAGAAGTTGGGTATCGTTACACCCAGGACAAACTGATCCCCAGCAATCTATCGTATTTCTTCAATACTTTGACACGGCAAATCCAAATGGACCATGAGAGGCCATCAGCAGATGTCGTTGAAGAGCAGCTAATAACAAGAGACGACGATTCGAGCAGTCCAACGCTCCAACCTTCTTCGTTCGCTGAGGTTGCTTCTGTCCAAACATTGTTAGAAATGTTTGAGGCACTTCGAGACATACCTAGCTATGGCTTGGGTCCTGATGAGGTTAAAGCCTATAGAATTCTTACTAGCAGTGACGACGATGGCCGCCGGTTGACATCTCTTTCAAGGTTACCAAAGGATCTAAGGAAGGATTGGTTGCTGATGGAGATTGAGGCTACCGATGCTAATTGACCGGACAGCTCTTTGTGCAGTGCAGGCATGTCGCGAGGCAAGATTGCTTCTGATCCTAACGTCTGACACATTGTATTTGAACTGTGAAGTAGTACAGGCTAGTATCTACCTATTGTGGCTCGTCTTAAAATCAACTAGGAGTACGCTTTATAGTTCTATTGAGTGTCTGACTGAATTTGATACGCTTTGTAATTCTTCCTGGGTTTCATTTTGGACTATGCTGATTTAACTTGAGTGTTGCTTGATTAACCCCTCAGCTCCATGTGGAGTTGTGAGGAAATTACGTGCACTACTGGAAACTAAACTGTCGGTTTCTCACCGACAGGGAAATTCGGGTTTCTAGTAGTGAATTGTTAAATTCAAAATTATACGCCATGCCGCTTATGTGTTCGTTTCATTCTTCTCAGACACACAACTTTGCAAATGCGACCACGCTATTAGATAGAAAGACAAAGCATCCTGTCAAATACTTAATCTATGGCACCACTCTCTATTCCTGAACTGTAATGCTGCCGCAGGCAAATTTGGCTGGTAGGGTCCCTCCGCCAACGAGGAGGACGTTGGAATCACTACCAAGATGGTGGACTTCTCCTAGTGTTTTTAAGTAGTAGTAAAACACTACCACTAGTCGTAGCACATGAAAATCTCATTAGGAGGCATTTAGTAGAGAAAATTTTATACTAAATTTTGAATGCTAAAACACTAGGAAAAGTCCATCTCACTAGGAGAAGTCTAAAATTCTAGTTGTGAATGGACTGTTACTGACAGCAGCAGCAGCAGCCAGGGTAGCTTCCTGGTGTCGGTGTGCTACCTGCATGGATCCCCTTCGCGAGATGACTTTGGGACCCCTTTTGTATTTTTGAGCTGCAGGCACTCCAAGGATTGCTATACTTTCGAGACCCAATTGTCTGATCTGCTTATGTTAAATTGCAGCACACAGATTGTAGCTGCCCATTCAAGTTGTCAATGTTTTGTGGATTAGATGCAATTGATGGAGATGAATTTTGTTACTTGAATGAGTACTGATTTTGCAATTTGATAGTAGTGCTGACGACAGTTTTTTAAAAAAAGAATACGTCTTTTTGATGAATATTTCAGAACAAAGCTATTTGGTTTAGTGTTTCTGATAAGTGTTTGATCAAAATATATAGTTGCAACCTATTGTATGTATATATTATCAGATATGTTTTTCAAATGATCCATCTAATTTGTCAATCGTTATATAGCACTTAGTGATCTTCCTGTGAAGCAACACGAGGACAATTTAATGATCCACTAGATACATATGCCCATGCGTTGCATGGAGCTACAATTTTTTGTCTATGTCTACTGTGAAGTATATGATTACTTTTAGAAAATAATTTAAAAATGATGAAAAGATTTTACATTGGCCACCTAAACTATTTTCAAATGCACTTAGGTTTCTTTGATAATATTCAAAATAATCGATGGCCATTCCAATCCTGACATCGAGTGCACATCATGACTTTGGAGTTAACAATTTTTAGGCTTTTCAGACTATTTTTTGAGCAGACTGTCTATTTGTTATACATGCCCTTAGGCTTTCTAGGATTTATATTTCCCACGCAGTGACATGGTTTCACTCTTTGATCAAACGGAACTTAACAAAATTTAAATTATAATTTTTAATTTTTAATTTGACTTTATTTTAATTTTATAAGTTTGGTTTCATTTGTGCATTGTTTGGGAAAAGACAAGAAGCTTACAAAACACTTTGTATTGGGAACCCTGAAGTCTATGTAAATTCTAGATCAGCTTTAGCTATACACTTGCTATTTGTGTTTTTTCACCTGGAATCCTCCACTTTTTCCTATTCTTGCATAAGCTTCTTTCTGAATTAGATCGGGCCGACTCACGTACTCCTAACAAACTCGTTTGTGAATTGGATCACGCCGACTCGTACGTACTCGTAACAAACTCGAAGTCGTGCGTGGGTGATTCGAAACGGGGATGAATTTTTCTTTTACGTTTTTTTGCCGGCCTTTTTTTTTTGCCGTGAGTTTTTTGCCGGTTTTTTTTGCCGTGATTTTTTTACCGTATATATAAGGGCGATCGGGCCGACTCACGTACTTATAACAAATTGTTTTTTTTTTGCCATGAGTTTTTTGCCGGCTTTTTTTTTGCCGTGATTTTTTTTACCATATACATAAGGGCGATCGGGCCAACTCACGTACTTGTAACAAACTGTTTTGTGAATTAGATCATGCCGACTCATACGTACTCGTAACAAACTAGTCGTGTGAGGGTTGGAGATTGGAAACGGGTATGGTGTTTTTTTACGTGTTTTTTTTTTTTTGCTTTTGCCGGCCTTTTTTTTGCAGTTAGTTTTTTGCCGTGATTTTTTTACCATATATATAATGGCGATCAGGCCGACTCACATACTTATAACAAATTGTTTTTTTTCCGTGAGTTTTTTGCCGGCTTTTTTTTTGCCGTGATTTTTTTTACCGTATATATAAGGGCGATCAGGCCGACTCACGTATTTGTAACAAACTGTTTTGTGAATTAGATCATGCCGACTCGTACGTACCCGTAACAAACTAGGAGTCGTGCGTGGGTAGAGATTGGAAACAGGTATGGTGTTTTTTTTTTTGCCAGCCTTTTTTTTTTTTGCTGTGAGTTTTTTGCCGGGCTTTTTTTTTGCCGGCCTAGGCGAGGGGGACGCAGACGATGCGTTTAGTTGTAAATAGATCTACAACCTGTCCTTTCTCTAAGAGGAAGATGCAGTAGGATGCTGCTTTAATTTTGTCAACCTTGTATTTTTGCCAGAGCAGAGCAGCACAAGTTTTCAAGTCTTGGAAATACGGAGAATTTTATTTGGTTGAAATGGAAAGGCATTTTTTTCTTACTCCCATTGTAGAAGTATAGCATACCTTGACCTTGAGAGCATGATAAAATTCTCAGCTGTGAGTCAACAAAGTTTGACAAAGCTCAATACAAAGACAAGTAGTATGCATATGTGAAAGGTTTTCAACATATAACATGATATTTGACCTTGGTAGGAAATCTCACCATTGAGGAGAAGTGAGGCTATTCAATTTTAATTTTTTATCAAAACAAAAAATCTCCAAGAGCTTACATAAAAAAGATAGGATTTATTTAGTCTTTACCATATCTTACTTCACAACAACTTAGTTGACATGTTTTTCCTAATAAAGATATGTCCACAAGAAAAAAGAATATGAGCTTGGAATAAAGCTGATGCTGGCCAACCTTTGTAAATCCAAGTTCAGAATTTGGCCTGATTTTATTTCACAACTTAAGTTTGATTATCATGAATGGCATTTTTAAACACATCAAACTGATAGAAACAAAGCAAGACTTAGCTGAGGGGGGTGCAAACAAGTGTGATAGGGTGACGGGGCTGAGAGGAGGCAAAGAAGAATCATCGGACGGCCTCCCCCACACTAAGACTTTTATGTCACTCGACATTAAAGCCTAGTGTGAATGTTGGGGTATCCTCAGAGTGTACTACTTGACATCTTGTCAAGTTGTTGTCATCTTATTGTTTTTTGAAGGCGGGCATCACGTCCACCAGTGACAAAAAAGCCTGTGTTAATCATCATTGTCGCAGGCGGTCACTGTGTCCGTCTGCGTTAATCACATTTTTTTTGCAGGCAGTCATTGTGCCCATATGCGAAAATAAATTAAAAAATAGAAAAGCCAAAAGCCCACCAATTAGCCCATTTTCGAGCCCACCGGCGAGCCTGTCGGCTCCTAGGACCGCCGTCATTGCTGAGTAGCTGGA
This sequence comes from Saccharum spontaneum, assembly GCA_022457205.1. NCBI lineage: Eukaryota > Viridiplantae > Streptophyta > Magnoliopsida > Poales > Poaceae > Saccharum > Saccharum spontaneum. Next base: position 12,873,993 of record CM039596.1, on the reverse strand, counting down.
GCCACCGCTTGATGGTCGCACCGCTGCTGCATCCGATCGCCAGATCCACGTTACAATGAATTGGAGGAAGGGAGAAGGGCTAGATTCGTGGGCCCCGTGCACGTCGGAGAAGGGCCTGGCAACGCCTAAGCAGGGGATCCAACATGCCGCGCCTCCATCACCAGAACCGGTCGTGCCACCACCGAAACCGCGGACTCCACCGAATCCACCACCACCTACTCCAGATCTGGCTGCTGAGCTCGCGTTGAGGAGGCGCTGCTCCAGCCGGGGAACGCGAGCGGTCGCCAAGTCAGAAAGAGGGAGCAGGGCATGGTGAGGAACGGTGAGAGGGAACTGCACAGGGAGGGATAGAGAGGAGTGTTGTTTAGGGTTTGTGTTTTTCTTTATATAGTGGAGATGGTAGTGGGGTGCTATTGGTTAGCAGGCTTGGCCTGAGTTTTGGAGGCGGACGCCTTGTAAATGTCCGCCACCATTAATGGATATTACAGAGGTGGGCCTCTTCATGCGTCCACCTCTGAAAATAGTTCCATTTTTAGAGACGGACATCTTAAGATGTGCACCTCCATAAATCTATTTTCGGAGACGGACATTTGTGACCGCCTGTCTAAATAAAATGACAGCCTCCGTAAATCAATTGTGAGAGACAGACATTTCCTAACCGCCTTAGTAAATAAAACGTCCGTCTCCAAAATCCTCGGGTATTTTAGGAAACGATTGAATTTTATGACTCTGACCATTAATGATTCGGCAGTGTCTTGCGAAATCATTTATGTAGTAGTGAATGGCGAAGGATGACACTGAGAATGCCACCGCCATCGACCTTAAAGGCTTCTAAGGCAGTGCTTTCGACCGTCATCACAGCCAAACCAAGGGAGGCGGGGCTTACGCCAAAACCCAAGCGATGAACATCATCGCACTAGAAGCCACGCGAGGAACAAGCTCCCCTAAGACAAACTCGATGGCATCGAGTGTGTCACAGATCCTGAGCACAGCAATGCCTCGAACTTCCAAGGCGCCACGCACGCATGGGCCTCGGCCCTGCCGCCATTGCCTCGGCCGGCTGCAAGCCACGAGCCGAGCCCCACCACTGCTGCAAGCTTGCATGAGGGGCTCCCACCCTCCTCTCAGCCGTGTGGGCACCAATGCACTACAGCCCTACCGCTACCCAGCAGCCGCATGCAGGGCCAGGCCCTCGACCGCCGCTGTTGCTACTAGCATAAGACATGGACGCTACAGACCTCGATTGCCACAAAGGCCAGAACTGGCCCCAGACGACCAGATGAACACGCGGACAGCGAATCTTCCGGAGTTCGAAGATCCAGGGTGGAGGGCACCGGATCCTGCCTCAGCGGACGCGGATCACATCGCCGGCCAGCTGGCTACCGGAGGAGCAAGGAGAGGCTTTTGGAAGGAGAGAGAGAGATGGGGGAGGGGAGGGGCTGTGGATGGCTGCCTTTTTTAGTGTCGTCGTGGCGACTGCCGCCCCTCGCCGGAGAGCGGCGGCGGCGCAGCCAGGGAGCTGACCGACGGAGAGGCCAGGTACGTGTTGGCGCATCGCCTTGCGGGGAGATGACATGACTCTTATCTTTTTATCTACATCTAGTGTTGTCGCATGGATGAAAAGTTATGTGGGAAAAAGAAACGAATGGATATACTCACTACCAAAATGGTGAGTAGTAATAAAACACTATCACTGGTGATAGCACATGGGAATCTCACTAGGATGTATTTAGTTAGAAAAATTTATACTAAATTTTGAATACCAAAAACACTAGGAGAACTCCACCTCACTTGGAGAAATTCAATATTCTGGTTGTGACTAATCAGCATGTAATTAATTACCAGACAATTTTATGTGGAGATGGAAAAATTGGCACTTGAGCACTCTATGACAAGCTCTACAAAAAATCTAGAGCTGATGAGTTTATAAGCAGTGTATTAACTCAGTTGCAACAAAAGTAATATTCAAGCAACGCTTCAGTTAAATCAGCACAGTCCTAAAATGAAGCCCAGAAAGCAATCTCGTAGGAGTCAGGTCACACTCACACTACACAGCGTACTCCTACACTACTGGATCCGACTTCTTTGCCGAGAGCCGGGAGCCCTCGGCAAAGGACAAAAAGCCCTCGGCAAAGTCTTTGCCGAGAGCCTGCCACGTGGCTCTCGGCAAAGAGCTATCTGCAAAGAAGCTCTCGGCAAAGAATTCTTTGCCGAGAGCCACGCGGCAGGCTCTCGGCAAAGACTTTGCCGAAGGCCAGAAGCGCCCTCGGCAAAGCCCACGGTGCCGTCGAGGAACGTTAAAGTTGACGTCGTCTTTCCCGAGAGCCGGGCTGGCCGGCTCTCGGCAAAGACTTTTTATTTTTTTAAATAAAAATATTTGTCGAGACTTTTAAATTTTTTAAAAAAAATCTTTGCCGAAGGCCTACCTAGAAGCCTTTCGGCAAAGCCTTCTTTTGCCGAGAGCCAGCCTGGCAGGCTCTCGGCAAAGCTGGAATTCTTGTGAGCAGCTTTGCATCTTTGCCGAGTGCTAGCCAGATGGCTCTCGGCAAAGCTGGGAATTTTTTTTTCCTATTTTTACATGCACAGCCACATATATATTCATATATATATATATATATATATATATATATATATATATATATATATCACAAATCCACATGTCTATATCACAATTCCACATATATATCACACATGAAACATATCGAAGTCCACAGATATCACAAATCCACATAGATATGACAAATCTAACATAAAGTCCAACATAAACCACAAGTTCATAACATAAACCACAAGTCCACATGGATATCACTGCTCGAAGTCGCTAGCGCCTCACCCTTGGTGCTGTGACTCCGACCCGTCGTCATCGTGGCCTCCGTCGTGTCCCGAGCCCCCATCTAGCCACACCGACCAGGGTGAGTGCCCCCCAGGGTGTGGAGAGCTCCCACCTGCCCACGGCGCCCACATGGCCTGCCCTGGCGCCGACTGGTACGGGTACGAGTACCCGGGGCGCGGAGGAGGGCTGTCGGACAACCCAGGGTGGCCGTGCTGCGAATGGTCACCAGGCCACGTGTGGTGCGTATTCGGGTGGCCATAAGAACTAATCTGCCACCCGCTGCCTGGTGAAGGGGTCGGGTTCGAACCCCACGACTGATGCTGCACAATATATAAGCGATCTCATTAGTACCTGCAGGACGGCCGCACAAGCCAAAGCAGTAGACAAACATATATATACTCACCGGACTCCCTGCAGGGGCAGGAACAGGGGGTGGAACAGGGGGTGGAGCGAAGAGCGAGGCAGGCAGCGGAGGCGCTCCAGAGCTCTGAATGGACTGGAAGTAGCTGACTAGGTCCGAGATCTGACGCTGCGTGTGCTGCTGCTGTGCCTCCATGTGGCGCCGCTGGGCCTCGTCTCTGGCCGCCAGCTCTCGCCGATGGACCTCCTGCAGCTCGTCCTGCCTGGCCCGCAACTCCTCCAGCTGCAACTGCAATATTACACCCGTGATGGTTAAACAATGCAAAAGGAGATGTACATATGTAAAACCAATGGACGACGGATAAAACTGTAGTTACCTGAAACGCCGTCTGCATCGCAGCCATCTGCTGCACAGAGCTCGGCTGACGAGGCCGTATGGGGACGTCGGAGGTCGTGCTGCTCCCCTGCCGAACCTCGTGGAGCGTGGGTACGGTGGCCGGGTTGATTGCGTTGTGGGCAATCATGTACCGGCCGTGCTGCTTCCCGCCTCCCGTCCTCATGAGCAGGTCCGTGTCCAGTGGCTCGGTGGTAAGGTCGAAGTCGTCCCCATGGCGCGTGCGAGCTGCAGTGGCGTACGCGAACATCTTCTCGTAGGCGGCAGTGTTGGTGTATGCGTCGGGCCCGTCCTACGGGTTGTAGACGTTGTTCGGATCCGACGCTCGCCCCTTGTTAGCCAGGGCTTACCCAACAAACTCGCTAATGGGCACGTTGCCGTGGGTCTTGCGTTGCGAGGAAAACACAAGGTTGATTAAATGTAATGAGAACAAAGCGTTAGCAAAAATAAATAAACAAACAAAAAACAGAAACGTACATATGTGTCCATGTACCCTGGGAGGGGCATGCTCCCCTGGTGGTGTGACGCCCCTCTCGTCGTGGCCAGGCGGTTCTCCCGTCTTTTTCTGCGCTCCACGTATGCCTCCGGCCTCTGCCACGAGTCCACAATCTGGGCCCAGCAGTCCATGTGCGATTTGCACCAATCAGCAGGAAACTGCATGACAACGTGCATTTGACATGTCAGAAGATGAATGAGAATTAATGTTTTATACTTATTTTTCAAGGAAGGAAACAGAATAAATGTTTCCTACTTACCTGCATGTACTGCTCCCTGGTGATGTCAATGTCGGGCAACATGATCATCTCCCTGGCCTGTTTCTTTGTCACCTTCTGGCCAAGCACCTCAAGGTGGTAGGAGATGACGCACTGGATGTGCGCCTCGGAGTACATGTCCTTCAGCCGCTCTCTGCAGACCTTGTCCTGGACTTTCGCCGCCTTGACCTCTTTCCCCTCCTCGCACACGAACCACTCCTGCATACAAACATCATATATGTTTCATTTCGTTATTTCAAAAACATCCAATGAATGCATAGTACTGAAGACTTACCCAGAACTCGGCCTTGATGACCTGCGCAAGAGTGGTGCCGTTTGCCTCGACGCTAGAGAAGTGTGACCAGTAAAAGGGCGGCTCCTCTTTCCCCTTGTGCACGACCAAGCCGGGGTAGTGCTTCTTAATCAGGAGGCCCTGTATGCTAGTGATATGGCGTGACTCTGTCGCGTCCACTTTGACAAAGTTCCTGCACGGCGCATTACGAAAAATTGTTAGTCTGAAGTTTGCATCAGTTTTTGAAAGGGAGAAGGGGCTGAGATCCTGATCTGGAGGTTGAAGACGACTGGAATCGCGTCCTGGGCCTTTTCCTTCTCTTGCCAGTCTTTTCTCCTCCTTTGGCCCAGTAAGGCCCAGATGGCGTCCCACCATTTTTTTCGCTTGACACAGCCCACAGCCCACATCCTTAATTTCTTTCTTCCTGTGCAGGAGTGCGGCATCTCCCGGACTCTCCCGATGCGACTCCGACCCCACGCGTGAACCAACGCCGCATCTTGCGTCCGCCCGACGCCGCAACCCTAGCTCCCCTCCTCTGCTTCCACTCACCACGGCCACCCCGCTGCCATGCCGTTGCTGCGAAGATCCGGTGACCCCGGCCGCCACGACCAGCAGCAGCGACACAGGGCTGCAGGGGGCGGTGGCCCGGCCAGCACTGCAGCTAGGTAGTAGGTATACAGATTATGTCATTAGTGATTGAAGATTGAAATTGGATAGAAGTTATTTTCTCTTCTATGTGTTTCGATGAATTCTTTGCTTATGGATTGATTGATTAATAAATGGCTAAATGGCAGATTGAAATTTGAGATTTATTATTTGTGCAATGTTTCTAGAAACGGCGAATATGTTGTGCAACGATTCTAGAAAAGGTGAACTTTTTAAATTTGAAGGTTGTACTATTCTGTGAGCAAGAGTATATAGGAGTAAATATGTTGCCTGAAGTTCCCAAGATAGAAATGGCAAAAGAAAAAAAAAGGGTTCCCAAGATACTAGAACGTCAGCTTACGTTCAGGGTGCAGCCTTCGGACGGCGCCACAGCTCTAAATCCCGGATTCGGACGACGTCAGCAAGAGTATATTTGAGATTTATTATTTGTCTATAGATGCGAAAATAACTTCTACCCTGGCTCTAAATCCCGGATTCGGACGACGTCAGCAACATTGTCAATCAAAACCTGTATAAGTTATTTTTTCCGGAGTACGATGGTAACAACGACCCCTTACCCTGGCTATATAGATGCGAAAACTTCTTTTATATCTCAGAAAAATGAAAAAAAGGTACTAGCATTCTTCCACCTGACAGGTCACACCTTGACATGGTTTATGCCCCTAGAACGAGATGAGAAAACTGCTTCATGGCCCTTTTTTTCTGCATCTAACAAATGCTTCAGACTTTCACCAAGAAAGAACTCTCTGGGACAATTTCAAAAACTGAACAGCTGGGATGACAGGAGGAATATACAGATCAATTTATAACCTAGATCTCTCAGGTGCCAAATCTATGATTGGTCCAACAATCAATGCTATTCACAGAAGAATTAACACATCTCTTGCGCCTCACATAAGTCAGGCTCTGCGGACCAGTTAACTTGCCACTGCTTGAACAAAACTGATCAACAGTGTTCCATTAAACACGTCCCCCGAAAATGCAACTACATCTCACGCCAATGCTCTCCTGCAGGTTGCAAGACCTGCCTACAAATTACATGCTACATCCCTAGTGCCTTCCAAATAGAGCCTATGGGGGAGCAAGGAACTAGAAGGGATCGCCACCCAGCACAATGAGACGCACGGCAAAAAAAAATCTGACATCTCGAGGACTGATCTAGGGAGGCAGTGCACGCACAAATCCGATGGAAACTCAAGGCGGAGACAGCACATACCTCCTGCCTGCTAGAGCCTCTGGGGAGGTTGGGCTTCCGACGGGGGAGCGGGGGAGAGCGAGAGCGACGAGGGGGCGACGGCGGGGGCGGTGTCGGCCGGCGGCGGCGGCGCGCGGGGTAGGGGAGGAGCGGGCCAGGGGCGGGGGCGGGGGCGGTGTCGGCCGGCGGCGCCGGATTTGGTCGGCGGCGGCAGTGCGCGGGGCAGGGGAGGGGCAGGCCAAGGGCGGGGGCGGGGGCGGCGTCGCTGGGGCACGAGCGGTGGCGGTTGGGCGCGTGTGTGCGGGCAGGGGGGCTGGGTGGGGATAAGGTGGGTTTCTTTTTTTATACAAAATACCCTTTGCTGAGAGCATATAGACAGGCTCTCGGCAAAGACCCTTTGCCGAGGGCCGGTTAGTCCGGCTCTCGGCAAAGACCCTTTGCCGAGAGCCTGATGGGCAGGCTCTCGGCAAAGAAGTGTTGACTTTTTTATTCTTTTTAATTTTAGAGCTGAGTTTTTTTTGTGTCCTTGTGACCCAATTTCTAAATACATTTCAAAATTTGGCATTAATTTGACTTTTTTGCTATATTTAACTAATTAATCTTGTTTCTTTAAATTTTTTCACATAATTCAAATTTGAACTGCAGGTACATGGAATATTAGAACTTAGTGATTCAAAAAATGATAGTCAAGATATTTGGTGTACGTTGAGGCCGTATCCACAAACACACATGAAATCTCAACCCTCTCGCTGACGTAACATGTTGAGGAATGTGAGGGAAAAGTGATTTTTAATTATATGAATTCCAAATGAAGTCCAAAAATCACAAAACTTGGCGACGTGTCATGCTATCGCATGTGGAGGCTGTGGTAAAAAATTCATAAGGTTTCGAGCAAGTTGCGACACCGGATGTCTAAAACCCAGACATCTCCACATGTGATCAAATGTGATCACATGTGGAGATGTCTGGGTTTTAGACATCTGGTGTCGCAACTTGCTCGAAACCTTATGAATTTTTACCACACCCTCCACATGCGATAACACGACATGTCGCCAAGTTTCGTGATTTTTGGACTTTATTTGGAATTTATATAATTAAAAATCACTTCTACGACACATGGATGGTCATGTTTTGTATACAAGACATTCAAACTTTTGGGTGAGTTTATGGATAGAACCTCAAAATGCACTCTCGAACATGAATATCATTTTTTTAATGGCTATATTTTATTATTTCATGCTCCTACAATTCAAATTTACTTTTTCGAGAAAAATACAAAGAAAATAAATTAATTGATAAAATATAGCAAAATATTATAAAAAGCTCCCAAATTTGAACATGTGCTTGTATACAATATGCAAGGGCTACAGAAAAGTTTGGGTCCAAAACTAAAAAAAACCTTTCCACTTTGCCGAGGGCCTCTCCTAGCCCTCGGCAAAGGTGCTCTTTGCCGAGAGCCAGAGTGGCCAGCGCTCGGCAAAGGTTGCTGGCCTGGGCCCAGCTTTAGGCCACGTGACATTTGCTGAGTGCTTGCCCAGGCGCTCGGCAAAGGCCTCTTCTTTGCCGAGAGCCTAACGGCGCGGCTCTTGGCAAAGGTGACGACAATGGGAGTCGTTCCCGGCGCGCACCTTTGCCGAGAGCCTGCCTTTGCCGAGAGCCAGCTTGCCTTTGCCGAGAGCCTGGCTTTGTCGAGAGTTTAGCCGTCGGCAAAGCCTCTTTGCCGAGTGTCCTTGTTGGCTCTCGGCAAAGGCTGTCTTTGCCGAGGGTTTAGCTCTCGGCAAAGCTGGGCCCTCGGCAAAGCTCCAGTTTCCTGTAGTGCTAGTTGATTTTAAGACAAGGCACAGTAGCTAACCTGTACTTCACAGCTCTAGTTACGAGCCTGCAGTGTACAAAGAGCTGACGGATTAATATTCAAGCATAGCTAGCTTTAATCTGCATCAGCAACCAATCCTTTCTCATATCCTTCGGTAACCTTAAAAGAGATCTTAACCGGTGACCATTGTCGCTGTTAAGAATTCTATACGCTTTAACCTTATCAGTACCCAAGCCATAGCTAGGTATCTCTTGAAGTGCCTCAAACATTTCTTGCAACGCTTGGACAGAAGCAAGCTCAGCGAAGGAAGAAGGTTGGAGCATTGGATTGCTGGAATTGTTGTCTCTTACTATTAGCTGCTCATCAACGACAACTGCCGGTGGCCTCTCATCGTCCACTTGGATTTGCCCTGTCAAAGTATTGAACAAATACGATACATATTGCTTGGGAACAGTTTATCTCGATCATAACAATACCCAACTTCATCACGTTCGTGGCGCGATACCGAATGTATTGTTTTGCTTCTCATGTTGACCATTATCCGCCATAGCGTCCGGCTACCATATTTGGTGTCTCTCAACCTGAAGCAGATGACCTCCTCCGGTTCATCCAAGCTCACGATGGGACGGTCAAGTGGGTCGCACGGGAGGCCCTTGTAGGCATTGAGCGGCAAGAGCTCAGTGGCGTTGACCATGCCGTCCTTCACCCACTCCATGTCGTCGCCGCCGTCGACCCTCATTGTCCAGCTGTGGATGGTGTAGGCATGGCGAGAGCGTTTGCAGCCGCAAGAAGCGGCGGCGCCACAACAGCAGCGGCCAAAGATGTTGACAAACTTGAGCGCGCTGCCGCCAACAGTGGTGCACACGTTCCGGTTTGATCTATCGCTGTCATGGGGATTCATGGGGAGCCGTACGTACTGCACCGCTTGTGGCTCCTCGAACACATCGATGAGCATGACGCCGCGGTTCACGTCGACCCAGCAGAGCAGACGATCGTCCCACAGCACCAAAGGAAGATCCCAGGCCTGTCTGATTTCGAACTGGTAGTACTTCCACTCACCCGAACGGAACATGTAGAGCTCGCCCTGTCGCCCACCCTCGGCGTGTCGTCGCTGAGCGACCACGCCCACAGCTCCGCCGCCACGAGCTCGTCCTCGCCAAGGCGCAGGAGGCCGGTGTAACCATCATAAAGCTCTCGAGGCACGAGGTCTGCATCTGAGAAGAATGCCTTCTCATAGTAAGGCGGGAGGAGCCACAACGACGGCAGCCGTGGGGGCTCCACAGCGGCGGCGCTGGCATTGTAGACGAAGTGTTCAGCCGTGTAGTATTGTTGATAGTTCTCTTTGATACAAACCTGGATGAGCACAGAGTCCTCCGGAGGCATACACGCGAAAGTGCCGGGGGCTCAGAGAAAGACACAGAATTTAGGCTTCCAAGTTGAATACCGTGCCCTCAAACACTAAGTTAGAATTTAGGCTTCCAAGTTACTGGGGCTCAGAGAAAGACGAGAAAGGAGAAAGAGCCCCAGTAGGAAGAGGCAGACATCAGAGAAAGACACAGAAGGTGAGTCGATAACATTAAGGTGGTCCACGGACGCCAATTTCAGTAATGTAGTAGAATGAAAAGTGTTGCTCCAGGGGCCTTAGCCTTCGAACACGGGGTGTTGCCGTGCGATGTCTGTAGACACGCAGAGCAAACCAGGAAGCGAAGCGGGAAAGTTGGTTAGGCTACGGGAGTGCTGTATTCATCATTCATCCCCTTTTTACAATTCAAGAAGGGCTGGTATTTATACATGCACGTAGGCTTTTACTACATAACCAAAATACCCTCGCAACTACTGTTGATTTGCGGGATATTCTCATCGAGGCGGGGCGACTTGGTCCGGAAGTGGATACTCCCCTCCCCAGTTGTCACAGCTGTCCAGCTTGGTGGGGACCATCGAAGGCGGGACCAGCTTGGCCGAGTCTCCCTCGTCTCTCCTCCGGCTGGCATCTTTCGGCTCCGGTTCGTTGTCCATCATTTCGCCATCTTTCACTCCCCTTCCCCGGCGAAACCTGGCTGTTGAACTGCACATGTGATACAAACTTACTTGAGATCCAGAGGGTTCTGGTGGCGCGATGATGCGCGCCCTGTTCCACGTATTGAGCCTAGCTTGGTCTTTGCGCGTTAAGCAGATGTTGCCACCATTTCGACCATGGGTGTTAGAGGTCCTTTCGCTTGAGCGAAAGGAGACACGTGACTCGCCTACGAAAGCAGGGTGCCGACAGGTTGTGTCACCTCCCAACAAAAAGAATTTCTGATCCGCTATCTAGCTAGGGTTCGTTTTTTACAAAAATTGTCACTTCTTTTTCTATGATAAGAAAGTTGTTTTTTTATATATATCAGAAAATAAAATAAGATGAACCTACACCACATGCTCATAGAAGTTCATCCAACCACGATATAGTGTCTAATTTCAAAGCGTATTAGAACAGGTGATACAAGATGAAAACGATAATGATACGATTAGGATGGACGGACACCTCGATCGCTCTCTCCTGCAGCGCTCGCGCCCCTCCCCATTTTTATCCTTTCGCGTCCTGTGCCCACAACCGACGACGCGGCCGTCATTGCTTCCTGGCCGACGGCGGCTCCATCCCCCACCCCAGCGTCCTCCTCCTTACCCAGGTGCCCTTCTCCCCCACCACGGCGGCCCCTTCCCCCACCCCGGCACTCGATGTGGAAGTGGTGGCTGCACTCGCGGCAGCACGCGGGCCATCACCGTCGACCATCGCGGTAGTCCTTGTCGCAACCACCGGTGATGGCCAGGCTCCGGAGCAGCCACCGCTGGCCATTGCCGCCGACCCCCCGGCGGCCGGAATTGACCGGTGTAGCCACCCCCTCCCCTATGTCCCCGACCCCTGGCAGCTCCTTCCCCCACCCGGCGTACTCCTCCCCCCACCCCGACGACGCACCTCCTCCCACACCGGCGTTCTCCCCCCATTGGGAGCCCCCAATGCCCGCAGATCTAGCGGCCATGACACTCCCCGCGCCAGGCTCTCTCTCTCCCTCTATGTTGCAATTGCATGTTTCAATTGTTTTAGTCGTTTCAGAGGTATGTCGCATTTGTTTCATATGGATGTTGCAAAGGTAGATCAAGGGATGTTGCATATGTTGCAATTGTTTCAGTAGCATGTTTTAAGAGTATGTTTTCGAGTGTTTCCGATGTTTCAGAGGTATGTTTCATCTGTGTTTTTCGGACGCATGTTGCAATTGTGTTTATCTGGATGTTATATATGTTTCACACATATGTTGCATATTTTTTATTTGGATGTTGCGTATAGTTGCAATGGTTTCAAGTGTGTTTCAGGTGTGTTCTCCAAGTGTTTTATAAGCATGTTTCACGTGTTTCAACTGCCTTTCAGACGTATGTTGCAACCGTTGTATTTGGATGTTTTAAAAGTAGATCGGGTGTTGCATCTCTTCTCCTCCCACCTTCTGCTGCATCGTCTCTCTCAGAGCCGGCAGGGCATCCATATGAACGACGGGCAATGGGCGCGTTGGGCGACGCTACCTCCATTACGGGATGGGTGCTGGGCGGAGGGGGCTACGTACGTCATGGTTGGGAGAAGGGGCACAAACACGTGGTGACGTGGGCGTGGCGGGCACGCTCCTGTTGCGCAGGCATAGCAGACGCAATTATATTTCTATTCGATTTTTTACATGAGGGGGGCATGGCGGATGCGTCGAACGGGAGCCACGTTCGGACGCAAACCTAGGGCCGGACATCCGGGCGCTAGGCTTGCCGAGATGCAAATTCTTTTGCGAACACACAGGCACGTTTGCTACTTAACTTTAATAACAATATATAGAAAAGAGTAATCTATACCTAATAATAAAGAGGCAAAATTTCAGGCTCTTTTTTTTCGTCCATTCATTTGTTTGGTTCGTCTCCTTTAGCTACCGGATGATGGAGAGTTTTTTCTATCTAGACTCATATATATATATAACTGTGCTCATATAGGAATCCTAATCTAAATAGAAAACCTTCCTTCCCAGAATATGTTTAAACTTTCCATGTGGCTCCAGTCCCTGTCCCATCATTCCTTAATAAAGAACATGATAATATTAGAGAAGAAGTCCTAACAGAACAACGATTCCTTTGCATATTTTCCATGTGGCTCCTGTCCCTGTCCCATCGTTCCTTCATAGTTCCTTCATAAAGAACATGATAATACTAGAAAAGGAGTCCTAATAGAACAACGAGTCCTTTAAAATCTCGAAATAAAAAAAATACAGAAGGGAAGCGTTGGTGCCCGGTAAAAGACTGAGTCCTCCTCTATGTGCATTAGCTTAGAATCAATCACGCAATGGATTGGTTCCGATTCCGATCCATAATTCCATATTTCCTATCCACAACACTGAGAAACGTACGTAGCCCATGACCTTATATAAATCCCCGCAAACAGATCTGATCGGCCAACCCTTCAACCCTAACCTTTTCGTTCGCCGGCCACACTCTCGGTCGCTCCTCGACCAATGGAGACGTTTGGCACGGCGATGGACGGCGAGGACGATGGGGACAGTGATTTCCACGACCAGCGGCAACTAGAAAGCTGACGACTTCATATCCGACGATGACGATTTCCCTCACCAGCAGCTGGGGCAAGGGGATGAGGACTACTTCATGTCCAGCGATGACGATGACCATTACCGGTCGGTGCAAGGTGGCCACAACGACCATGACTTCATGTTCGTGTTCGATGACGATGAGGAGTACCCCTTCCCTGCACGATCCGCCAGCAGCGGTGATCGCGGCGCTGGAGGCGGCCATGGCGCCGGCCGACGACTGCTGCCATGCCTACCTGCAGGACAGCGAGGAGACGCCAAACGCGTGGCCGTGGAGGCAGGTCACGCCGTGCAGGCACCGTTTCCACGCCGTGTGCATGGACAGGTGGCTGAGGGTGAAGCTGAGCTGCCCCGTGTGCCGGTGCTCGGCTGCACCCGCCGCCGTGTGCTGCCGTGACGCTGCTCCGGAGCCCCCGCCCCTGCGCCTAGATCCCGGACATCGTCGAGGAGTTGTTGGCGATGGGTTACGAGGAGTCTCTCGTGTTCGAGTTCGAGTTCGAGAATAGTCCACGGTGGATGAAGTACATCACCGGCCCCTACCGCCAAGTACCATTGGTTGTCTCAGCATGAGACTGGATTTGAGATCTTTCTTGCTTGAACAAAGTGCTGCAATTCTGCAAAGCCATCAGCCAATCATGGCGAATCTCGGACGGCCACCCCTCCCTCCCTTTTCTCTTGAAATTGTTGGAGCGTAGCACGTTAGATTCTGGCCTGGTTTTGACTGTTTTGTTGGGCTCCCCCGGGTGTGCAGCCCATGTACATAATTTTGCTAATTGATCCAGTTAGAATTGTAGACAATGTTTTCATTGGCTATTTTGTTTATCTGCAGCCTAATAATCTTTTATTTGCCACATGCAGGGCCCACAAGTGCTTTTTTAACCAGGCAAGTTTAATTTCGACCCAGGCTATATGTTTGCTTGGCTATAATATTCTACTCTCGCACCTTTTTTTGAGCAATTTGCTATCAATGTAATCTTAACCTAAAATAGTAAATATTTCTACAAGTTATACGTATATACTAGTGCAATCCACGATAAGGGCTAGAACTCGATATTTTAACTCTACCAATAAATGAATACTATGAAAACTAAAGTTATGATATATCTATGAGTATGACATTGCCATATATTACTGCAAATGCAAACTTATTATGGATGTCATGGACATCAGAAGTTATAGTTTTTAAATTTTATGAAAATAGTAAAATAAAAATATATATGTAATATTCATGTTGCTATTTTTATTAATATATGAAAGTTTTTCCCGTTGCAACGCACGGGCATATTTACTAGTAATAGTAAAAAAAGAAAAGTAAGTCCAACTGGTCGACAAATTTGCCTTTGTAAATTTTGCGATATACATGCTGGAACACGGATCCACCGTTCCTTAAAAAGACATATGTGGAGCCCACTCTGCCAACCGTAAAGATGACGCAGGATCCTCAATACGGGATTAGTAGATCAGAAACCAACATTGAGCGGCGGCGGCAGCCATGGAAGCCCAACCTCGAAACGGCTCGTCTTCGTCCTCCGTCGCCTACCCACGGTGGGTCATGCTCGACGAGGACGACTCCCCTTGCTGCCCGTACGACGACGTCAAGACACTGGCGACCGCCCGCACCAGCACCGGCCACCTGATCCAAGTCTCCCTCCGCCTCGCGGAGCCCCCGGCACTTTCGCGTGTATGCCTCCGGATTCCTGACGGTGTCAAGGAGGAGAAATCTAGGGTGCTCGCGGCTCACGGCGACTCTGTGCTCATCCAGCTTCGTATAAAAGAGAAGAGACATATAGACATTTGTGACTACATGACTGACCACTTCGTCTACAACGCTGGCGCCGCCGCTGCGGACCCCGCACGGCCGCCGTCGTTGTCGCTGCTCCCGCCTTATTTCTCTCGTGAGCTGTGTCATTATGGCACCGGTCTCCTGCGCCGTAGGGAGGACGAGCTCGTGGTTGCGTTGCTCACGGCGCCGTGGCTCCTCGATTTCACGCAGGGGCTGATCCAGCTCTACCTGTTCCGTTCTTTGCTGGTGAGTGGAACTGCTACAACATCGAAATCACAGAGGATTGGGATCCTCTTTCGGCCTACTGGGACACCGTCGTCTCCGTCAACGACCGCCTGCTGTGCTGGGTACACTTGTACAGCGGCGTCCTGCTCTGTGACGTGTTCGAGGAGACATCAAGGGTGCGGTACGTATGGTTCCCCATTGATCCCCGTGACAGTGAAGGCCGGACATTAAACCGGAACCTGTGCGTCACCGCAGGCGGCGGCGCGCTCAAGTTCGTCAACTGTCTTCCCCCGCTGCTGCTGTGGTGACGTTGGTGCCTCCGGCTGCGAACGCTCTCGCCACGCCTACACCATCCAAACCTGGATGCTGAGAACACTGAGAATGGACTGTGACATGGAGTGGGTAATGGACGGCATGGTCGACGCCACACAGTCACAAGAGTTCCCGGTACAGGGGTACGAGGAACGTGGTACGTGGGACGTGGATCAACGATTTTAAGTTCCCTGTTCGTAAGGGGGTATACCTCTTCAGGATGTACGGATCGAAACATGGGACGTGATCTAGTTATTTCCAATACGATCACATGGGACGATCCTCATTCATACGTCAACCGTAGTTCTAATAGCCAATCGTAGTTATAATAATTACGTAGTTCTTTGCATACACATGCTTACTTAAATATAAAATGAACTAAAGAAATCAATTGATGTGGCCAGACTTCTGAAGTGGCCCATACGGCCCTAAACTTAACTTTGAGATACATTTGCCTTGCCCTAGCAAACGCCTACGCACACCGCCGCCGCCTGCAGTCCGCACGCTTAGCCTTGCAGGAATCGCGTCGTCGCCCGCTGGCCTAGCTAGCGGTCCGCCCGTGATGCACCTGAGGTGTCCCAGGGACATCGGGACGATGTCCCGAGCACCGTTCCAGCCGTCGTCCTGTCTTGCGTACCACACCGACCCCGAACCTGTTCCAGAACGTATGATCCCGGGTCGCGGAGCACGGTTACGTACCGCGTTCCCTGTGAATGTGCGACGCCACTGAGCTCTGGGCGCTCGATGCCTAAGGACCTCCCATGCGCCGCACTTGACCCCCCCCATCGTGAGCGCAGACGAACCGGAGGTCATTTGCTTCAGCTTGCGTGATCCCATATTGCCCATATGGCAGATAATGGTCAACATGAGAAGCAAAACAATACATTCAGTCTCGCACCACAAACACGAAGTTCGGTTTAGTCATCCCCGGGACAAACTGATCCCAAGCAAGGTATCATATTTCTTCAATACTTACCCAAGTAGTGGTGGTGGTGATGCTACGACATTGACCGGCCAAAGCCAGGTTGCCATCCAGAGGCTACCAGCAGTTGTCATGGATTCCAGCAATCCAACGCTCCAACAACCTTCTACGTTTGCTGATCCTGCTTCTGTCCAAGCAGCGTTGTTAGAAATGTCTGAGGCACTTCAAGAGATACCTAGCTATGGCTTCTTGGGTCCTGACGAGGTTAAAGCATATAGAATTCTTATTTGCAGCGACGACGATGGCCGCCGGTTGAGATCTTTTTTAAGGTTACCGAAGGATCTGAGGAAGGATTGGTTGTTGATGGAGATTAAGACTAGCGATGCTAATTTTTTTGACGGCATTAGCTAGCGATGCTAATTGATCCAACAACTCTTTCTGCTGTGCATCAGGCCCATCGCAAGATTGCTTCCTATGGTCTGACAACTTGTGCGTGAACTGTGAAACACAGGTTAGCATCTAGGTACCGTGTGGCTTGTCTTAAAATCTACTAGGAGTACGCTCTGTAGTGTGAGTGTGACGTGACTGAATTTGATGCTAGTATAATGTTTTTTGAGGGCTAAGAATGCTTTGTGCTTTCTGGGTTTCATTTTTGGACTGTGCTGATTTAACTTAAGTGTCTAGCTTGCTTGATTATTACTTCTGTTGCAGCTGATTTAAGACACTACTTATTAACTCGCTAGCTAGCTAGGTGTTAAGCCAATCACTAGTCCACTTGTTTGTATCCTCAAGGACTAAACTTTAGTCAACTAGTTAGTCCGTGGGATAAACAGGCCTTTAGTATGTCCATTCGTTTCTTTTTGGCACATAACTTGTCATCGCAAGATTGCTTCCTATAAATGGTCTAGCAAGTTCTGTCATGTGTCATTGAGCAAGAGTCGAGAACAAGTATACGTCCCATTTGGCAAAGCTCCGGTTTACTACTAGGATAGTCCCACGAGTAGCTCTATTGATGGTGTTGGCTCCTTGTGGTAGTAAAAAGCATAAAGTAACATTAATACCCGTCTCTTTTTTTTATTTTTCTTCTATCTTGTTTCTTCATTTCCTTACAGCTCAGCCCTTCACGTATCCTCTGGCGCTGGCCGCCTGATGGCCATGCATGCGGCGGCCAACACCTCCGCCTCCACCGCCCCAACGGTTGCGCACCAGCCAGCAACCCTGCTCAAGCCCGAATGTGATCACAACTTGAAGCATGGCGGTGGCAGCGCGGCGTGCGCGCGCACACACACACACATGGATCCACGTCGAGGCTTCTAATCAACTCCCTCGACCATCGCGCTCCATCTCCGTCCCAACCGCTATCGTCCATCCGCATGAACCGGGAGGGCCATTTTGAAACAGGCCTGAAAGCACCAAGGTTGGAACCAGGTGAAGCTTTTTTAGTTCCACCTCCCCCATGCGATTCTAGCCATTGTGATTTAAGGAGTTCCAAAACAACTCCAAATAGCTCTTCGAGTTGCTAGTGGATCAGAGCTATGCCAAACATGACCTTAATGCTTAATGCTTTTGTGAGTACCAAACTATTATATATGTGTTTCATTTTTTATAGGTCGAACTCGAGACCTCAACATTCACGTTCCCTCAAGCGCATATACCAGAGCTACACGACACACATGACTATATAGCTGTCGCTATTCTTTTAACTATACATTTTCAAATCTTATATTGTATATTTGACACTCAAACAATTCAAACTAAATTTTTTTTGATGAAACTGGAGGGGCCAAAGCCCCTACTCACACTAAAATTGTTAACTGCAAAGTTGTAGATCTCGTTGAGTACGGCAACTTTGATGTCGACTTTGTCTCCATTCGACATTGTTAATCATGTCAAGTCTGATAAGAGAACTTATATTGAATATTTGGACGTGCAAACCATCTCAAAGTAAAAAAACTACCAACAACAAAGTTTTAGATCTCTTTCACTCTACAATTTTGATATAAAGCTTATCTTAGTCTGGTCTCAAATAAAAAAGTTATGAAATTTTCTTGTGCAAAACAGCTATAGCTGCCAGTTGAAGCCACGAACCGACAGTGATAAGTGGACTATCACTGCTGGTTCGTGGCTTGAACGGGCAGTGATAGTACCATGCCTATCACTGCCGGTTCAAGCAACAAATCGGCAACGATTGTCCAGCAGTGAAGGTCTTTACTGGTATAGTGGTGGAAAGGTGATTTGGGGCTTGATTTTATGTGTCCTAAGAATTGTACTGCTTGCATTCCAAATTATAAGTTATTTTAGCTTTTATAGAACTTTAATAATGTATTTAGACATAGGCTACATCAAAGTGCATAACTAAAACAATGTGAAAAATCAGAATGAATCTTATGATTCAAGAAAAATCAGAATGACTCTTATAACTTGGAATGGAAGGAATACATGCAACATGGAGACTGGATGATACATGAGTTCGTTTCTAACAAGATACGAGAGCCTATTGACATACAAATTTACAATGGAGGCTAACAACATACTGAGCGTTTAGACTAATAATGTTTGCTACTATACAAGGACTTCGAATGGATGATAGGAGGCATGTACTTAGGCAACGTGGAGACCAGCGTAGTTAGACACCTTGAGCAACACATTATAAGACATACAAAAAAGTCTAAGACATGGTATGAAATTAAGCCGGACATGAAGATGTGAAAAACAGAGCCGTGTGCATGCTCTCTGCATGCACCGGATAAGTTCGGTTCCTGCCCAATCAAGCCATCGAAGAAAGCGGGCGAAGGGTGCTCTAGCTAGAGTTTGCAGACCCACAAGATTTGTCTGGTGGGTGCGCTGTAGGTGCATCGCATATGCGCCAGCACTGTTCACTAGGGGAGTTTACACTTACCAAATCTATCCGATGTGAACAGGAGGAAAGCACCGGAAGAAGAGGTTGCCACCAGAGAGGTTCCAGAAGAGAAAAGTGGGCACCGGATTAGTCCGGTCATGAGCATCGAAAAATATGGTATGAGTAGTGCGGAACAACTAGTCCAACACCTAGCTGCAGAAGAGGCACTCGAATTGTCTAGTGACCCCCACCAGACTTTCATTGAGTGCATAGAAACTGCAGCAATTTCACAACGGCTAGTTTCACGTACTGATGCTATATATAACCCCAACCAACCATTTGGAGAGTGTTGGAGCTCAAGGAAGGTATGGGAGGGCTGGAGCTCATCTCTTTAGTTGCTCTAGCCACCAAAGTTCCTAAAGATCATATTGGTGATTAGCGCTGATGCTTTGCGTAGTTCTTAAATTAGTTAGACCACTAATTATGCGCTGCTCTAGATTTAGGCCTAGAGTTTAGTGACGTTTGCACACTTCTTATCACCCGGTGCTTGCGCACACCATTGTTGTACTGGAGGGGCTTATAGTCTTGCGAGATCACATCGACTGCATTTGTGGTGTGGCAGCCTCGAGTGTACTGGAGGGAACAAGGCTTACGGCGGTTTGGCCGGAAGCTCGATAGCGAAGACAGCGGGGACCGGTCCTGGAGATGCCATCTTGGAGACCCACTTGCGCGTGGGGAAAGCTCGGAGGTAATCAACAGTGTTACCCGACTGGGACCTTAGCCCTTGCGAAGGCATCCTGGCAAGCGGTTCCAACAACGAGAGGAGGGAAGTGTGAGCTTCTTGATACCTTGGTATAAAATATCAAAGTCACCAATAAGAGTTTGCATCTCTACCTCAATTAAGCTTACACATTTATATTCTCTATTTAGT
Organism: Saccharum spontaneum; assembly: GCA_022457205.1. Lineage (NCBI taxonomy): Eukaryota > Viridiplantae > Streptophyta > Magnoliopsida > Poales > Poaceae > Saccharum > Saccharum spontaneum. The sequence continues at coordinate 12,854,069 of CM039596.1, read as the reverse complement.
TTGTTTGATTTATATTCCTAGTTTAGCTTGCTAGGATAGTGTAGGACTAAAACAGGTTTCATAACTCTTTTGTGATAGAGATACCAACACACTTAGCAAAACCTTAATAGACATCTATATAGATTACATTATTGCATATGTTTTGATAAGTGGGAATTATATGCCATGTTAGGTTTAGTCCCACAGGTAATTGATGATGGGAGAGCATAACATATAAGGTGGAGGCAATTCTCACCTATCAAACTAGTCTTTTGGGTTAAGCCAAGCCTAAGGCCATGGTATGTTGTGGACTTTGGTGGACCTGGGCCCGAGCGACGTCGGCTCGTGGGTATAGCGGATCGGACCATATTCCACTGCGCACTCTATCAAGTGGTATCAGAGCCCGTGGTTGGAAAAACCTAAAAAATTTCAAGGGTCACATGGCGACGGGGGAGCCTGTTAACATCTCGGAGGTCACACAGGTTGTGTGTGACATGGAGCGTTAAACTCAGGGCCTGGAAAACATCTTTCGGAGATCACACTTTGTTGAGCGATGTGAAGAGTTGGGTCCAATTTATGACAGGAGAGATTGTTGGGTCTAGTTCCACATCAGTAATTGATGATGGGGAGCACGATATATAAGGCGGGGATAATCCTCACCTATGAGACTAGTCTTTTGGGTTGAGTTAGGACTATGACCTAGGTATGTTGTGGACTCGGGTGGACCTAGATCCAAGGGGCGTCGGCTCTTGAGTATAGCGGGCCGGACCGGATTTCGTTACGCACTCTAACATGCCATAGTTTAAAATGGAGTTTTAAGAAAGCATAATTCCCTTTCCCTTAGGCGTCACGGCCTCTTCAACCATGAGAGGTTTGCCGTCCCTTGGTAGCTACATGAGCAAAGCAAAAAGATAAAAAAATCAAATGAGACGATTCTGCATAAATTATTTGACAAACTTCGTGGATGATGCCAGTTGGTACGTGATGGTACTAGATCAGTGCGCATTTACAGAACTGGATAGTTGAAATACATGTGTGCCATCTCTTTTCTCCTCATTTGCCTGCTCATTTTCTATCTGCATATTCCTGCTGTTTGCTGCTTCTTTTCATTCTCACAGATTTTCATTGGGTCATTGTGTGCATGGTTTTCTTGTGCACATTGATGACTGCTACTACCTTCCTAGTAGGTGTGTGCTGCAGGGTTTGTGACAAATTTCTCGGAAAAGCTTCTTTCGGAGCGCGCGCGTTTGGAACGCTCGGCGCGCCCACCCTCTCCGCCGTCCGATGCGGGGGTGTGGCCGTACGATACGCTCCCATGCGCCCATGCCCACTTCTTCCCCAACGCGCTCCCGCCAAAGGCGATGTTTGTGCCCGCGCCATCGGAGGCCACGCCAGTGCCCGCGCCGCTGGAGGCCATGCCTACACCCGCTCATCTAATAGCCGCAACACCACCAAAGACGAATAAGATGCTGCCCCACTCCGGCGACCGCACCACCGCTGCCCCCAACCCTAACTCTGGCGGCCTTAGAAAGAAGGCAGTCAGGGGAATAAGGCGGGCCAGGCAGTGGTGAGGTTGGCGGGCAGTTTAGAGGCCCTAGTAGCAGTGGAGGCGGCTGGGCCAAGACGGGCCAGGGGCGCGATGGGCAGAGTTCGCCAGATGTCGCCATGGCTGCATGTGGGACGGGGAGGGGAAGAAGGTGGTCGCTGTGGGCGGTAGTGTGTCGCCGGACTTCCACGGTCGCGGAGCTCCGGTGAGACCCTACCACCCACGGCGGGGCGGTGGGCGGTGGTTGAGGTGAGCGCGAGGTCGAGGGCAGCGTCGATAGATCTGGAGCCGGTCGGGGTGAGGAGGCAGTGAGGGAGGCAACACCAGAGGCGAGAAAGATGCGGGGGAGGAGAAGCCGGAGGCGGGGAAGACGCTAGGAGGAAGACGATGCGAGTGGAATTTTTTTTAGTGGATGATTCGGGCACGCTGGCCCTAATAACGCCACAAATTTATTACTACCTTTTGGGGAAAAAAAATTTATGCAGCACCGCCGCACGCTGATCCTGCTGCGACACGGTTTAGATGGACGATACGTGTCCTGCTGGCCCACGAGCGAGATGGCTGCAGCTTCTTGGCCTTATATGGTACGGAATGACGAGTGGGGCCACGGAACACGTGTCCCGTAACGACGCCGTGTCATGCAATATGTGCGACGGTGTCACAGAGAATTTTTTTTCCGACCTTTTGTGAGACTGCATGGCATATGCATGCTTTATTTCCAATTATTTCACCATATAAATACCGTCCACGAAATTTTTTCCGTCCGTGATACATGCATGGAAACGGATCTACGGACCACGACGTTAACGTGGAGAGCAACTATACCACGTGGAGCACAACTATACAATTGTTCATGAAAACGGATGCAGACAAATCTGAGGAGCCCACCACAAATATGAGCCCGTCGATGTCCCTGTCCCTACGGAATACGACAAACTAACCAACGTTGACCGGCGGCGGCGGGGCCCATGGAAACCCAAACGGCGCACCCTCCCTCCGGTCCGTCGTCCTCCGGCGCCTACCGACGGTGGGTCATGCTCGAGCGGCGTTGCTATTGCAGCATCCGCGCCGGCAACTCCTCTTGCTCCACGGCCGACGCCAAGACTCAGGCAGCCGCCCGCACCAGCGACGGCCACATGATCCAAGTCTCCCTCATCATCAACTTCGAGCGTATGCGTCGTGGTTCCTGACGGCGTCGGAGTAGACAAATGCAACTCTATGGTGCTGGCGGCGCACGGCGATTCAGTGCTCATCGTGGTTGCTGTCCGTGAAGAGAATCATCAGTACTACGACAACACTGACCACTTCGTCTACAACGCAGGAGATGCCGCTGCGGACCCCATACAGCCGCCGTCGTTGTTGCTGCTCCCGCCTTTGTACCAGTATGCCACCGGCACCGAGGAGGGGGAGGAGGAGGGAAACCCTGTGCCTCGAGATCTGGCTGGTTTTGCCATCGGCCTCCTGTGACGTGGAGAGGACGAGCTCGTGGTGGCGGGGCTCAGGACAGGCTGTTCGTCCTCCCTGTCGGCGACCGGCGACTCTGCTGGGTGCACTTCTCGCGCGACGTCCTGGTGATCTGCGACGACGTGTTGGAGGAGAGCCCCAGACTGCGATATCTAGGGCTCCCCATGGATCCCTGTTTGGGCTCGCTATCGAACCGCAACATGTGCACCACCGCCGGCTGCTGCTGCAAACGTTCCCTCCACGCCTACACCATACATACCTGGATGCTGAGAATGTACGACATGGAGTGGGACGGCATGGTCGACGCCACTGAGCTCTGGGCGCTCGACGCATACAAGGGCCTCCCGCGCGTCCCACTTGAGTGTCCCGTCGTGAGCATGTACGAACCAAATGTTGTCTACTTCCAGTTGCGCGAGAGTTACCATGTCAAAAATTGTATTGACGACACGATATGGCTGCTCAAGGTCGATATGAGAAGCAAGACAATACTATCATTCAGCGGAGATGGGCTTTCATGCATGTTGCATATGCTAATCCCCAGCAATGTATCGCAATTCTTCTATACTTATCCAAGTAACGCTAGTGATGGTGCATTGACGGAGCAAAGACAGATGGGCACTGAGAGGCCACCGATAGTCGTCGTTGATGAGCAGCCAGTAAGAGAGGACGATGCCAACAATCCAATGTTGCAACCTTCTTCGTTCATGGAGCCTTCTGATCAAGCATCAGAAATCTTTGAGGCCCTTCTACAGATATCTAGGTACTGTTTGGATGGTGATGAGCTGAAAGCGTATAGTATACTTGTCCACGCCCATTTTAAATTTAATAAATCAATAAAACTCTACAGTGAAACTGTTGGGCATTTAATATTTGTACCGGATTAGAACTTGACCAAATGTTGATTCGACTTATATGGTTGGACTTCATCCGTCCATATTGAGAAGTTGAGAAAAGAATAAAGGCGTGCCACGCGCGCGCGCCGCCGCCGGCGGCCCACGGGCCGGGGCGTGGCAGGCAGGCAGGCGGCAAGTGAGCGGACGGGCGAGGCGTGACCCGTTTTTGCTACTCACTCTCCATGATGGCGGGAGTTATAACTCTCGGGTGTAACTCTCTGAGTTAATGGCGGGAGTTATAACTCTCGGGTGTAACTCTCTGAGTTAATCCCGAGAGTTACCGTCTCTTCACTTGCCCCTCTCCTGGACTGCTTGCGTGAGCCTCTTCCCCTCCCTCTACGCGCTGGCATAAAAGAGACGACACCAGTTCCTCTAGTTCTCGCTCTCGGTACCTGGAACACAAAACAAAATTAGACCTCATCTTCTGCTGCGGAAAGGTTTCCCCGTCTTGTACCTCTGCGCGCACAGAGAGACGAGAGAGCAGGTGCCTCCGAAGCCCTTGCCGTCTGCGATCCTTGCTCGGGGAGTGCGGCAATTAGGTTTTTGGGGAGCGACTACGCGACTGCTCCTTCCCGGTCAGCGGCATCTTCTTTCTCTGGACGCAAACGGGAACTGCACTGCGATCACCTTCCTACATCGACTGTGGTCCACGACTTCGAGCAACGCACTATAGCGACCAGTGCGAATGGAACCTCCGATGCCCTTGGTATGGGACCCTCCGCTGGGTACATCCTATTCTCATCTCTTTGTCAATTCATGGTGTTCATATGCTACGTTGTCTCTGTTACATTCTATATGCCATGGATGTTTGTTTAGGTGATACTCATGTTTGCTGGTATGTTTAGACTATCATGCCTATATGTTTTATGATCTTGGCTCATATATGATATATAACCTTGCTGTTATATTTGTTTTGTATTATCTTGGTGCATATGAACATGTTGATCATCCTTTTTTATTCATTTGAATATATATGATGCTATGCTGCAATTGTTTATTATCATACATGTCATCACCATGCAGTTATTATTTTTCGGAATTAAACTGTGTAGAAAATTGTTTAAATTTCTAACTGACAATGGCCGCCTGTTTAGATCTCTTTCAAGATTACCAAAGAATATGAGGAAGGATTGGTTGCTGATGGAGATAAAGGCTAGTCAAGCTTATTGACCCAGCGTCAACTCTTTATGCAGCTCAGGCCCTCGTTGCAAGATTATTGATTCCAATGGCCTGGCAAGTTGTGTCATGTGTCACAGAATTTCGAACTAGTATAATGCTTGATACTTTTATGAGTACAAGTCTCTGTTCTTTCGGGGTTTCATTTTCGGTTGAGCTTGTTTAATTCAAGTGTTGTCTGATTACCTCACCTCTCAACTGTGGTGTTTACACTTGTATTTATGCGTTGGATGGACAAGGTGTGAACACAACGGTTTTATCACTGGCCACGTTATCATTATACAGCAAGCAGGTTATTATTACTATCCAAAATACAGCAAGCAGGTCTTAGAGCGCACAGCTGTGGGGCTTACCATCGCTCTCCGAACCCTCGCGGCATGGGTATTGCAAGGGTAGAGAGCGAGGATAGCCCACAGGAGTAAAAGTAAAATTGGAAACAAGCACGGGAAGAAATAAATGGCATTCAACTCAATTCCAATCAGCTATATTGTGTCTGTATTTGTAGCCGATATAGGCATGAGTGGTCTAATTACATTCATGACGTTACAACTGGCGAATATTCTTGGCATACCCAGGGGCAATCTAGTCTTTTGGAGTTACGAATCTAACTACTCCCTACGCGCAGTGAGGCCTTGTGTCTTCCTCAGTCGGTTTTGGTTGTCTCACCAAGGTTCTTCTAGCTCCTCTCCTAGTCTCGAGTGTAGCAGTAGAGGTTCGCCGACGAAGGTATCTTTGTCAAGTTATCTCCGTGGGTTGTTGCAGACAAATTTTTATGGGTGGAGTACAAGGGGTGTCAAGTCGAGGGTACTCTCCCCAAAAGCAACCAACGCAAGTGGTGGAGCTCGAATGAAAATTTTAGATGGGGCAAACCGCAGGCATATAGATTAAAATAACATAAAAGAAGAGCCACTGCATACACACACCATATTCTTATTGATATCTAACAGATGCGCACCAAACGACTAATATATACGGTAAATTTCAAGGTTGAATGGAGGAGGTAACTCAACATTAGAAGGTAGAAATCCAATTTGATTTTTATGACTACATGGGCAGGATGAGGAGCCTGAGCCAACACTCATCTTTGAAAAAAAATGCACTTCAAATCTGCACGTATAAACAATACAATTAGAATCTCAAATCTCACATCTCTAAAAATTACTAAATGCAAATTTTTTTGTTGCTAATTGCCGAACACATATATCTCTTGTTACCAACATTTTCTTGACCAACATTTTTGCTTCTCTCTTCTTCTTGGTCAAATGTGTCGTGAATGATGATTTCTCCCAATACTTGTCTGGCAGTGTTGTTCTTCAATCCACCTCTAAGAATGATGATCACAATGATCTTGAACTTCTTGGGTAGTGACCATAGCAACTTGTGGGAGAAGTCTTCATCATCAACATTTTGTACAAGGCCCATCAACTAATTTACAATGACTTTGAGCCCATGGAACATCCTCCACTCTTATCCATATGGACCTAGGGCACCTCACCACTCGCAGAAGAGTCCACTCTAGGTTGGGTGGGCCGAGGACTCGGATATGAGGCCCAACCGAGACAGGGTATATCATCGAACTTGGCAGACAAGCAATCAAAATGGAGCTTGGAGACCAAGATATACAATACACAACTGATTCTATACGATAGATTTCCCTGTACCGAATAGAAAACTTGTATCTCAACCAAATGGATCTCATATGTGTAATCCTACCACCAAGACTATATAAGAAGGTAGGGAGCCTCCATTCGGTACATGATCATGGATTGTAACCACCCTAGGAAACAAGACATCAGCTCCCGCTGTATACACCGAGCATACAAGATAAGAGATCTACTCTCGACTGGGCGTAGCGTATCCTATACCTGATCCGATTATAAATATGTGTCCCCGTGTGCTACCTGCCTGATTCCATGTACGTTATTTGCTGATCTATATTGCAATGCCGATTCCTCCAAAAACTCTCTTCACTTGACATTTTGTAATGAATGTCTATGCGTTGATAATAGATAATTTTAGGGTCATTATGTACTGATTAGCAACATATATATTTTCCCTCTATATGAATGATTCGTGTTTCGACTGTTAGTTGCTAAAAGTATTTATAGCCTCAAACCATTTTTCGGTATTTGCTATCTTAAGGCATCGGACTGTCAGTTGCTAAAAACGTGTTGGTCGGTATAGATTTATACCGACACCACTTTTAGCGACTTATAGGAGGAGTTGGCATAGATTTATAACAACTGATGGTACGTCATTATATCGACCTTTATTGACATGTATGTAGTCGCTATTCTAGGCTGTGGTGTAGTGTCTGCATATTTCTTTGAAGATATTGAACTTGACATCCTTGATGGCGGAGGTGCCTTTATATGCATTATAATTGTAAAATGATGCTCATGGTGTACGAAGATTCTCTCCTCATCCTGGTTTGTATCCATGAAGAGAACAATCATTAGTACTACATGACTGAATACTTTGTCTAAAATGTTGGTGCTACCGCTACGGACCCCCCATGGTCATCGTCACTCTCACTTTGGGTCAAATGGGAGGTGAGTGTGGTGGCTTGTTGGCCCAGTCTAGGGTTGTTTGCCCCATGGAGTGTGCACACAGACCATCTCCTAGGCCATTCCTTTCAAACATTTCTTTTTTGTTTTTTCTTTCTATCTTTTTTTTATTTTGTATTCTTCTCGATTTCATATCAGTCCTCTCCATGGGCCCTATATCAATCGCAATGTCCCTACATTTGCTAAAAGCCCCATATTTGATTTTGGTAATTAAGACAACTAGTGGACTAACATTTTGGTTGATTAAGCTAGCAAGTAAAGTCCGCACCAAGATGATGAGCAGGGCATGGAAATGGATGAAGGGTGATTAGTCAAAATGGAGCAAGCTCACACTTGGATAAGTGAAGAGGTGAAAACAGGCCCGAAAGCAAAGATATATATTAGGTGTTTTGTCCTCACTGGTCAAGACATAATAGAGTGCATGGTCAGGTCTAGTATAGACAACCGTACTACTAATAGGGAAACTCTAAAAGCAAATACGGTTATCTAGTGCCACTAGGTGTTAATTTACATGCATATGCATTAAACCTAGTGACATGGTGAATTGCAAGCGAAAATGTCTTTTAAAACATGTTGAAAAATGTTAACTTAGTGCTTAGATCCACACTAGGTGTTGAAAATGCTAGGTGTTGATTTACATGCATATGCATCCTGACACAGAGTGTACACATAGAGAGTGCAATTTAGTTTAGCCCTTTGCCGGTAACAGCCTCCAAGAGAGAGAGAGAGATAGAAGAGAGGAAGAAGAGAGAGATTTGAGAGGAGATCTTGCCCTAGAACAGAAAGGATCCATCCTCAAGGTTTTGAAGCTACAGATCTGTATCCTTGGTACCTCTAATTCGAGTTTGACCATCATTTGGTAAGGTCTTTCTTAACTCTAAATAGCAGCCCCAAACCTTACTGTTGTTGTCTAAAATCTGTAAATCTTGTTGTATGGTTGCCTCTAGTGCAATCTAGAGAAACTCTTATCTCACAAACAAATAGTGGAAGAAGATTTGGTTGGCTTGGTCCCATGGTTTTTACCTAAATTTGAGAATTTTTCACGTTAAATATGTTATCTTCTTGTTGAGGTGAAGAGTGGATGCATCTAGTTGCAACTGTTGTTGGAAGGGACCAACTACAACTAGTTGCGACTAAATTTTGATGTTGTTGTGACCAGTTGCAACTGCAGTTGAAGACTTGATGTCCAGTTGTGGCTGTTGGCATATCCTCCATTTATTGGTTACGATAGTGGGATGATTTCATATTGTGGTCAAACTAGTGCTTTCGTTGTCTCTACCAAGCTGTGTTAGTGTTTCCAATACCGCTCCACATCTATCTCTCACTACTGGACTCGCATGCTTTGCCGAGGGCCAGAGGCCCTCGCAAAGGCCTAAAAACCCTCGGCAAAGGCTTTGCCGAGGGCGGCCCTCGGCAAAGAGCCCTCGGGAAATTTTGAGACGGCGAAGGGGTCTTTGCCGAGGGCCCTTTATCGGGCACACGGCAAAGCCTTTGCCGAGGGCTAAAAAAACCCTCGGCAAAGAAAAACCCTCGGCAAAGAAAAAATCAAAAAAAAAACCGAAAAAATAGCAAAATAATTTTATTTTTTTTTGGAGGCGCTGACGAGCCATCACTACCACCCGCGGGATTTTTTGTAGCATTTTATACAGTATTTTTGACCCAATTTGTAAAGTCGTGGTCGGTGGGATTCGAACTCGTGACCTCTCACACCCTCTCTCACTTACCTCCTCTAACCACTCCAACCCTTTATCACTTGTGTTTATATTCCATTTTGATTCCCCATATATTATAACAAACCGAGTGTAAATTGATTGTTTGAGGCACTAAATGAATTCAAATGAAAAAGTTGTCAACTACAAAGTTTCGTAACTTTTCGAGATCTACAACTTTCGTTTAGAGTGTTTCTCCATCCGAGGTTTTTTTCAAAATTTCAAATTTCAAATTTCAAACTTAAGACGCAATTATCGGCAATTAGATGCTTTCAAATGAAAAAGTTGTCAACTACAAAGTTTCATAACTTTTCGAGATCTACAACTTTCGTTTAGAGTGTTTTTCCATCCAAGACTTTTTTTAAAATTTGAAATTTTAAATTTCAAACTTTAGATATAAATATCCTCAATTAGATGCTTTCAAATGAAAAAGTTGTCAACTATAAAGTTTTATAACTTTTCAAGATCTACAACTTTCGTTTAGAGTGTTTTTCCATCTGAAAATTTTTGAAAAAACTCTTTGCCGAGGGCCATAAGGTTGGCCCTCGGCAAAGACCCTCTTTGCCGAGGGCCATGACGTAGGCCCTCGGCAAAGACCCTCTTTGCCGAGGGCCTGCGTTATGGCCCTCGGCAAAGAGAATTTTCAAAATACATTTTGAGGCACTAAACGAATTCAAATGAAAAAGTTGTCAACTACAAAGTTTCGTAACTTTTCGAGATCTACAACTTTCGTTTAGAGTGTTTCTCCATCCGAGACTTTTTTCAAAATTTCAAATTTCAAATTTCAAACTTAAGACGCAATTATCGGCAATTAGATTCTTTCAAATGAAAAAGTTGTCAACTACAAAGTTTCATAACTTTTCGAGATCTACAACTTTCGTTTATAGTGTTTTCCATCCAAGACTTTTTTTAAAATTTGAAATTTTAAATTTCAAACTTTAGATATAAATATCCTCAATTAGATGCTTTCAAATGAAAAAGTTGTCAACTATAAAGTTTTATAACTTTTCAAGATCTACAACTTTCGTTTAGAGTGTTTTTCCATCTGAAAATTTTTGAAAAATCTCTTTGCCGAGGGCCATAAGGTTGGCCCTCGGCAAAGACCCTCTTTGCCGAGGGCCATGACGTAGGCCCTCGGCAAAGACCCTCTTTGCCGAGGGCCTACATTATGGCCCTCGGCAAAGAGAATTTTCAAAATATATTTTGAGGCACTAAACGAATTCAAATGAAAAAGTTGTCAACTACAAAGTTTCGTAACTTTTCGAGATCTACAACTTTCGTTTAGAGTGTTTCTCCATCCGAGACTTTTTTCAAAATTTTAAATTTCAAATTTCAAACTTAAGACGCAATTATCGGCAATTAGATGCTTTCAAATGAAAAAGTTTTCAACTACAACATTTTATAACTTCTCAAGATCTACAAACTTTATTTTGATTGTTTGGTCATTTGTTCAACCGACGTGGTGGTTCTAACATATTTCACAATCCTTATATATCCTCTCTAGTAGTTTCATGAAACTTATTAGAGAGATGTAGATTTTGTGAACAACATTACTATTGATTTGTTAAATGAAGAAATGACCAATATATACTTTGTAGATCTTAAAAAGTTAAACAATTTTGTAGTAGAAAACTTTTTTATTTGAGTTAATTTAGTGTCTCAAAATATATTTTGAAAAATCTCTTTGCCGAGGGCTGTAAGGTAGGCCCTCGGCAAAGACTCTTTGCCTAGGGCCAATAGGGAGGCCCTCGGCAAAGATTTTTTTTTTTGCCGAGGGCCGTTTCTTTGCCGAGGGCTGGCCCTCGGCAAAGGCCTCTTTGCCGAGGGCCTGTCTTTGCCGAGGGCTCCTTCGGCCGGCCCTCGGCAAAGAGGGCCTTTGCCGAGTGCCCGATATTTGACCCTCGGCAAAGCCGGAAGCCCTCGGTAAAGGCTGCGTTTCCGGTAGTGTCTCCTAGGACAGTGAGCATGGCATTGGCAGTGGCAGCAGAGTGCTCATGCCTGGCTGAAGAGAGGCACATGAGTGGGGGCAGCTGCGATGTGCAGCGGTGGCACCACGACAGGACGGAGCTCGGATCCAATCGGTGCATAAGACCAGAGACAAACTTGTCCTTTGAGTATGCATCAGAAAAGAAAAGGAAACGAATTAAGGCAATCAAATAGAACGGGAGAGAAACACTTGAACTAAAGAATTTGCAGGCCTAGTGTTAAATTTTGAAAGGCGTGTAAATCGAGTGTAAAAAGAGTGAAGTGTACGAATTCAATGTAGAAAATATGGAAATTTGACAGAAAGAAAAGAGAACTGATGTCATTCATCCGAATACAAAAGGATTATCTCGCGCCCAGCGAGAGATGCATGAATGAGGTCGCGGCGCAGCACATGTTCTCGCCAGGCCTGCAAACGCCGACCAGGAGGGCATCCGCGCAGTGGCGGCACTTGAGCATGTCGTCCGGTAGTAGCAATCCACCCACAAGAGTTGGAATCGAAGTCCAAGCCGTCCTCAAAGTGTCCGTCTGCAACACGTGGAAAACGGATCGACCATTCCTTATTATATAGAGACAAATCTACGGAGGCCAACGGATGCGTGAGAGCCATCGACCCTCCCTAGCCCCTACGGAATAGGGCAAACTAACGTTGAGTGGCGGCGGCGGCCATGGAAGCCCAAATGGCGCAACCTCCTCCATCTGTCTCGTCCACAACCAACCCACAGCGGGTGATGCTGAAGCAGTGTTGCAGCACCGATGACTCCTCTAGCTCCACGACCGACTACGCCAAGACTCTAGCGGCCGCCCATACCAGCATCGGCCACTTGATCCAAGTCTCTGTGCGCCTCGCAGATGACCCACTGGCAGCTTCTTACGTATGCATCAAGGTTCCTAACGGCGCCGAAGTGGAGGAATATGATTAACATGACTGATCACTTCATCTACAACATGGGTGATGCCACCCCACGGCCGCCGTCGTTGTCGCTGCTCCCGCGGTCCCGCCTATGCGTCGACGGCTGGGTGGATATGGTACCGGCCTTCTACGCTGTGGTGAGGACGAGCTCATGGTATTGGAGATCAGCACGGTGTTGGTGAATGAGGACACGAATGTGGTCGAGCTCTACCTGTTTTGTTCTGGCGAGTGGAGCATCAAGCATCCGCCGATCAGCTACGGAGACACCGGTGAGGTCTGGGAACTTCCTTCGGTGGTGTGGGACTGGGCAACTCTGCTGAGTGTACTTAGGGTGTTTCATCCTGATCTGTGACATGTTCGAGGAGAGCCCCAGGCAGCAGAATCTATGGCTCCCCATGGATCCCTGTTTGGGCAAGACATCAAACCCGAACGTCTGCACCACCACCGGCAGCGGCGCGCTCAAGTCCGTCAACGTCTTCCCCCGCTGCTGTTGTGGTGGCACCGGTGCCTCCTGCTGCAAACGTTCTCGCCACGCCTACACCGTCCACACCTGGATGCTCAGGATGGATGATGACGCCATGGAGTAGGTGAAGGACGGCATCATCGACGCCACTGAGATCTTGGCGCTCGACGCGTACAAGGGCCTCCCACGCGTCCCACTTGAGCATCCTATCGTGAGCATGGATGAACCCCATGTCGTCTACTTCCAGTTGTGCAAGAGGCACCATGTCAAACATGGTGGCGATGACACGCTATGGCTGCTAAAGGTTGTTACGAGAAGCAAGATGATACTATCAGTCTCACGACACAGAGATGGGTTTTCATGCATGTTACATTGCATATGCTAATCCCCAGCAATGTTTCATATTTCTTGAATTCTTATTATCCAAGTAACCCTAGGGATGGATGGATGGCGCATTGACAGCGGGGCAAAGACAGATGAGCATTGACAGACCACCGGTAGTTGTTGATTATGAGCAGCCAGTAATAATAGACGACGATGCCAACAATCCAGTGCTTCAACCTTCTTCATTCACTGAGCCTTCTGAGCAAGCATCAGAAATCTTTAAGGCGCTTCTAAAGATTTCTAGGTATGGTTTGGATGGTGACGAGCTAAAAGCATATAGAATTCTTAGTCAGCACAATGGCTACCGGTTCAGGTCTCTTTTAAGGTTACCAAAGAATCTGAGGAAGGATTGGTTGCTGATAGAGATTACGGCTAACCAACAAGCTTACTGACCCAGCCGGCCATAATCAGCTTCACATGCCATGTTGAGGTTGCTTAGAAGTTGATTCGTCAGCAGATAGATTGATTTGATCGGTTGTCTTACTCTCTAGTTCATCAAACCACGACATAATCATATTAACATTGGTCATGAGATTGTTATCATTAACCATCTTATGATCTTGCAACATATTAGCATAATCATTATGAGTAGGGTAAAAATCATCTACCTCTTCATTACCTTTACCTCCGATGCAGCGGATGTAGAAGTGTTGGAATCATCGAAGATAGACTCATGGTATTGAGTAACCTTGTCCCACCGATCCTTGGTCCATCTCTCAGGGAAATCTTTTAGATCCATAGTGAATTTGTCCTCAATCATTTGACAAAGATCATCAATCGGGGAGTTCTTCAATTGACATTAGATGCTTGATGTTCTTTAGGTTGAAAGAATCGATGTAATCCCGTTCATCTTAAGACTTATCATCATCTAACATCTTGTTAGTAGATTGGATCTTTTTCTTCCTAAGTGAAGTCGCCAAAAAGTGTGTTGACACTGAATTGAGTCGCACACCAGCAAGGGCTAGCACACCCAAGGTTGCAAACAACATTGATCGCAACAAGAATGCAGCGGATCGATAAAACCAACCGAGAGGTCGGTGAAGCCGATGTTGAGCCCGTCCTTTGCGTGGTTGACTCTTGAACGCCTCCTAGGAGGACCCCTCGGGGAGTAGCACGTGGAGGTTGTCCTAGGGCTAGCAAGGCCACCTAAAACACTATCAAATCTCGTCAAGAGACATGACTAATAGCAAGGTTGAGAGTTAAGGCAAAAGTTTTTGATGATTGGAAGTTGGAATACTCAATCGGTCATGATCCTCTTGTTTATATAGAGGGGTGATCTTATCCTAGTAGTAAACTAGTCCAAAAACACGTTCTCCAAGTTTTTCACATTAAAAATAGATCCAAAACCGACTTGGAAACCAACTCTATTTGAACAGGCAAGGAAAACCAGCTATGCTAGGCATTGTGGCTGGCCAGAGAACAAGGCAACCAGCTTTGCTGGTTTGGGAGCCAACTTAGCCAGTTTAGGCAGGGCAGGTGTTGTTCCTCCTCTTTCTTTGCTTGTACTTCGATTTTTTTGGTGCCAAACATTTCCAATACCACTTTGACACCAAGAACATATTAGCAAAGTCCAATCTCTAAATTGGTACACCTTTGGGTGTCACTACCTTCCTAGTAGAGTAGGGGTCAGTGCTACAGGGTTTGTACAAATGTATAAGCTTTTGTGCGACTGTGGGGCATGTTGTATTATGTAAAATTCTATACCATTCTAATTTCACCATTTGATCATTCCAAGATAGGGTACATAAGAGCACTTCCAATGCAAAAAAAAAGCCATTGTAGTTTTATAGGTATTAATTGCACTGTCAGTTAAGCAATTTGCTGATGTGGCAGACGGGAAAAGGGAGAAATGTATCGTTTCTTGCTGAGGAAATGATGTCTTTGCATGTATTGAGACCAAAGGAACTACTCGCAACGACTTTGGAAGGGCCAGCCAGCGTCGTTTGTACGAACTTTCTCCAATCTTGTGAGGCTGAGACCCCTATCCTCCTCTATGTTTGTCCCACGATGTTAGGGTGGCAGGAGAAGCGTGACCGAGGCGTTGTTAAAGAGGAGGGCACGGATGCAAAGCTAGAGGAAGATGAGCGAGCGCAGGGGCAGAGATGGGGGGCTGGTGGGGTAGAGGAAGGTGTCCCACGTTGAGGGATGTGAGGTGTTGTGTGAGCGTGGTGTGTGTGGAATCATCGCCTAGCCACTCGCGCCACATGCCGCATGCCTCTAGCTGACGCGCAAGCTCGTAGCCACCCCCGTCCTCGCTCAGCAACTGCATGGGTTGGGCGACTATTCGACCGGAGAAGGAAGCAACAGAGTCTATGTAGAAAATAAAGAAACTATACATTAGGATGATTAGTGTCCAAGACAGTTGTACTCTTTTTTTCTAGAATCTGTCTATAGAAACTATGAATTGAAAGTGTGACGTAAGCCATTGACGAGCAAAAACAAAACTGATGGAATTCAAGGGAAATAGAAGGATTATCTCGCCCCCGCGAGAGATACATGCAGGGGTGGCACGTGTCCTCACCAGACTTGCAAATGTCGTGACCAGGACGGCGTGCATGGGCGTGACTCGACCACGTCCAGGTCCAGCACCGACAATCCGGCACTAGATTTTGTGGGGAAAAAATTGGATGCATACTTATCCATTGTGGCTGCATGTATATATGGCATGGATAGTTGCATATGTCCAGTCAACACTATCCAACCATGTACCTAGTAGATTTTCCTCGCAAGCTCTGCATGTGGCTTTGGTGGCTCCCACGCCTGCTGCTTTTTCGTCCGTCATGCCCTACTGGATTGTGTTGACTGGACACATGGCAATTATCAAGGCATATATGCACGGAGAGACGTTGGATACCATTTGCACCAAATTTTTTCGTCGACGAATGACGCGTGGTGCGGGAGAAAATCATATGCTCGAGGAGAAACGGTTCCCTCCTCCGCACCCACAAGAGTCCATGTCCAAGTCCTAGGTCGTCCCAAAGTTTCCGTCTGCAATACATGGGAAACGGATCGACCGTTCGTATAGAAACAAATCTGTGGAGGCCACCGCATGCATGAGCTGATCCACCCCTTCGAAATTATTCCGGCAAACCAACGTTGAGCGGCGGCGGCGGCCATGGAAGCCCAAACGGCACAACCTCCTAGCTCTGGTTCGTCCTCCTCCGCCTACCCACGGTGGGTGATGCTCGAGCAGTATTGCAGCCTCGACGACTCGGCGGCCGACGACGACGCCAAGACTATGGCGGCTGGCCGCACCAGCACCGGCCACTTGATCCAAGTCTCCCTCCGCGTCTAAGAGCCGCTGGCAACTGCAACCGTACGCATCGACGGCGGCGTCGAAGTAGTAGAGGAACATGATTATGCGGTTGTCGCGGCGCACGGCGATTCTTTGCTCATCCGTGTCGGTTTCAAAGAAAAACAGTATCAGCAGGGCTACACGACTGACTGCTTCGTCTACAACGCGGGTGATGCCGCCGCTACGGACCCCCCACGGCCGCCGTCGTTGTCGCTTCTCCCGCCTTGCTATGAGGAGGACGCGTGTGCGTCGACGTCTGGGTGGTGATGCCCTCGGCCTCCTGCGCCGTGGCGAGGAGCTCGTGGTGGCGGAGCTCAGAACTCCGCGGCCGGTCCCCGTGCTCTGCCTGTTCCGTTCCGGCAAGTGGAGCGTCAAAAGTGTTCCCATCAGCTACAGCGACGTCGACCCCGATGCCGGTGACGCCTTGTCGGGCTTGTGGGAGCAGATTCCTTCGGTATGGAACACCGTCGTCGTCCCGGTCGGCGACCGGCTACTCTGCTGGGTGCAGTTGTCGCGCGGCGTCATGGTGATTTGCGGCGACATGTTCGAGGACAGTCCCAGGCTGCAGTATCTACGGCTCCCCATGGATCCCTGTTTGAGCCTGGGCCGGTCGTCAAACCATAACCGGAACCTGTGCACCACCGCCGGCGGTGATGCACTCAAGTTCGTCAACATCGTCCCCCCGCTGCTGTTGCGGTGGCGCCGCTGCCTCCGGCTGTGAACGTTCTCGCCACGCCTACACCGTCCACACCTGGACGCTGAGGATGGACGACGACGACGACATGGTGGAGTGGGTGAAGGATGGCATGATCGATTGCACCGTCGTGAGCATGGACGAACCCCATGTCATCTACTTCCAGCTGTCCGAGAGGCACCATGTCAAAGTCAAACATGGTGGCGAAGAAGATGCACTATGGCTACTAAAAGTCGATACGAGAAGCAAGACAATACAATCAGTCTCACGCTATGAAGATGGGTTTCCATACATGGGAGACACTCTAATCCCCAGCAATGTATCGTATTTCTTAAATCCTTATCATCCAAGTGATGGCACATTGACACGGCAAATAGACAGATGGGCGTCGAGAGGCCACCGGTAGCCGTCGTCGTTGATGAGCAGCCATTATTGGGAGAGAACGATGCTAGGAATCCAACGCTGGAACCATCTTCGTCGTTTGCTGAGCCGTCTGAGCAAGCGTCGGAATTCTTGGAGGCGTTTCTAGAGATATCTAGGTATGGCTTGGATGGTGATGAGCTGAAAGCATATAGAATTCTTAGCAACGACAAAGGCCGCCGGTTTAGATCTCTTTTAAGGTTACCGAAGAATTTGAGGAAGGATTGGTTGCTGATGGAGATTAAGGCAAGCCCTGATTACTAACCTATCAGCTCCTTGTGCAACGCAGGCTCATCGAGAGATTTCTTCCTATAAATGGTCAGGCAAGTTGTATCGTGTGTCATCGAACGAGCTAGTATAACGCTTAATACTTTTGTGATTTGTAAGTACAATATACTCTACGAATCGTTCGGCTGCACTTTATTGCAGCGTAGCCTGTAGGTTGTAGCGGCCGCTGCTGCACTGAATCTCTATCTCTACATCTCTACAACTAAAAATTACGGAGAGGACCCGTCTACCCGCCGTGGTGAAGCCTCTCCTGCGAAACATCCTGCCCGGTCGCGGTGAATGGCTCGTGCGAAAAATTCCCACCTGACCTCCCGAAATCACGGCACCTCCTGCTCCACTTTCCTATCACGGCACCTCCTGCTCCTCCCGAAATATCCCCTCACACAAAAGCTCGTCAAAGGAAAACTGCCTGCCCCCACCACCGAACACGACCCTGCGACCGCGAAGCCGCCGAGCCCTGCGCGCTGGTGGACGACCTTGCCAACCTGTCACCGCCGCGATGCACCGACGGTGTTTCTACCATGTCGCATCACCTCCATTCCTCAGCCTCCACGCCACTGCCGAACGCGACGCCTGCGACCTCGCTGAGCCGCCGGCGCGACACTCTGGCGCTGCAAGGGCTCCTGCGCTCCAGTCCGTCGCCTCGACGCCGCAAGGGCCCCTGTGCCACCCACCGGTCCCAGGCAGTCCCCGTGCCGCCGCCATCGACTGCGTGTCTTGGCCCACGGCTCCCCACAGGCCCTGGCTTCGATTCACCTCCAAGGTAGCGGAGTCAACCTTGCGTCCACGCTACTGACCAGGGACCGCCGGACTAGGATTTGCGAGTTGCGACACCACTGATGTCTCCTGTGCCGGTGCTGAGCAACACACTCCAGACCCAAGGTGAGTTTCCGTCGTTTTCCCCTCTCTCCCTCAGATCTGAATACGAAGGGTCCCTATTAGTTAGTTCCTTGAAAAGCTAATTGCTGATCCTTTTTAGAGATAATGCTGTAATTTAGTACTTGATATAACCTGTAAATTTATAATGGCCGTGCATACTACTGGTATTTTAAACCAAGGACATTCAGTTTCAATTATTGTGCATTTGGTTTTCATTGACCATGCAACATGAAGTCGATCACCTACAGTGGATCAGAAAGAATGAATATATCACGCACATGATAGGCACCAAGTCACAGTTCAACATTTTAACAATTTTGTTCTATGATAACGAAATTATTGTGTGCGTGATATATGTCATTATGCAGTCTGATTGGAAAAATGACAACCAATTGTCAAAAACAATGGCAGCCCGATGTGGTCGATATTTTAGATTTTTGTATGGTGCAGTTGAAAATATTTGCTTAGTAGAACAGTTGTTTTGAACTGAATGGTTTGTGGTCAGGGGTTCTTAGTAACCTGAATAACTTGAGAACATGGTTTTGCTGAAATCGTACTTCACACTGACTAAATGATGTGGTTAGAATTTTCATTCAAAATTACTGTACCATGAATTATGAGAGATGGGTTATATATGCTGAAGCAAACAAAAATTGTCCTAACGCCCTCTTTATTCTTGATCCTAGACTAAGTTTGTTGCAGAGGCATGTATTACAACACAATTTTTTTGGGTTATGCATGTTAATTATTTTTCTTATCTCAAGGATAGTTTTTACACCTCATCCCTTTTGATGTTTTGAAGAAAGAAAAGGCATTAATTATTTTTCTTTGAGACATCTTTAATTAGTGTTCATTGTTTGGAACTGGATATTATTTTCTCTTTAAGTAGTACTCATAGGTTCGAACTTGGTGTGATTACAAGCAAGGAATGACTCTGATCCTGAATCTCTTCTCTTTAACATGTCTTTCAGTCTTCTTGTTTAGGAAGGAAGAACGTGGCAAGGAATTTCCAATGGAAGAGCCATCTCCAGATTGGTTCTAAGGTGTGTTATGTCACTTTGTTCTTTTGCCTCTTTGTTGCTTCTGGAGTTGAGCACAAGTACTAGATCAATCCAAGTTGTGCATTTTGAGAAGATGCAGTGCACATGGTTTTTTCCCTTACTCTGAATATCCTGCTGCTCTATCCAGCAATTAGCAGTTAGCAGGGTTGGGGCTTGCTCTAACACCAAACTTTGTAGCATTCGAAAATTTGGGGTCAGGGTTGCAGGGTCAGTCACAGGTTAGATTTTTGGATATGGTTGATCTGTGCACCTCTAAGGAAGCTCTGATCTATTACATGCTTAATGATTCCTGAAGGCCAGATCCTAAGGATTCTGGAACCACCGAAAGATGCATAGATTATTATTTACAAATTATTTTTTGCATAGTAGGCACTCATGTGCAAGCTGAATAGAATGCATATCTGCTCATCCCAGTAAAGAAGTTGATGGTTGATGTATACCCTATTGCCATCTCTACTAATATGCAGGGACGAAATAATCGAGGACTTGCCCTTGCTTGTGTTGCTACTGAATTGGCCATGTCTTCACTGAATAAGTTAACAAGTTATCACATTATACCTTTACTAACATACAATACTTATTTTTGTGATGTAGCATGTAGAAAACCTTATATCTTTACTGTTGTTATGCAAGACATCCAATACGAACAGCTTTCCATTAACAATATGTCCTACTATTTATGGGAGTTAGTAAAGTTAATTAATATCTACATGCTTTGATTATTGACTGCAGATTATAAGAGCTAGAAATACTATTGGAGTACTCCAATACTCAATAAAACAATAAAGGTGAGCAATTCTTCACACATTAATTTCTGTGCATTTTAAAAATTCTGAGTAAAGATCTATTTCAAACTTCAGAGCCAACATCACATATTCATGTTTGCAATCGAAATGGTTTAATCTGATTTTTTTTGTTTATTCTTAAACTCAAATGGCATGAACCATACATTTATAGCTCACTATTATTCAGCAATACTACTTAAAATTCCTCCATGGATGATTTGTTTGCTAGAGTTGAGCCCTGGTGACCCACCATTAGGAAAGTTATTTTTTAGATAGACAATGGTTGAAGTCAATATTTTCTAAACTTTTCTTTCCCTTCAACTTATAATATTAGTCCAGATTTGTCATCTGATGCTGCATTTTGTTTTAAAGTAGAAAGTAAAATCAAGGGCAAAATCGCATTTGATGGAATAACATTAATAAAGCAAGAAAGGAGATCAATATCTTTATCATTCCACACAATATGTTACGCATCCTGAAGATGTCATTGTGCTGCCAGTACAAGGATTCACATCTAATGCCACGCCACATGATTGCAACACCACTAATTTGGTTGCCATAGGGGGGTCATATTGCAACCTTTCCATAAAATGGTTGCATTATGTGCCTATAATGCAATGGACTAAATGTGTTGCAATATGTGTGGTTTGTCGTTGCAACAAGCATGTGCTACTACAACCATTTAAGAATTATGTTGCAATAAGATGGCATTATTGCCATGGCGCTTTGGAGTTGCATTAGTATTGATTTTCATTGCAATTACTTGGTGTTATTGCAACTATATTTTATTTGGTTGCTTTTGCTTGTAACTATTGCCATGGTTGTTCTGGGTTGTAATAATCTTCAATGGTGTTGCAATTGCTAGGTGGTTATTGCAACAAGAATTCTGATTCGATGCAATAGCATGTTTCTAATGCCACAGTTTTTTGGGGTTATAATAATGTTTTGTGGTGTTGCAATTGTTAGATACTTATTGCAACTAGAATCCTTAATGGATGCAATAACATGTTACTATTGCCATGGGTTTTTTGTGTTGTTATAGACTAATGTGTTCGTTGCAATAAGTTGTTCTGGCCAAAAGATCTGATACTCTGCTACGCTATGTGCATCATACAATCTTACTAAAATGTTTATGAATGAGAAATTGAAAATACTAGTAGTAATACAATATGTGTATCACACAATCATACTAAAATGTTTATCAAAGAGCGATTGAAAATACTAGTAGTAATACAACACCCAAGGCCAACTTCAGAGAAAACAAAAGACAGAAAAGCGCCAATAGAGGAACATATATAGTGGTTTCCATCATCATATCACTATGATAAATTTACATTACTTCATGCATACCAAGTTACCGATTTCCAAGTTCCATACCAACTACCAGTTCTCATATGGGAAAAGGTACCATAGTTGGCTGTAAAAAAATTTACAGAGGAGTCCAATATCCGGAATTTTTTTTTTATTTACTATTATTACTCCCTCCGTTTTAAATTATAAGTTGCTTTGACTTTTTTGGTACATCTATTTTTGCTACGCATCTAGATATAATAATATGTCTAGATACATATCAAAATGGATGAACCAAAAAAAAGTCAAAGCGACTTATTTGGAACGGAGGGAGTATCATTTAATTCTGTAAATACTTTTTGGACAGGTACGTCTGGAATAAAGTTAGTTGTATTAATTACTGAGACGGTTGATCTCTGAATGAGGCTATTTTTTATTATTATTAACATTTGATTATGTAAATAATTCCATCCATACCCATGTAAAGTAAGATGTGCTAATTATTCAGGCATCCGTTCTCTAGATGAGGTTTTTTTATTACTATTAAAATCATTGGATTTTATAAATAATTCCAACCGGCTCCTTGCGCGTTAAAGTTGATTGTCCTACTTACATGGGCAAATTATTGTAATGAACAATTGTAAGGGCACTGAAATTTATGAGGCATGGGTGATAATTAATAGTAAGAGTTTCAGTACGGCTATATATACTGTATATACAAAAAGACATTGGTCCCGTGCAGAGAACTATAAAGCAAATATATAGTCAGAAAGTAGCAGATGACTGGTAAACTAGGTAATTTTGAACCCTTATTATAGTGGGCCAAACAAGAGATAGCTAGTGGCAGCAAAAGTGAGCCATGATATCACACTTTCTGATTCAAAATGGGATGCCAGATTCGCGATACAGTTTGATTGGACCAGTTAAAGTTCTGATGGCATTGGTGGGGTAGAACAACATGTAGTAGAGCAGGTCAGCCCACAGTTCAGATGAACTTCCCATGTGTTAACAGCAGTACGACTGAGTATGTATGGAGTCTAATATATGGTCTCAAATTAGCAGGCTGGGACTGTTACAGGGTCAATTGGGGAGGATAATGTCATCTGTTCACCGTTGTAGCTAGAGCTCATCCTCAAGAAGCCTGTTTAGGAGATTCCCATGTATATTAGCAACCTATTTGACAGAATTTTGACACGTTCTGCATAACACAGTGATGCCATGTCTATTAGCAAGCAAAGTATGATAATAACAATAATGAAAGTCAGCTCTGTAGTTGTGTACATCAGACTAAACTACCTACAAAGCAGCTAGAGCTATAAGTATGTAAGTTATCTATACATGTAATTTTAGTTTATAAGACAAGATTGTCCTAATGATAGAAAATTGCATATAGTCTCCTGATGTATAAACTAAAAGGTGAATGGTAAATAGATCCTATTGAAAATATCAAGGACAGTATATATAAAATCAGTCTTCTTATCAAGGACAGTATATATAAACCAAATATGCAAGAAATAATATGTTATTTATTTCTTTGAATTATTTGATATACTTTTGAGAAAATAGCATAATAAAGGAAACAGACAAAAAATATGTACAAGTAGAAGTTCAAGCTAAAATGCAGTACACATAAAACTGAATGTACACTGAATACCAACATATATGCAGTAGCAGACTAGAACTGAACATCCAAACGCCGATTCTGCATGCCGAGGACATTGCCTCCGCTGCTATTGCTGGGGAGATCCACTACCACTGAGGACTAGAGGATGTCACCTGTAATGCGCAATCTGGTAGAAAAATGTGCTCAGAATATAGATTGACTAGTCTGTACTGCCAACTAAAAATACTATACAAATAATTCCTGCCCAAAGTGCAAATAGTCAAATGAAAAGAAACTCCCAGTGTGTAATTATGTATTATAACCTGTTTGATTTGCTTGTTGGATGGATTGGATGAAACCTTGCCTTGGCATGGAGATTACTTAATGAAGGCACTCCTGAACTCCCTGCAGATCAGCAAAGCCAATCTCACTAGAGAAATAAATATCCAGAAAATATGTGCAGAACAGAAAAATATACTGTACTTTTGTTATAGATAAAATGCTACCAGGATTGATCAAAGTATCTTACTATTTGATTACTACTGCACGTGCATACTGAAACCATGATGGAAACAAATGCATTGGGATCACATTACAGCCTTACAAAATGAAGAGAAATTTGCATCTCAGCCTTGAACCCTTTCTTGCATAGCGGCACGGACGCAGTTCTTTCTGCAGTTTTCCTCTATTTTACCCCTGTCGAGGTTCCATCTGCAGCGACATGTATGCGGATGTCCAGATGCCAACGTTCGGTGGCATGCACACTAAGATCTGAGGCAGTCGAAGAACGGGATTGACGAAACCATTAAGCAGGTTGAAAGAACGACAGGTTAGGAGGAGGAAGAGGGAGACCGGTGATCTCACTGGAGGGGTACCGGGATCAATGGTGGTGAATCGGTGTTCTGGAGCTCCGCGGCAAAGGGCAAGCCGTGCTCCCGACAATGGCGGCAGACGTGGCGCTCGTGTTTGACGCTGTCAGGGACGGATGCACAGTAAGGAGGAACAATCTGCATAACACAGCTGATTGTTTATCAGAAATAATCGGAACTAAGATGCAAACACAGATGTTAGTCATCAAGTATCAGATCGAACACCTAAATCAGTTAGATTCATTTTTTTACCTCAATCATATCGAGGGCACCGGGGAGGGCCTAGTTGGTGCTGCAGCGGCGTAAGTCGGAGCAGCGGAGCGGATTTGGGGGCACCGGCCCTCCCGCACCGCTACGAGGTGGTTTGCTTGACTCCGCTCCTAGCTCCTTGGAGCCGGTCGCCTGAACTCCTTCCGATCCGCGGTGCCCGCCCTGAGCGCGCACGGAGCCATGCATAAGATTGCCGCCGTGGAGGGGTGGATGATGAGGTGCTGGAGGCGTGGGAGATGGATGTTGGTGAAGATGTGGTCCACGGAAACGAACGGGTTTTGGAGGTTCGTGAGAGGCTGTGGAAGGGAAAAAAAAAAAAGGCGCGGCAGCAATGTTTTGGCGGCGGAGGAGATTTAGAAGCGCGAGGGAGAGGTAACGCGCGGGGCGCTGTTTTAAAATTGTTTAAGTAAAAAACACAAAAAAAATATAAATTCTAGAAAATGCATTATTGAATGCAAAGATAATTATTCATTTTACATAAACAACAATATAAAATCAAGGTTAAATTATGTTTTATCAAGTAAGTTGTATTGGTAATTTGTTGTATTTCATATTAATTCACTAAATTATGTTCGAGTAGCTAGAAGTTGACCGGCTTGATCTCCAGTCTAATCCTTATAACTATAATTATAAGGATAATAATTGGAGTAGTATAGTCCCGTTGTCTCTGTTCTTCCTTCCGACCACACCCATTTCGACCACTCCTCTGTCTTCTTCCTTCCACCCCCACCCCCTGGTACTTCGCTCGATCCATGTTGCTCAGCACCCGCTCATGGCGACACCGCCCAAATCTGACGACACCTGGGCCCGAGGCTCGAGTACTTTCACCTAGCACTCTAACGTCTTGTCTGAGTGGATTAATAGCCTCCACAGTATACCAAGTCAATCGAAACTCTCACATCTCGTCTAAGTGGACTAATACCCCATTTATTAGGCGGTTTAGATCCGGAGTCTTATTTCTAGCACTGAAATCTGAGTGGACTAGTGATAATTCTAGTCGAAGAACTGCTGTTGGGATGACCTTTCACGGGTGGCTTCTTCTGGTGTATCCATGCGTGCTTGTGGGCTGCTGAGAGCAACCGAGGACTTCCCTAGGGTGCCCGCAATCTATAAATATCTTTTAAACTTCCACTTAATCATTTGTATTTGTATTGCCTAGTGGTTATTCTTCCAACTACAACCCTTGAGGGCGTAGGTTCAAGTTCTCTACCCTTGTGCAATATTTTTTGTTTTTTCTATGAACTTTTTGTACTGCAACAGCGTGTGTAACTCCTAGTGTCCATTTTGTGTTTGAATTTCCATACCAACTTGGTGAATATTTTAAAAACATTTGTACATTTATGTTATTTATGTCTGGTGTACTATCGGAATCAGCTTGTGTTTTCTTTGAGTGCTATGTAAGACTGTGTGGGTAATCAAGGGCAACTCGTTGTTCCATGTTATATAATGGGCTTATGTATATGGGTAGTTCTGTGGGTAAGAAGCATCCTCCTCCCTCTCCACAAACTCTGTTTTCTTTAAAAAAAAAAGAGAGATGGAGTTGAAGGCCAACTCGATCCAGGTGTTTTGTGGAGCCTCTAAGGGATACCCTAGAAACTCTAATTTTTTTTTTGTGAAACTACTTCATAGTGGAGTTGGTTTACCGCTAAGAAATCCAAAAGCTACCTCTTGGAAAACAAAATCCAGTAACCTAGCCTCTTCCCTCTACAAACACCCCTCATATTTTCTTCCTCCCACCGCCATTGGCCCATTCTCACAACTCGTCGCCCACAACTCTCAATCAAAATGAGTAGTTGAGCACTCGAGGCTGAGACCAAGTGCCGAAGCTAAGGAAACCAGTGTGTCACGAGACAGTTGGGATTCCCACGCTTAAGTCCTCACTCGGTTCCTGATCACGCCTACTTCTACTTCTTCTGCACATAGTTATAGGACTAAGCGATAGATGTTTCTATATGTGAAAGATGTATAGTCCTACTTTATTGAAATTGTATGAAATTTTTTATGGGATGTTTATGGACCTAAAATGTATTGTTGTGCAAGTTTATTGAATTATTTTATAGAAAATAGCTATTATTGAAATTATTTATTGAATTACCATAAAATAAATGTAATAATATCTAAATTGGTCAGGAAAATTTACAAACTTGTATGACAACATGATTTTGGTGTATAATCATTGCATAAAAAAATTATATAATTTTAACAAAGCGGTACTGCACATTGTTCACAAAATGATACATCTCACACATAGTTATATAACTAAGTGAGAGATGTTTCTATTTGTGAAAGATGTACAGTCCGAATGAATTAAAATTGCTTGAAATTTTTATGGAATGCTTATGAACCCAAAATACGTTGTTGTGCCCGATTGTAGAATTATTTGACCAACTAAAATTGTTATTGCAATTATTCGTTGAATTAACATAGAAAAGGATAAAGTAAACGATTAGCCCTTTGAATCTTTGTATGTAGGGAGGGAGAATATAATCAACATATGTTTTGGAAAGAACACCAAGTGATTCCCCTCACTCTTCAAGATTCCCCTCACCATCGATAATGGGGCCTTTTGCACCTTCACGAAACAGAGTGGTACTGCCAGCTGCTCCGAGCATCATCTCTCATTATTTGGGATGAGGCTAGCATGACAAAGAGGCAGTCTGTCGAGGCGCTAGACAATAGATATAATGGACCGACCAGAGCTGTCGTTCGGAGGGAAGACCGTGGTGTTCGGTGGAGATTTCAGACAGATTCTTCCAGTTCTTCGAAGAGGGTCGAGGGCTTAGGTGGTCGGTGCCTCGATACGAATGTCGTACCTTTGGGATTCCATGCGACATCTAAAATTGGGGCGCAACATGAGGGCAAAGAGCGATCCATGGTTTACAGAATACTTGTTGTGTGTCGGTGGAGGATCTGAGGAGGCGACTATTGATGATGAAATCCGTCTTCCTCATGATATATGCATACCGCACACCGACGAAGATAGTGATCTTGATACTCTAATTGACTGCATATTCCCTAACCTCAATGCAAATATGTCAAGCAAAGATTATATCACCTCTCGAGCAATCTTATCTACGCGAAACGACGGAGTTAATATGATTAATATGAAGATGATAGGTCATTTCCATGGGAATGAGATGGTGTACCATAGCTTTGATTGTGCGGTGGATGATCCGCACAACTACTACCCCGAGGAATTTTTAAACACTTTGACACCCAATGGTCTACCTCCACATGTGTTGAAGTTGAAGATTGGTTGTCCGGTCATATTGCTTAGGAACATTGACCCTGCAAACGTACATTGTAATGGTACCAGGCTTATCATACGGGGGTTTCAAAAGAATACCATAGACGTGGAAATTGTGTTGGGACAGCACGCTGGAAAGCGGGTTTTTCTGCCTCGCATACCCTTATGTCCGTCGGACGATGAGATGTTCCCTTTCCAATTTAAGCGAAAGCAGTTCCCTATCCGGCTCAGCTTTGCGATGACCGTTAACAAGTCACAGGGGCAGACTATCCCTAACGTTGGGGTATATTTGCCGGAACTAGTGTTCTTGCACAGCTAATTGTATGTGGCACTATCAAGAGCTACGGCAAGATCAAACATTAGGATCTTAGCCGTGCCGGCTACTGAGAAGGACATGAACGAGGGGAAAGGAAAAGGGAAGGGGAAGAAGAAAACGACAAAGGATATATTCACAAAGAATATTGTATATAAAGAGGTTCTAACTCTATGAAAGAGGTAATGTATCACGCGTCGATATATTTTTTTTCAGGATATCAATGGTACTTTAACTTTAAATATTAACAAACAACTTATATGCAGGATACTTCTAGCTATAGCTTCAGCCATCTGTATGCTTCAGTTGTAAGAAGTCAGATGTCGCATCTTGGACTAGAAAATTTTTTGGATCATCATTGATTGGTGACTAGCTGCAGCTTGGTGTCCATGCAAAACACATTCTCTTGGTCGAATTGTTGAGAGATTAAATTCTTAATTATAGAATAGATTGTAAAACATGTATTGTGAAACACACACTTGTTATGATTATCTTTCTGTAGCTCTTGATTCCTAAAGAAGTGCAAGCTTATCTTTCATATATCGTAGATACGAAGTGATGCGACAATTGACGTTGATGTTTCAGTTTTGCATCCAAATTTAGAGTTATATTTTAATTATCTATCTTTTGTGAAGACTTACATAATATTGATTGGAACATCATGATTGCGATATCTATTTCTAGATAATAGTATTACACACACCCATACATATGTTATTGTGGTACTATATGTTCCCGTTACAACACACGGGTATTTACCTAGTAAGAGAAAAAAATACTGTAATAATAATGGCAGCTCCAGTGCTAACATCGAACCAAGTCTCACAGATGGTCTAGTCAATCAATATTGCGTACGGTTCGTCCTCTCTATTGTGAGCGTCGATTAGTGGATCCATGATACAATTAAAAATTGTACGTTTGCCTGTGCAGGTAAGCCACGAGCTGTGTTTCAAGCTTTATTCCCCACGGCCACGGTTCAAACCTGAAACAAGATCCGATTTTCTCTCATCTCCCTCGCTTCGATCTGCAGTGCTCTTGGTTTGTTGATTGAACGTCCAGCAAGAACCATGGTTCGGTTTGCAGAAATACTGGAGCTGCTCTAACTAATAAAAACAGTCAGCTGTAGCTGTGGAGCTGCATATAAGTGCAGTTTCAATTCAAGTGTTGCCTGATTATCTTTTCGCTGCAATATTGGGTTTTTTTCGAGAACATGCGATGGAGTAGAACACGAACAAAGACAGCGCTAGGTGGTGGAACGCACGCCGTTGTGACTATCCAAAACACCAATATACGGCAGGCAGGATTTGGAGTGCACAGGCAACGCCAGATTTCTGGTTCATATAAACGACATCACAGTCAGGTTTTGAACTGGTAGTAGTGATACTCGCCAACAACAATAGTCGGTAATCCAATATCTTCAGAGAAAGAAAAAAAAATGGGATACTGGCGACTCGACACGGGTATTACATGAATTATATTCTATACATACAAAATAAATTAAGCTAGTACTGTTGAAGTATTCATAAAAAACTGAACTTTCTGAATTTTTAATGAAACCCATATAGTATAGAGACAGTTATATTTAATTTATTTTCAAAACCGAAACTTTTAATGTTCCTAAAATCCAAAAGGGGAGAAAAAGAAATAGTTTAAGTGTCTAACCCAACTATATCTAAAAGAAATAGTCTGACCAAACTCTAGGTTGTCCCCCCTGGATCACCGGGGATTGGGCCTAGAAGGCACGCATTTTTTCTGGCTTGCGATGAATCCATATGAGTACCGCAGCTGGACGGGTAAGCAGAATCACGGGCTTTACTCTACTCTTGGATTAGATGGTGATCTTGGCTAGGGTTGTGTTATCCAAAGGAGCCTTGAGCGATTTTGATGGTGGTTTTTTTGCTAACGTGGCGCTACATCATTGTATGTTACCTTAGACGATACATGAGCTCTTTGCTAGTAACAAGGTACTTGAGCCTATTTACACACTGGTTTGCAATGGAAAGATCAACTCATACGATTGTTTGATGGTGCCGTCATCCTTTCTACTTCCTCCATCCCAAATTATAAGACGTTTAATTTTTTTTACCCCAAGTTTGATCACTCGTCTTATTCAAAAAATTTGTGTAAACATAGTCAAATTTAAGTCATTCTTGAAGAACTTTTATCAATAAAGCAAGCCACAATAAAAGAAGTGATATTTTACACAAATTTTTGAATAAGATGAGTGGTCAAACTTGGTGTTAAAAAAGTCAAACGTCTTATAATTTGGGATGGAGGAAGTACTATTTAGCACCCATGTCTAAGCATCTAGCATTTGACAAGCAACTAGTAGGTACTTGAGCAAATTAACATAAGAAAGAGGAACTCTCTGTTTATGGTGTTGTGCATAAACTATTTGATAATCCTTGGATGTTGTTAGATTTTACTTGATGGTTGCTTACATTTGTGCCCATTGTTCGTTTAGTTAAACTCTATTTACATGACTAAAATGGTGGAATTTTCCTAGTATTTTTAAGTAGTATTAAAACACTACCACTAGTCATAGCATATGGAAATCCTCACTAGGAGGCATTTGATAAGGAAAGTTTATACTAAATTTTAAATACTAAAACACTAGAAGAAGCCCACATCATTAGGAGAGTCTGAAATTCTAGTAGTGCTAAATGGTACATGATGGAAAGTCATTTTCGTTTAACCGGTCATTTATCATGTTTAAACAACTACTTTGTTCATTTTAATTGCGGCTGCACTAGCATGCGGATGTCCGGGCGCCTGCGACGCTCCGCCTCGTCTGCTCAGATTCGTGCGCCACCCACGCCAGCTCCGTTCTCTGCGCTCGCATTCGAACCTCCCGCTTCAGATCCGTTGCCGACACTACTCAGATGACTCGCCCCCGCCTCTTCCACACCAGCGCGGCACCCATCTCTTCCAGACCGCCCGGAAGGCTCACCCCCGCCTCTTTCACAATAGCATCACGCACCCTGTGCCTCGTGGACACCAATGTCGGCGGTTTGCACTTGCAACATGAAATACTCGAATGCAACATACATTTGAAACAGATGAAACATTTGGGATATACGCTTGCAACATGTGTGTGAAACATTTGCAACATCCAGATAAAACAACTGCAACATGAAAAACACTTATTGCAACATAAGACTGAAACAGCTGAAATATTTGGAACATACTGTTGCAACATATGTGTGAAATCATATGCAACATCTAGATAAAAAATGATAGCAACATACGTCTACAAAATGAAACATTTTGAACAAACGCTTGCAACATGCTTCTGAAGCACTTGCAACATATATAACAAGTGCAATATCCCCGATCTACTTTTACAACATCCATAAGAAACAACTACAATATACATTTAAAATGACTGAAACACCTGAAATATACATTTGCAGCATAGGAGAGGGGAAACCTGGGCCGGTCGATTCCAGCCATCAGGGTCGGAGCCGGTGGCGAGCGGTGGCGCACGAGCACCACCGCCACTAGTACCGGGCTTGGCTCAGTGGCGACGGTGGGGGATGGGGGAGGAGCGCCATGGTCGCTGGGATGGGGAAAGCTCGGTCGCTGGACTGAGAGAGGGCGCCGTGCCAAGGTGGAGGAGAGCGCCTACTCCCCTGCAACCCCGCCGTGCCACCTCCATGGATCTCACTTGAGGCAAGTGGATCTCACTCCTGCTCCATGGATCTCGCCGGAGTGGGGGAGAGGGCTGCCGGATCTGCAGGCGTTGGGGGCTTCCGGAGGGGGAGGACGGCGGGCTTTGGTGCACTGCGGCAGGGGATGAGAAGTGAGGATTGGAAGGGGTAAGGGCCGGAGCAGAGCGGAGCGGAGCGAGGCATGCAGGAGTTGATTTTTTTAGACGAGCGGCACATACGGCATTGAGTGGAGTGAGGCGTCCGGCCTTCCGAACGTCTTAGTGGTAGCATTACCATTTTAATTGGGCATTTAGCCTGAACAGTGGATAAACAGTAGGTGAGTGCTTGTTTAACATCTAGGAAAACATTCTTTGCATCACATATCAAAGACAAAAAAAAACACCAAATAAAAAGGACACAACGTACATGGCTTGGGGTAATTGAAAGATACCACACCATGCTATACGGCCTACTGGGTGGTGGATGAAAAAATTAAATTGAGGTGACTTTAGGCGGGGTCACTCTCGTCCTAAGAAGACGGGCCGGGAGAATTACGAGTAGTAAATAAATAGCATTAAAGTAAAACACTGGTGCCCACGTGGCTAAAGGTTCTCCGACCCCATCGTAAGCACAGCTCATTCCCCCGCCAAAATTGCAGAGGGCGCCAGCCTCTCTAAGTTTCTCTGAAACCATTGCTTCCTGAATCCTGCAGGTCCCTGCTCCCTCCCTGGCTATAAGCAGCTCACAATCTTGGCACTTGTAGGCAGGCACAGACGCACAGTCAAAGGAGCAAAGCTTTTCAGACAACACGATCTTCGCTTCCACTTCCAGCTCTGCTTCACAACACTCATCCAACCAACCAACCATCCATCCATGGGTCTCTTCAGCCCGCCGGCCAAGGTGTACAAGCCGGCGGCGGAGGTGGACCTCGGCCCGGACAGCGGCGAGCACTACATCAGCCCCAACGTCAAAGGTCCCTCGCCCTGCCCTGTCCTGATCACTCGCAGTTGCAGACTTGCAATCAATCGTGCACATGCATGCATGATTCAGTTCAGACTTCAGACTTCAGAGTCCTCTGCATCCAGAACCCAGTGATGTTCGGAGATGATATCAGTGTCTGCTTACCCTGATGCATCGATCGTCTTTCCCCTGCAGCTCCCCGCGTCGCCGGGTTCCTGGTGAAGATGCTGGCCTGGGTGCTCGAGACGCCCGTCCTCGGCTGGATCGTGCTCTCCGTCCTCAAGAGAGACAACCTCATCTACAAGGTGCATGCCATCTGAATCAATGAAACTGAACTTAACCTGAAAATGTACTAGTCACCAACTCATCGTCGTCGTTGTCGCCGCAGCTCGTCTCGGACGCCGAGATCCCAGAGCCGCCGCTGTTCACGGCCACTCACACATGGCAAGGTGGTTACTTACCGCATTGAGCAGGAAAAAGGAAATTTCGAAGCTGAAAATTCGATCGCTCTTGATTGACCGGCCGATCGATGGATGCAGCAGCGATCCCCGAGCAGAGCGTGCGTGTGACGGAGCCCGGCTTGTCGCCGGCGGAGCGCGTCCAGGAGGCCGTGGCCTCCATCCCAGCTGACCTGGAGCCGGCGGCGGCGCTCGCTGATGGCGCGTCGTTCAGGCGCTGGACGGTGCGGGACTTCCACAGGGCCTACAGCTCAGGACAGACTACCCCTGTCATGGTAAGCAACCCATTTTTCTTTATTTTTACCCCGGCTGGCATGGTGGTAAAGTAAAATAACGTTACAGCTCAACTTTACGACTTTACGTTCATTGCGTGCATCCCTGTCAGGCTGTCACGTTTATTTAGACTAGAATTGAATCCCATTTCGCTCATCGCTTTCAGATTAATTTTGCACCAAGTTTGGGAGGCAATAATAGACCCCATTTCCTCCCTGACAAGCAGAGTGTTGAATGCAGCGAGCGAATTTAGGTGGCATCGAGCATTCGCTTGCACCTGAACCGATCCTGCAATCAACATCACGTTTTGCGTGCAAAATTACTGAAATGATCGAAGATCACTTCTACAGAAGTCGTTTTAGATGTGGCTAGACGTCCTCAGAAATCAATTTATAGCGGCAGCCGAAAGATGAGCCGTCACTATAAATCGTTTCATAAGAAATAAAAAAAATCAAGCCTTAATTCTATCTCTGCAAATTATTTTCTAGAAAAATCAAAAATCAAATCTAAAAAATAGTAATAATTTTCTAATCCAGAGAAGGCTTCCGTCCCCTAGGTAACTACAAGAATCTCATAATTTTTCGCGCAAAATATGTGCGTGTACACAGTAACCTGCAATCTCTTGTTGTCTCACGCGGGCTAACCTCTTCAGCCATTTGACCCCTGAGTCAATTGTGAAAAGGGTGGATATGTTTATTTTTTTGGATATTGAAATAAAAAATTGGGACCCTAAAAAATTCAAATAAAAAAATTAAACTACAAAGTTGTTGATCTCGTCGAGAGCTAGAACTTTGGCGTCGCTTTGTCTATTCGAGGTCGTTCGAATACTTTGAATTTTAAAATTGAAAACTTCAAATAGAATTTTGGGGGCCTAAACTAACTCAAATAAAAAAAATTGAACTACAAAGTTGTTGATCTCGTCAAGAGTTACAACTTTAGTTTTAATCATTTTTCCATCTGAGATCATTTGGAAATTTCGAATTTCAAAATGACCATACTCAAACAGAATTTTAGACTATAAATGATTTCAAATAAAAAAATCAACTACAAAGTTTCAGAACCATTAGAGGTCTATGACTTCAATATTGGTCATTTCACTATCTGAGGTCATTTGAAAAAAAATATGAATTTTAAATGTAAGAACTTTAAACAAACTTTATGGGCCCTAAATGTTTTTCAAATGAAACTACTAAGTTGTAGATCTCATAGATCTACAATTTTATATAAAAGTTTGTCTTCATCCATCTTCGTTTGATGGTTATGAATTTACTATAGCGCTACACCTATTTTTAGAGATAGCTCAACTGCCTCGTAACCTTTTCAGGGATGGCTGGAAAATTCAGTCGTATCTAGCTACAAATGCATTTCTAGATCCGGTCCGTTTCGAGAATCATTTTAAAGGTGGTCTTAGATCATGCCGTCTTTATTAAAAAGAACGTCATCTCTGCAAAGGCTTCTGTAGTGGTGGATTAATTTCAGCCACTATCATATCAGAACCGTGTTGTTCATGCCGGCTGCATGCGTCCGTGCAGGTGGCGCGGAGATTCCTGGCTGCTGTGGAGGAATGTTCGGGCCCGGATCTGAACATGGGCTTGTTCATCAGCTGCGACCCCGGGGACGTGCTCCGGCAGGCCGAGGACTCCACCCGCAGATACCAGCAAGGTGCGTACTACCCTACTGCTCGAACAAGTTGCCGCCGTTCGTCCTGCGCTCATCGCATTCCGCGCCGTAATCTGTGAACGGCGACGCAGAAATCAATAGATCGCCGTAGAGAAGAAATCAAGAAACTGACAGTGGTATACTGGTGTCCATGTATCAGTAGTACTCTGCAGTGCTCATCAGTACTAGTCAGTAGTTGATGAGTACTCGTGCGTGCCTCAAAATGTCTCGCCGTGATCGCCACTGACATTCAGCTCGCAGTTGGGTTTTGCTTCTAGAAGCTGTCAGCCTGTCACCATGGCTAGAAACCAGCGCCATTTTTTACTGCACCGCAGCAGAGCTGCATGCACAGTCCGCCCGGTACATGCGCCAACAGTTCGCAGCCAGCCAGCCAGCAACTGTGGACGGTGTAATAGGGTAGTGAGGACTGAGAGTAGTAGTGGCCCGTGAGGCCACGAGGCATGCTCCTGCCGGGCATCTCTGCAGGGCCCGGAGATGGAACGAGCAGTTCTTGTACCAGCTCGATGCATGAACAGTGCGGCAGACGCTTTACAGGACGGCACTGCCCGTGGCCACCAGAGCCCGCACCTGGAGGCCGGCCAGGCCGTCTCGTTTGGACCCAGGGACTAAAAGATTCAGTAGATGTCATATTGAATACTTACGTACTAATTAGAAAGACTAAACATGACTTAAATTAGGTTTAATAGATTCATCTCGTAAATTAGCTTCAATCTATATAATTAGTTTTGTAATTAGACTACGTTTAATACTCTATGCATGTGTCCAAACATTCGATGTGATAAGGACTAAATTTTAGCAGAGTTTAAAGGTGTCGTATCGGGTGTCACGTGGGAATGATGTACATGGGAGCGTTCAAATAGTTATAATAATAAAATAAATTATATAAGTCCTTAGTAATCCACGAGATGAATTTATTAAGCCTAATTAATCCGTCATTAGCACATATGTTACTTTAGCACCACATTATCAAATCATGAACTAATTAGGCTTACAAATTCATCTCGTAAATTAGTCACAATCAGTAGAATTAGTTATTTTTTTTATCTATATTTAATACTCCATACATGCGTCCACGTATCTGATGTGATAGGGACTAGAGTTTAGGTGGTGAAGGCACACTTCAACGTAGCAGAAGCAGACACTGATGTCTGTTGACTAACGAACGAAGCGTTTCAGCCTTGAACGGCATCGTCGATCGATCGTCTCCGGAGGAGTCTTCTGCACTGAATGTCCTTCAACGAAAAACCAGTGCTGAATTGAATTACTATCTTGCGCAAGATTTGATCGTGCATTAGCAGTACACGTACTGGCTGCCTGCATGATTGATGTACCTTGTACGTATGGTCCCTGGGCTGGGCTGTTGGATCCATCCCTGATCCCTCATCGCTGGATTCATTCATTCATTGCTGCTGTGCTGCATCATCTGCATGTGGCCGTAGTATGCCGGGTGCCGGCCAATGACTCCGGTAGGAATTGCATTGCATGCCTGCTGACCTGTAGGAGGGAACAGGGGAGGAGAGATCGATCCATCCCTCCTCCTTTTTGCTGCGCGCTAGCTCAATGTCACTGTATCCTTCGTAATATGCAGATTTATTGCTTGCATGATGTATGACGATGATTGGATCTTCGGCTGATGCAACGGTTTCTGATGGTCACTACTCACTACTGCAGGGGCGCCGCTGTCCGCCATGGACGGAGTGCTCGTCGCCGTCAAGGACGAGCTCGACTGCCTGCCGTACCCGACCACCGGTAAGCTAGCCAACATCTACTAGAAGTAGAAGTGTATAAGTAGAACACGGTTAGCTCACGTTCATTTTTTTAATAATAATGGAACCTAGATAGATTCCAGCCGCTGTAATTGCTGATACAATTTTTATAACTTTTGGTCAAATTAGAAGAAGAAAAAATGACTTAGGCTATGTTCGGTTATCTCGGATTGATTCCAGCGGTAATTTTTCTTCACAAATTTATACTACGGAGGAACAGTTCCAAGTCGGAAATAGCCCGTTCCGGAACAACCAAACATAGCCTTAGGATTCATGGTCCCAATCTGTGGGCTCGCCTACTGCTTACTGAACACGTTGTGTCGTGTCAGGATCTACCAACAGTGCACTAGCAACAAAATCACAGCTGCGATCGACATGCTGACGCTTTAGCTTTCACCGCCGTTGTAACTAGCTTGTACCAAGTTTTACCGGTCCGCCATACCAAATTTTTACCGGTACGTACGCACGGCAAATAATGCATGCATGGTAATGACGACGACGCAGGCGGCACGCGGTGGCTGGGGTCAGCGCGGCGGTGCGTGGTGGACGCGGCGTGCGTGGCGCAGCTGCGCGCGTGCGGCGCCGTGATGGCCGGCAAGGCCAACATGCACGAGCTCGGCGCCGGCACCAGCGGCATCAACCCGCACCACGGGTCCACGCGCAACCCCTACAACGTCGGCAGGGTCTCCGGCGGCTCCTCGGGCGGGTCCGCCGCCGCCGTCTGCGCCGGGCTCTGCCCCGTCGCCCTCGGCGCCGACGGAGGCGGTAATAAAAAGGAGCACGCGTGCTTCTTTTAATTTCTTTCGTTCAGTTGTGGCGGCCGGATCACTGTGATAAGTCACTGACGATGAAGTGCCGTTTTGGGCTCTGTTCCAGGGTCCGTGCGCATGCCGGCGGCGCTCTGCGGCGTCGTCGGGTTCAAGCCGACCGCCGGCCGCCTCTCCAACTCCGGGTGCGCCACCTTCCTGAATAAATGAACAACGCAGAACACAGAACACAGTCCTTGATGCTAATAATGGCCATGGACACTGTTAACTGACACGATTAATGTTTCAGGCTTCTTCCTCTGAACTGGACGGTGGGCATGCCGGGGATCCTAGCAGCAACGGTCGAGGACACGCTGATCGCGTCGGTGCCGCCCAGCCAGCTTCTCATATCTTCCATAAACCAAATCTGATCCATCTGTATTTCGTTGTACATGTATTATATATTATTCATCCATGGGCAGGCAGATGATGTCTTTGTTTGCTTCCGTACTTTTTCAGTTATGCAGCCATTGCTGATCAGTCAAAACCAAGCCCTTTCCAGGTGACAAAAAGCAGGATCCCGGCCCATTCCATTTTGTTTCATTTTCTGCTTCCACACATTTGAGCTACTGTTCAGTGTTCAGTAAAGATTGACTGATGGACTTGTTGACGATCTGCTCTGCAGCAGCCTGAACTGAACCTGCCCTTGCTGACATGCACGCGGTCCATGCCGAACATCAGGCTCGCCAAATACGCAAAGGTCGGTCGGTTTCTGAATTTAGATCAGGAATATCTGAAATTTATGCCTGAACATTGCGCTGAGCCGCTGACATTCATTTGCTAAAAAAAACA
The DNA here is from genome assembly GCA_022457205.1 of Saccharum spontaneum. Taxonomy (NCBI): domain Eukaryota; kingdom Viridiplantae; phylum Streptophyta; class Magnoliopsida; order Poales; family Poaceae; genus Saccharum; species Saccharum spontaneum. Next base: position 12,815,593 of record CM039596.1, on the reverse strand, counting down.
GTGGTTCGACGATAGTTCAGAGGACATCAGGAGCTTGTGCGGGAAGGCTCTGCAGATGCTGCGCACGCACTACGGTTGGGAGGTAAGGTGCAGTTTAGCATGATCTGAAGAACATTACATGGCTACAGTTCTTCCATTCTGAAAAAGAAATGGTACGTACTACAAACTGTTTCCGTTTTTGGCTGCAAAGAGTGTGGACGTGACTGTCCCTGAGATCGAAGAGATGCGGCTGGCGCACTACGTGACCATGGGCTCAGAGTGCACTGCCTCCCTCGCAAAGTATCTCGACAACATGTAAGCAGCTCAGCTGGCCGACCGGGTCAGTTCGTTCCTGATGCATGCAGCAACCCAACTGAAACTGAACTTTGTATATGGCAGGGACAGGTCTGAGATTGGGTGGGACGTGAGGATCGCGCTCAGCGCCTACGGATCCTTCAGCAGCAGAGATTACCTCAACTCGCAGCGCCTCCGGTATTAGGCCGCCACGCATCAAATGAACAATCAACAATGCCATTATATATTAATCTGAAAATCTGAATTCCTGATGCTGCAAAAACGAACGCCTGTAGATGCCGTCAGATGTACTTCCACGAGAAGATCTTCGAGACAGCCGACGCCATCGTCACGCCCATGACAGGGTATGCTATGCAAACGCGACTCCAGCCTCCTTGCTCCATGGCATTGACATGACATGGCTGCTGCTTCACATGCTGTGTAGGGTGACGGCGTACGCGCTGCAGGACGACGCGTTGAGCACGGGGGAGCTGGACTACATCAACGGAGGTAAATGTCTGATGCGATGACGGTTAAATTGGCGAAGGAGAAATGATTGGGGAGTTGCTATGTATGTATATGCATCTCTGACTGACAGCTGAAAGCCTGAAAACTTGCAGCGGCGCTGGTGAGGTACTCGATCGCGGGGAACTTCCTGGGGCTTCCGGCAATCACCGTGCCGGTTGGGTACGACAGGGGAGGGCTCCCCGTGGGGCTCCAGTTCATCGGCCGCCCGTGGTCGGAGTCCACGCTGCTGCACCTCGCCTACGCCATGCAGGAGGCGTGCGGCAAGGAGCACCGCAAGAAGCCCAAGGTGCACTACGACCTCCTCACGAAACAGTAGCTCCAGCATCCAACAAATTGTGTTGTGGCCGTGGAGTCAGGAGGCGGTTAATTACAGCTATGGAGTGATTGATTGATTGGGTCATTGAGCTTATGATGAGAGAGTTGCCGGGAAGTGGAATGCCGTCGATGTCGACAACTCTCAACCAAGAGAAAAAAAATGGTTGCCATCATGTGCACCCTCAATTTTTACTGTCGTCGTCATTTTTTTTTGAAAGATCCGGATATCCGGCATTATATTAATAAGCAAGAAAAGAGTTGCAAACATATGCGCGAGAAGCGCTACCCCACACAGCAGACCACTGTCGTCGTCATTGAAACATTATATATGTGATAGTCCGTGCAATTGCTAGTGTTTTGTTTGGTTTTGAGATAAGAGGGACGGGATAAATCTATCTATTCTAGTTTTTGGAATGGGATAGTCACTACTATGTGTTTGGTTAATTGTGACGACGGAGACGTCGCTACTCTACCTTGTTGGACAAAGAGATGAAGGGATACATCACAGTCTATATATACTCCGTTAGACATCCGTTAAGTGGGACCCACATGTCATTCCCTAAAGTTCTTCTACTTCCTCCATCTTCCTCAGCCGTCGAGGCCGCCTAGATGCGACATGGCCGAGGCCGGGGCTAAGCCTGCCCTCTCCGAGGCTGAGTTCACCCTTGCCCACCCTCGGCGGAACTGAGGCCAGGCTCACCCTCGGCCACTCGCACCACGGCTACAGCCAAGCTTGCCCACACCATGCCCGGGGCTGCACCTGTCTGTGCCACTAGCCTCCGTCGCTCTTGCTGTCGGGGCCGCCCGCCCACTCACCTTCTCCAACAAGTAAACGGTAATGGGAGGAGAAAAGAGGAAGAAACAACAAATGGAAAGAATGGCGTCGCAAGGGGACGAGCTAGGGGACGAGTTCGTACCTCAGATTTGGAGGGACCACGTCTTGAGAAAATATTCTTCTCCTGAGATAAGCATCATGCTTCGATTTTGTATTCAAAAGGTATTAACTACAATTGGATTACTTCAACTTGGTATCTCTTTAAACCGGTATCAATTTGTTGTCTTTCAACCGGTATCTTTATGTACTTTCGCCATGTATAATATAGATTGAACTCCCTTTGTTTTTTAAATAGCCATTTGTGCATCTGTTTTTCCATCCACCATATGTATGCATACACTTAGTGGGATCTTAGTCTATATAATCATGGTAGTGATACGATGAATTTCACTGCTGGGTTGTGGCTTAAACCGGCAGTGCAATATCACTGTCGGCTGCCGGCTCCTACACTACCGTGTGGTGGTTTTAGCCAGCAGTGATAGGCGGCATCGCTGTCAGATATTTAGCTTCCCGCCATTTTTTTTGGATCTTCTCCATATTGCCCGGCTGGCATAGCGCAATAATTATTATCGGGTCCTTATAAATTATAACCTTCTAGAATACCATGGGAATGCTCAAAAAGAAAAATCATGCCACATCTAGCCGTGCAGATGTGCAGGTCATATCACTAGATACAACACATACATGAAAATAAGAAAACACATCTACGACATACTTTCTCCTCTTTTTATACGTCGTATTAGTTTGTCCCCAGTCAAACATTTGTATATTTGACCATCAACTTTTTATATACTCAATAACATAATATTTATGTTTTTATTAGATTCACTATGAGAAATACTTTCATAAAGATTTTTTGAAAATGATGGTTAAACATAGCAATGTTTGACTTAGGATAAACCTAATTGACATGTAAAAAATACTGAACACATAAAACAAAAATACAAAGACTAAAATCATGTATTGTTGCTTCACTTACATTTATTTTTAGAACTCAGTTATAGTGTGGCACAGCAGTGTCGGCATTAGCTGATTCCGTGATTCGCAGTACCTTGTGATATATATAGTTTACTTTGTAGCTATGCTGCGCCAAGTAACAACAACAAGCACATATGCTTTGTCATATGCTTGGTCCAAGGAGCGGAAATAAGCAATTCTCCATGATTTTAGGAATAGGAGAGCGTAGAACACCACCCCGAGGCCCAATACAGACCCAGACAAAAGTCCAAAGTAAAACATTGGTTGTGAATGATTTCCACCTCCGGTCTTGTTGCCATGCTCATGATCACTGTTTCCTGAGCAATTCTTTGGAAGAGGAGGTCCGCAAAGATTACTATTCCCATCGTACATAGATGGGTTGCTTGCATAGACGGTGTCAAGTTGACGCCCCGTTGGTATTCTTCCTGATAGATTGTTATATGACAAGTCCATGCTGCTTAAATATGTCAAGTCTGAGAAGCTTGGTGGGATTTCACCAGAAAGATTGTTCTTTGACAGGTCAACTGATTCCAATAATTTCATGGCTCCAATGTCCTCTGGAATTTTTCCGCTCAAGTAATTCCATGACAAATTCAGATATCTCAATCCGTTAAGGGAAGTTATTTCATCTGGAATCCCTCCAGTTAAGTGGTTGCAAGACAAATCAATGCCAACCATATAAACAATACTGTGTGCAGCATACTGATATTCTTGATGTTTGGTCACTGCAGACATAATATCTGTGAAACAATTATGTACCCAGCCTGTGTACCAATCAGGATCCGTGTCAGGCATATGCGCTTCGGTCATCGCCATTAAATCTGACAAAGACTGAGGAACTGATCCTGATATATTGTTGGCTGCTAAATGCAAGAGTTGAAGTCGTCTAAGATGTGTCATGTTTGCTGGAATATCCCCATAGAACATGTTATAGCTCAGAACGAGGAATCGCAAGTTCACCAGATCTCCAATCCACATTGGCAATGTTCCATAGAATTTGTTCCATGAAAGATCTAGGAAAATTAGCCCGGAGAAGCTTTGGAGCCCTGATGGGAACTTTCCTGAAAATTTGTTGTTTCTAAGGACCAGGAGTTTTAAGTTTGGCATCAGAGAACAGGCAGGAAGTTCCCCTGCAAAATAATTGTTTGATAAATCCAAGACACTTAGGTGTTGCAACTTACAGAATGTTCCAGGAACAGGACCAGTAATCTTATTGGAGGATAGAATCAGTACTTGTATATTTGGAGCTCCGAACTCTAACGGCAAATGCCCAGATAAGAAGTTCATGGAGATGTCCAAGATCTCAACTCTTGTTGGAAGCAATGGTATCTGGCCGCTTAATCGGTTACAACTGAAAAATACTTCTTCCAAGCTAGTTAAATTCCTTAACCCTGGTGATATAGCTCCACTAATGCTGTTGTTGGATAGGCTAAGAGAGCTTAAGTTGGCTAAGTGCTCCATCGTTTGTGGCAACACTCCTGTCATATTATTGCCATTCAAACTCAAGTAGCGTAACCTGCTAGAAGAGCATCGTGGCAACTTCTGCATGAACTCTGTTATGTTTCCAGATGATAGACTCCCATCGAGCAATAAGGTATCCAATTCACATAGATTTTTCAAATCTACTGTCATAGTGGCTGAGTTTCCATTATTAGTAAAATCCAGGTAAGAGAGGGACGTCATTCGTCCGAGTGCATCAGGGAATGGACCGTCCATATAGGTTGCCGAAAGCCCAAGATACTGAATGCTTGTTACTTTCCAGAACCAATTGGATGCAATTGGATGGCCAAAGTAGTTCCCAGAAAATTCAAGAGCCTCAAGTTTTGTAAGGTTTATATGAGTGAGCGATTGGTTTGCTCTTGGAAGTGAGCAGCTCCAAAGAGAGAGAACCTTCAGAGATGGAATCATGTTTACCTCATCAAGCCAATCATATGTAGTGCTGAGATTTATGCCTCCCATGTTAAGATACTCAAGCAGATGTAGACGAGTTAACCACGACAAATCTGTTGAGTACAGATTTTGCCTTGAAGCAAGGTCTAGGTGTCTAATGTTTGTCAGGTTACCGAGCTGAGGAGGTATTTCAGACAACGGTAAAAAGTATGTGTTGGAAAGTCTGAGATCTTCTAACTTGGACAGGTTGCTAAGCTGAGCTGGTATTCTGCTTGCAAATGACATCCCCGAGAGATTGAGATATCTCAGGTTCTTGAAAGAGCACAAAAAGTCAGGGAATCGACCATCGTGTCCACATAACAAGGAGTCGCTGAAATCCAGGTATTCCAGATTCTCCAGAGATAGCAAGGAAGGACTTATATGGCCTTCCAAAGCTCCACCGCCAAGATCAAGCTTGACGATATGGCCGGTTTCGTTGCTGCACGTGACGCCCCTCCACCGGCAGCAATCATGGAGCTGCCCTCGTTGCCACGACGCGAGGAAACCTTCAGCGTCCCTGGTGATGTTTTTCTTGAAGGCCAGCAACGCGTCCCTCTCGTGCGGCAAGCAGCTCGCACTGACAACATGCTGTCCTGGCAGCGCATGCGACGCCGCCGGCGAGGAGAAACTGCAGGCGGCGGCCACGATAAGCAGCACGAGCTTGGCAGCTGAGCGATGCATGGTGGTGGTGTAGCGTACGTCGTGTGTGCGGTGTCTGGAAATCAGCTACCTACCTGTTAGTCCGTCGGTGCTTCGTGCTCTTAAAAATCTTGCTCGCCAAAGCTTCAATCGTTACGGTGGTGTTAGTTTTCCTTGCAGGGGTGTGCTGTGACTTTGACTTTGAGGCTCAGGGATTTGGCCCGTTAAAGTCAGAGCTGCTCGGCTATGACGATGACTTTTTTCGCGAACATGCATTGCACGTATTCTATTACTGTATAAGATAAGAGGAAAGCTCCATAACGATGACTTGCGGTGGGCTGCACTGTTTTGAGTTGGTTGTTTAGGCCATGCTAGGAATGTTAGGGTTTTTACTGATTTTTCTGTAATTAAATATGTAAGTGTAAGGTTTTTGGGCCTGATCTTTTTATAACTGGGTCGATTCTTTTGTATGCTAGTTGAAAGACAACTCCCGCGACTCGTCTGAAAAAAAAAAGGTTCAACCATTCTTGTGTCGATTTCGTCGACGTACTGATGAGCGATGAGTACGCCTACCTTGGTCGTCGTCCATGCATTGCCTACTGTACGTTATTAATATGCATAGAAAAGTCATCTCTCACATTATGACCTTCTGCAGTGACGTCGACCACCTTGATGCACTCGATGTTCATAAGCCAAGAGATATGTTGAACAACACAAGCTTTGTCTCCTTAGTTGGTCCAAATCACACTAACCCAACTCAAACAGAACTTGATTAACTCGCCTTGGCAATTACTCATCATCCATGACATGCATATATCCACCATGTGAGTTCTCAAGGTGGTGATTAGGGAAGGAATTGATCCCGAGCAGAACATCACATTTTTATTATCGTCAAAGTCTTGGTAAAAAAAACTCTTTGAATTTCACGAGCATTCATTAGGGACTTAGGGATGTTTGGGACAGCTCCAGATCTAAAAAAACAGCTTCACTTCTCGATTTTTTTAAGTAAAACACCTCCAGCTCCACCAAAACCTGGATCAAGCTCCCACATTCATGAAATCCATGGAGTTGCACAAAGGGTGATATCAAAACTCTTGTTTCGTGAAGTTAATAAATATTGCCCCCATGTCACTAGTTACACAAGGATATACCTGTCTGCTTCTTTTTACTCCGAATCATTCCCAAACTCCTCCACGTCCACAGCCACACCACACGCCCATCTTGGCGCACCTGCGCCTAGCTCTGCCGCAGCCAGTGGGCCTAGCTCCATCGCGCTCATCCACACCTCGTCCGTGCTTAGCCACACCCATCCTTGACACACGCCTAGCTTTGTCACGGTTGGCGGGCCTGCTCCACACTAGTCCACGCAGCGTCTGACCATAGAGGCGATTCTTCTTGTCTTTTTTTTATTTGGTCGTGGAATAATCTTTTATAGTTGCATATGAATCTAGATCTATGATGAAGCTCTTCCAAACAGCTTCCTCGGTGCCTAGATCTACAATGGAGCTTGTGCTCTGAAGTTGCTTTTGTAGAACTGTGGATATCCCAAACAGGCTATTAAATGTGTTTTTGAAGTTTGTGTTATCGTGGATATTTGAAGGAAGCATCGTACAGTCTTCCTCATCTAGAACAGATTTTTTTTTTTGGGTACGGTGTCTTGCAAACATAGTTAATAATGAATTAATTCAAAATTGCAGTGCAACCAGACATATCGACAACAGCCCATATATGTGGAGCAAACCACATTCTTCAAGCGTCTAACGTTAAAAAAACAAAAAAAAATGATTTAAGAAATCGCTTGATATAAATACCGACAATGTAGCTGCTAATAACTACTTTATTCTTCAATCAAGCTACTCCTGCTTCATGCGTCGCTGGAATCGATCGTAGCACCAGCCGGGAGCGCCGATAATATAACTGGAACTGGTTGGTTTCTTCATAGTAGCTGGCTAGTCCTGATGAGCTGGGTACAGGCCGTTGACGGTCATGCCACCGTCGACGGTGATGGTCTGGCCGGTGATAATAAGAATAAATTAATCTATCCTTTAACTTTTTGGTTGTATACCAAAACGTTCACCGATGAGGTCACGCCGCCTTTTTACTGTTCACCGCCTCACATAACACTGATTTTCACACCAGTATCGGATCACGAAACACTGTTCATACTGTTAGCAACAGTATGGATCATGAAACACTGTTTATACCGTTATGAACAGTATCAGATAGCAAAAACCACCCGTTATGAACAGTACGTACCCCGGGTTTGACACTGTATCAAGGACCCGTTAAAAAAACCCGTGCAAACGCACGGGGGCCTGCTAGTTTATATAATGTTGATGGAATTTAATAAATATTTGTTATTTTCACCAAAGTGCATAACTAAGCACAGATACCAAATAAGGCATATTTGCATACACGAAACAAATGTCATACAGGGCAGGGCATAAGTGCATTTTCTTACCTCAAGGGTATTTTGGTCATTTTGTGTGATAGTTAACGATGTTAGCCTTCAAAACTAATGGTAGTGTCATATAGGAAATGAAACTCGGAGACAGTGTCAAATAGAGAAGTCTAAAGTTTTCAAGGCCCTAGGGGGAATATGTGAGTTTGAGTGTTTGATAGTGTAATATAAGGAATTTTCTCGATTTAATCTGGCACAGGACCATGTATAGGGCTGCAGCCCATGATGCAAATTAAGGCCAGCTGGCCCATGATCCACCCTCCATCTAGAGTATGTATACCTGGAATAAAGGCCTCCTTGAATGGGTTAGCCCGGCATGCAAATTTCTAGTCATCACATACGACGTTGGGCCTATATATAAATAATAAAGCCCATTATGTTTTCGTGCTCATATTCCATGCATTTTCATGCAGCCAAACACGCAAATAACGTGCTAGGAGGACTTTTTTTTTTATCAAGTGCTAGGAGGACTTGAGCATACTAGGATGGAGCGGAGGCTAAGCCGATGGAGCCAACAACACGTCAACACCTGCCTGCCAGCTGCCGATTTTGCTTTTGCGACGTAAAAGGCTCGCTCTTAGGGTTTGTTTGGTTTGGGGTGACTAAGCCCTGTTTGGTTCTGTAGTCAAGGGACTATAGAGACTAAAACAGAGACTAAATTGTAGTCCCTTACCTTATTTGTTTCTAGGGATTAAAAACCATTAAGGCAGTTGAACAAAGACCAAAACACCTAGTTGAACACCTACAGGGCAGGGAAGGTGCTCACCAAAGGAAAAGCTTCAGCCGGCCAAGGAAGATGCCGGGGAGGGTCATTGGACGTCCACGAGGTCGCCGGAGATGGCCGTGAGGACGGCGAGGAAGAGAAACAGCGGCGACCTCGGCGGAGAAGACCCCAGCGGTGGCAAGCAAACCCACGGCCGCGAGCAAAGCACGCGTGCGCGTGAGAGGGAGCGCGGACGGGCGCAAAGGGAGGCGTGGCGCCTGGCTGCGGAGCTCGACAGTGGCGCAAGACGTAGAGCCGCGATGGTTGAGGAGCAGGCGCGCTCGCGCGTGAGCAAAAAGCAGGGACGCGTGACTCGTGCGGGGGGAGGGGTGGGGACCGGCAATAATTGAGGAGCATGGGGTGTCAAATTGGCCCCAGTAGTCCTAAATAGCCACCCCCAAAGGGACAAGAGACAAACCCATTCTAGTGCCTCTAGTAGTCCCTCCTGTTTGGCAAAGAGAGGCTAGAATGGACTAAAATGGGCTCACTAGTCTATAGTCCCTTCTAATCAAACATGTCCTAAAGTTTAATCACCACCTTTTAGTCACTTTTAGTCCCTAAAATACCAAACATGGTAACTAAACTAGTTTAGTCCCTTGTCCCCAATGGGTGACTAAAAGGTGACTAAACTTGATTTTAGTGACTAAAGGAACCAAACAGGGTAGTCTTTTATTTGACGTGAGAGCATTCGTAACACTTTAGTTTTGTGTCACGTAGTCAATGTTTCCCTAAACGCTAAACGGTAAACAATCGGTCATCTACCGTTTAGCCATTATTCAGGCAAAACGGACCATTAAACGGGCTACACGGTCAATTAAACGGGCTAAACGGGAGCTTAAACGGAAACGGCATACCACCGTGTAGCATTTACACGGTGTTTAAACGGGCTAAACGACCGTTTAGGCGAACAGTGCACGTAGTGCCAACTAACGTGGCAGATGGAACACCCAGTGGTGGGGTCCCGAGCTTGACACCGGAGCACGCCGTTAGACGAATGGCCATCTCGATCGTGCGGCATATCACTTTATATTGCTCCTCATATTTTTTCTAAATATTTTTGGGGAGTTATCTTTATGTCATATCTCCAATATTTTTTTTCCATTAGAGGTTTTTTATCAGATACCAATGACATAACGGTTTATTCATACATATATGATATTTTCTTCTTATTTTCTAATAAGGTTTAAAAGAGTTTTTATGGCATATCTATATATTTCTCAGATTTTTTTCCACAGAGTTTTTTGAGGAATTTCAGCTTACAACTGCATTGATCTGAAGGAACATTCGATCAAGGGGGAGTATTGTGAAATGGCAACTCCTCACCGAGGGACATCTCCAACCAACTTGAAGGGACACCATTCTACAGTGATGATCTCATCCGTCCGTACGACCTTCGTACAAGCAGTTAGATCATAGTAACTCCTTACTATGTGATTTAGTATAACATTATGGTAATATATTTCCATGTGTTATAGTAATTCAACTATCGTAAATATATACTGACATTGTCGTAAATTAGTATATAAAATTATTGTAAATAGAGGTGGCTACAAAATAACTTATTTTGTAACAGTTCTTCCAATCGTTATTCATTTACATTCACTTCTAACGGAGTACACGGCGGACGAGTACAACATTCGTAACACTTCAAATTGTAGCTCTTAGTCTTTACGTGACCTCACAGCATTGGTAACACTTCAATTTGTAGCCCTTATTTACGTGACGTCACAGCATTCGTAACACTTGAATTTTTAGCTCTTAGTCTTTACGTGACGTCACAGCATTCGTAACACTTCAATTTGTAGCACGTACTAGTACCTAGCAGTACCACTAACGTGGCAGCTGGAGCAGCAGCGGGTTGACACCGGAGCACGCCGTGCGACGACCGGCGTCCATCTCGATCATACGAAGCCCCGGCCCCTGGGTGCTATAAATTCTGTTGCACGACGGGCTGAGGAGCAGGATCAGTGGATCACCCATCACCAGCAGGCCAGCTAGCTACAAGATCATGGCGGCGGCGGGCAACGACGACACGGCCACCATCAGCTCCGAGGCCTCCGGGAGGAGGTGGTCCCTGGGCGGTATGACGGCCCTCGTCACCGGCGGCACCCGCGGAATTGGGTGCGTACCTATAATTGGAACTCGACAACCAGTGGTGCATGCTGGAGGCTCTGTGTATAACTGACTCGTCCGTGTGCAGGCGTGCCGTGGTGGAGGAGCTGGCGGCGCTGGGCGCGGCGGTGCACACGTGCTCCCGGAACGAGGCGGAGCTGCGGGACCGCCTGGCCGAGTGGGAGGCCAAAACCAAGGGCCGCGGCGTCGTCACGGGCTCCGTCTGCGACGTGTCGGCGCGTGACCAGCGGGAGCGTCTGCTCCGCGACGCGGCCGAGCGGTTCGGCGGCAAGCTCAACATCCTGGTGAACAACGTGGGCACCAACTTCGGCAAGCCCACGGCGGAGTACACCGCCGAGGACTACGCGTTCCTGATGTCCACCAACCTGGAGTCCGCCTACCACCTGTGCCAGCTCGCCTACCCGCTGCTGCGTGCCTCCGGCGGCAACGCCAGCGCGGTGCTCGTCTCCTCCGTGTGCGGCGCCGTGGCCGTGTGCACGGGCTCCGTCTACGCCATGGCCAAGGCCGGCATGAACCAGCTGGCCAGGAACCTGGCGTGCGAGTGGGCGGCGGACGGCATCCGGGCCAACTCCGTCGCGCCGTGGTACACCAGGACGCCGCTCGTGGAAGGGGACCTGTCGCGGGAGGAGTACGTGCAGGAGATCCTGCGCCGGACGCCGCAGCGGCGCGTGGCGGAGCCCGAGGAGGTCTCGTCGCTGGTGGCGTTCCTCTGCATGCCCTGCGCGTCGTACATCACCGGCCAGACCATCGCCGTCGACGGCGGCATGACCGTCAATGGCCTCTACCCAGCTCATCGTCAGGACTAAGCTACAATGAAGAAACCAAGCAGTTATAGTAGTAATCAGGTCGCATCAAGGGTCAGAACAACTTTCATCAAGATTATAATATGAATGTATCTTTGTACGTAGAACTCAGAAGACTGGTTTGGTCTTCACTCTTCAGGATACCACGCAATCCTCCGTTGTTTTCAGCGGGTGTTGCAGTTTGGTGGTGGTTTTATCTACAATCGCACCACGTCAAATAAAATAATCATTTCTACTCGAGAAAGACAAGTATGAGAATCATTTTGCCCTTCCCTTCATTTAGGCCCCGTTTGGTAAGCATTCATACCCAGCTCCTAGATCCGTTTTTTTGGCTCCCAGTACCAAGGCCTTGTTCACTTACTACAGGAACCCAAAATATTTCCTCTTCCACCCATCACATCAAATCTTTAAACGCATGTATGAAACATTAAATGTAGGTAAAAAATAAAACTAATTGCATAGTTTGTCTGTAAAGTTCGAGACGAATCTTTTGAGTCTAATTAATCCATGGTTGGACAAATTTTATCAAATAACAACGAAAAGTGCTACAGTAACTTTTCACCCCAACTTTTCCCATCTAAACACACCCCAAACACCTTGTTTGCCATCAGCTCCTTGCAAGAAGCCCCGTGTTTTGCGCTCTCACTAACACCGTGCGGCTGGTTGAGCTAAAAAAACGAGCTTCTCCCAGCTCCGAGCGTGCGTTAGTGGGCCCAAGCGCGTGGAGGCCGTATGGCTGACGCGGGATGGAGGGCGCGGCCGCCGGGGCAGCCGCGAGCGGGGCGCGCGGCCGCGGAGGCACACCAGGGCGCCGCCGCCGGGGCAGGCACAGAGGTCGCGCAGGCATCGAAGCCGCCGAGCATGGTCGTAGGGAGCCATGGTCCACTCTACCCTTGGGGGCGCGGAGAGGGGCCTCCGAGGCGGCACAGGTGAACGCCGGCGTGGGGAGGGGCGAAGGCGGCAAGGAGGAAGGAGTGGCGAAGAGAGCGGAGGCAGCGTGGCGTTGACCTTCGTGGCCACGAACGCGTGCGCCACGCCGGCCATGAGTGCTCGAGCTCCCAAGGCAAGCCGCACGTGCTCGGGCCTCGGTCCTCTTGCGGCGCGGGGAGGCGGAGGCATGGGGGAAGAGGACAGTGGGATAGAGTAACGAGAGGATAAGGCAGGCGAGGCCGATGATATCCGTGTGCGGGTCACGTGCATCGGTGATAAGGTAGGGAGAGAATGAATAAATAAAAAGAAATAAAGAGAGAAAAGAAAAGAAAAAAAAGAGAGAAAGAGGGTATTTTGAACTTTTCATCTTTTTCACTAGAAGGATGAGCTGTTTTGCTAAACGGTCTATAAAATAACTTCAGCTCTCCAAGCAAATCTACTCCATAGGTGAAGTGTCAACTAAAATTGTTTTAACTGGGACCGGACCTCTACAAAAGGGCCCTTATTTCCTTCCAGCTTTGGCCCCCTGCCATCATGCATAGTGCAAACTCAAGTATGAGAAAACACGTAAACTCGTCCAGAAACCCAAAAAATTTAAACACCGGCACAGATCGTCAGTCTGTCACATGCATGCATAGATATATTTTGACATAAAAATTTAGGACACTACCGTACCATATAGAGAATTTTTAGATGCCCACACATGGTTTATAAAGTTTTAGACGCCCTAGAAAATGAAGATGGACCCCAGCTAACGGTCACCCTTGAAAATGGGCCCAGCTAACAGTTCACCATGGAATTTTTACTGCATCTCAATCATGCAATGATTAGCCCACCTTAAAAGTTTTTACTAAAATTGAACCTTAAAAACTACAGCTATGAATTAATTACAGAAAAAATATATCTGAATCTATAACAAATTTTTTTACTAAAGCATATCATATCATATCATATCATATCATATCATATGTTCACTGTGTAGATCTAATCATGTGAAGTTCAACGAAAATTTCATGATCATTGGATCGTATATGACTGAGTTATAGATTTATCTGGACGCACTCATACATGATCCAATGAGCACAGAATTTTACTGTATCTCAAGGATGCAATGATCAGTCCACCATAAAAATTTCACAACAATTGAACCACAAAAATTGCAGCTATGAATTAATTACAGAAAAACATAGGTCTAAAGATATAATAAAAACTTTGTACTAAAACATACCATGTCCACTTGTAGATCTACTCATATGTAGTCCAATAAAATTGAATTTTTCATTTTATGATTTTTTTGTGATCTATTATAATTTTTTCCACCATAATAAACACAGAAGAAAAAGAGAAAAAACACCTAGGAAAATAGTCACGGGTTTCTGTGTAGATTTGGGAGATGAGGGGCTATTTCCAGTTTTATAGCTAAAGGAGAAAAGGCTGACTTGTGCCATAGTTGACGGAGGCAAAATAGACTTTTTCCATTCGAAAACCAGGTATTCATCCAGACGAAGGTTAGGTCATGGGTCAGGCCTTAATTTGCGTGCTGGCCTGCAGCCTATACATGGTCCAGTGCCAAATTAAATCGGTTGCCCAGTTAAACCATGCCCAGGCCGAGACAAACCGGTGCACGATGACACATTGTATAGGGGCTTGGTGTTGTGATATAGATTAGAAACCTATTGCTACTAGAATTATAGAGGGGCTTGCTTGGGTGAAGTAGAGCTAGAGCTAGCAGTTGTTTTTAGGATCATTTGTTGTACTAACTAGTAGATTTGCACGTGTGACACCATGTGTCTATACAAATATCAAGATGGACGAGTATAAAAAAGGCAAATGTTTAATAAGTGAATTCCTATCTCATATAAAAAAATATTCATATATATTAACTTTTCTCTAGTCTTATGCTTTTATAGACGAAACTTTTATAGGCTATTCACTCTCCTCTAGCACTACTACATACAGAACAGACCTTCATTGTCGGCCTATGATTGTCGGTTGCTCTAAAATCTATAGTGAGAAGAGTTATCACGGTCAGTTCTTAAGTTCAAAATCAATGGGGGTCGAGAAGAACCGATACCGATTTGTGGCTTGAATTGGCAGTGATATTTCACTGGCAGTTCGTGGCCTGAGCTGGTAGTGTTGTAAGCCTACCACTGCCGATTTTAGACACGAAGCGACAGTGATATCTGCATAGTAGAAAATCCCACTCCCGCCACCTTCCTCCCAGCCCAAGCACACCCATCTAATGAGGTGCCTTTCTCCACACCTCTCTCCATTGTTGCAGCTATTTTCACCAAAATGTTCATGGAAGGTCTTGGATTTTGAAACATGGGCATGATCTTTTTGCTTTAAGGTTAGTAACAAGCATCTACTTCTTCGAATTTGTAGCTTTTCAATTGTTTTGATGGCTAGATTGCTTTATAGCCATCTAGATCCTTTCATTAGTACCACCTTATAAGTGAAATTAAGGGCTAAGTTTTAATTAGATGTTTATGTGATTAGGCTAATTAAAATCTTGAATAAGTTTAAGGTGGTGTTTGGTTCACTCACTGATAACTTAAACAGTTTTCGGAAATGGATCATGGAGGGAGTGGCGGCGGCACCCGTGATTACTTAATTTGTTTGGTTTGTTTGGTTGGGGCACGGTAATGTTATCTCTACTATAATGCAAAATTATACTAGATCCCCCAAAGAAAATGTCCCCCGCTGAGAGCTTCAACCATTGTGTACCTAGAAAAATATACACAAAAATTTGTCTCTATTAAAATTAAGGACTAATAAAACACTCAAACTAAATCCGATCACTGTGATTGGAAGTTTGATGCCAGGCTTCAAACTCATCCCAACCCCGCGCGCCCTCTGCCTCATCACGTGAGAGGCTTCAAGGGCGTGTTTGGTTGCCCAGATTTCCCCCATCCTGGCTCCCCTCATGCGTATATGCAGAGGGATGTTTGGTTGGGTGATTCCACTGTTCCAGACCGACTCCGCCGGTGCAAATATACGGTGTCATCCTGGCCCGGTGGAGTCACTCGAATCGAGCTTCACTGTGGAGCCTGCATCAGCGGATGCAAATTGCTCGTGCACAGGCCCACACGTCAGGGCGTTGAGGATACGTCCGCTTCCGCTCGGGCGCTCGGCACCGGCGTCTCTCCGCCGCCGCTGCCGCCGGTCATCTTCTTCAACCAGCACATGCTGGCCATCTCGGCACCTGGCAGCTTTCGCACGGCCCCACCCGCCATGTGACGGGGGTCTTATCGCGTCGTGGCGGCAGCTGCGGACTCTAGCTCGCCGAGGCGTGCGCGGACGCAGTACCAAGGACGACGGGTCCGAAGGGACCACGCTGATGGTGCCGCCGCACCCAAACTGACGGCGACGTCCAGGGCCAAGGTAACATCATCCCGGTTCCTTCCTTAGTTGAGTGATTTGGGGAAGTGGCGGCACGAGGTGCAGAGCGAAGTCAAGCAGGCGGTGGTGGCACATCTGTGCAGAGGCGCGGGGCACTATCAAGGCAACAGTCAGATAGATCAATGACCCTTAGAGATGGAATCATGTTAAGCTTTTGCGGCCAGTCAACTATCCACGAGAGGTTGATCTGGCTCATGCTAAGGTATTGTAGCATAGGGAGATTTGCAAACAAGGCGATGTCCGCTGAGTCGACAGTGTCGCCAAGGTCAAGACACTGCAATTTAGACAGGTTACCAAATTGCGGAGGCACACTACCGGTGAAATGTATGCCAGATAGGTTGAGATATCTTAGATTTTTCATGGAGCCCAAGAAGGAAGGCATATGGCTAGTTTCCCCTTCCCAGTAGTTCATGCTGAGGTCTAAGTGCTCTAGATGCTCCAGGGAAAGCAGAGAGGGACTTATCTTGCCCGCCAGAGCATTTTGGTACGACGTCGAATAGTCTGTATCGAAGTCGATGTCTGGATCTCGATTGCGAAGGTCAAGCTTGAGGACATGGCCTGTCTGGTTGCTGCACATGACGCCTCTCCACCGGCAACAGTCCCAGCCACGCCATGAGGACAGGAATCTGGCTGGGTCACTGCTGATGCCCTTCTTGAAGGCAAGCAAGGCAGCCCTTTGCCGCCGCCACCACGAGGGGGCTGTGGCTGCAGTTGCAGCGCGCCACTTGTGGTGCCTATGATGGTAAGGAGGATGAGCAGAGCATTGGCTGTAGGATGCATGCTTGAAGAACACAGGGGGCAGCTGCTACTCAGGCACATGAACTAAACATGCATCCGGGCTCATTGTAGTTATAGCCAAAGCAGCTAGAGGGCGAGGTTGGTCATTTGAGTTAGTCTGCGGTCAAGGTCTTCACCTGCCAACTGTACCACCAGACTGTTAGCCTTCTTATAAATAAAAGCATTGAATAGGTCTTAGCCTACCCAGTACCCACTGCAGTGACTAAAGCAGCTTGAGGGCGAGGTTGGTCATTTGAGTTAGTCTGCGGTCAAGGTCTTCACCTGCCAACTGTACCACCAGACTGTTAGCCTTGTTAGGACAGTCCCAATAGGACATTAACGGAATCTTTTCCTTAATCACGTCTTCCCTAGACCCGATGCAACAGAAACGATGAAATTGCCACAGGGAAGAAACCATTGGTTTCTCCGCGCCGGTCCCGCTCACCCACGCTCCGTCGCGCCTGCCCCACCGCCGCGCCCGGCCGCGGCCGCCGCTCCCGTGCGCGCCGGCTATGCTCACCCGCGCGGCCATGCTCTCCCACGCCGGCCGCGCCCGCCGCTCCCGCCCACGCTGGCTCTGCTCGCCCGCGCAGCCCACTCCGTCGGGCCGGCCTTGCTCCGTCACGCTCGCCCAGGGCGCGCCGGCTATGTCACTACGCCCGCTCGCGCTGGCCACAGTCACTTGCCCAGGCCGGCCCCGCTCCACCGCGCTCGCGCAGGCCGTGTCGCTATGCCCGCTTGCGCCGGCCACGATCTCTCGCCCGTGCCGGCCCCACTCCGCCGCGCCCATGCTGGGCGCGCCGCTACGCCCGCTCACGCCAGCCACGGTCTCTCGCCCGCGCCGGCTTTGCTCAGCCACACCGTACCGCCCGCTCGGTCGTGTCTCTCCTTCCCCTATCTGCTTTTCCTGGTCCTGGGAGAGGATAGAGTCCGTGGAGGGAGATGGAGATGGGAGAGAGAAAGGGGGAAAAGCCAATATCATTTATTACTTTAAGACATCAGCACTGGGTGAGGTAGTTTCCATGTATGGTTTCTTGCTGATGTGGCTACTATGGCAATCGTGCCTAGTTTCAAGTATTGAGACTGCCCTTATAAATAAAAGCATTGAATAGGTCTTAGCCTACCCACTGCACTGACTTACACGCCTTCTTCTTTTTAATTAAGGAGTCGTTTGACAGTGCTTCCATCGGTTCCGATTCTCTGTGCATGTGCACTGTATAACATTGCATAACACTATGTTGTATTGTAGCCAGCTCCAGTTCGACTTCGTCACAATAATGCTACAAAGTCTGTGATGACTTTGTAATTTGTCGCAAAAACCTAAATCTCTATTTGCTTTGCTGAAAGGCAATGACTGAAAGTAATGTTCGCTGATTTGTTATGAGAGAAAAACATTATTCGCTCGCTGAAATAGTATGACTCATAAGACAAGCGAACATGGTCATTCCGGTTTGGTTAAAAAAACAGGTAGTTACCGTTTATTTGACAGAACAAATCACTTAGCGGCATTCAGATTCAATTTGAAGAAGTAGCTAGCCAAGGGCATCCAGAGATCAAGTATATGTAGAGGCGTTATATGCAAAACTTGGAAATCGATTTTCATAGGCAGCCGCCTCTGAAACAATTTCTAGAGCCGGTGACATTATCTCATAAGCAACAATAATATACAATACTCCGTAGGAGTATTTATAGGTAGTATAATGTTCTTGATTACTACGTTAAAGTATATTTCAATAGGAGTGAAGTCACATGTTGTTGTAGCTTCATGGCATGACTTTGTGTAATGGCCCCTTGATCAATTACATGGCATATATTGTTTGGCGTAATTTGTTCGCCCACTCGTGTAACTGGTGCTGGAGTTACTCCATGCTGATTTACATGGGTTACATCTTAGCCTGAGCATGATAAGAAGTATAATAGCAGGCTGTAACTGTGTGTTTGGTTTGGGAGCCATGTGGGATGGGTTGAGTCCATTCTACTTTTTTGGGTTGGGTTGAACCCACCTCGCGTTTGGTTGGGGATGAAGCCATTCCAATTTGTTGTTTGGTGTGAGGGATTAAATGGGTTGAAATGGATGGCATTCTAGACACCGTGAGCTGCTTCTAGACATGGGACCCAGGTGTCAGCCAAACTTTCACCTTCTTCCAACTCCCTTTGAACAGAGCACTGCACAACAGAGCACTGCCGTCCATCCCCGCGCCGCCACCAGCTCCCACGACCTCGCCACGCGCCGGCTCGCCCCGCACTACGGCTCATTGGGATCTCATCGAACGCCACCATGGCCGGGGGCCGGAGCTCACCCCACGCCGCCATGGCCAGAGGACCGAGCTCGCTCTGCGCATCCGGACATCGCGCCCTGTCCTGTGCTGCCCTGCTCCAGTGGATGACGCCCAGCTCGTGCATCCTGAGCTCGCCCCGCGCCCGCCACCACCTCCTCGAGCACCCGCGCCGCCGCCACCTCCACGAGCGCCTATGCCAGCCAGTCGCTGATGCGAGACAGAAGCAGAATGGCGTCGATATGTGGGTAGAGCTTGTCCCCTTGAATCAAAGGGACCATTGCAACCCGCATCTGAGGGTATATTCTCTCCTGGGTTGGACCCAAACCCACATGATTCCTCAACCAAACAGCAGATCATCTGGGAGATGCTGTAGCAGTACCCCCAATATATCTCCTCCAATACCCATATGAAAGGTAGGTCCCACAGAAGTGTATATATGGCTGAAATGTGTTAGTTGGGATGGTCCCCATGATATTAGAGGAGTTGTATCTCCCCCTTTATTTGAGGGGAGATGAGAAAAATATTGGTGGTCACAAAAAAAAGAAACGGTATTAAGGAACTGCTGAAGCAAGAAAAAAAACGTAGCCACTTTTTTAATAATAATGGAACCAGGTTCCTGCCGCTGTAATTGTTGATACAATTTTTTAAAAATCTTTTGGTCAAATTTGAAGAAGAAAAAAAATGACTTAGGATTCACGGTCCCAATCCGAGGTCGTCCCGTCATTCTGTGGGCTCGCCTACTGCTTACTGAACACGTTGTGTCGTGTCAGAATCTACCAACAGTGCACTAGCAACAAAATCACGTACAGCTGCGATCGACACGCTGACGCTGTAGCTTGCTGTAACCACCGTTGTAACTAAAACTTGTACCAAGTTTTTGGCCTTGTTTAGATCCCAAATATCTCTCTAAATTTCACTATGCAAAAAGAAGATTCTCCGTCACATCAAAATGCCAGCATATGTATGGAGTACTAAATGTAGATGAAATCAAAAACTAATTGCATAATTTTGTTGTACTTTGCGAGACGAACGTTTTGAGCCTAATTAGTCAATGTTTGGACAATTTTTACTAAATAAAAAAAATACTACAGTGCAAACACTGTATAATTTTTACCGGTCCGCCGCCCCCAAATCGGGGTAACTAAACACGGCCTTTACCGGTCCGCGCGCCATACCAAGTTTTTACCGGTAACGTACGTACGTACGGCAAATAATGCAGGCGATGCGTGCGTGCACTACAATGTCAACGACGACGACGCCCGCAGGCGGCACGCGGTGGCTCGGGTCGGCGCGGCGGTGCGTGGCGGACGCGGCGTGCGTGGCGCAGCTGCGCGCGTGCGGCGCCGTGATGGCGGGCAAGGCCAACATGCACGAGCTCTGCTTCTTTTAATTTCTTTCGTTCAGTTGTGGCGGCCGGATCACTGTGATAAGTCACTGACGATGAAGTGCCGTTTTGGGCTCTGTTCCAGGGTCCGTGCGCATGCCGGCGGCGCTCTGCGGCGTCGTCGGGTTCAAGCCGACCGCCGGCCGCCTCTCCAACTCCGGGTGCGCCACCTTCCTGAATAAATGAACAACGCAGAACACAGTCCTTGATGCTAATAATGGCCATGGACACTGTTAACTGACACGATTAATGTTTCAGGCTTCTTCCTCTGAACTGGACGGTGGGCATGCCGGGGATCCTAGCAGCAACGGTCGAGGACACGCTGATCGCGTCGGTGCCGCCCAGCCAGCTTCTCATATCTTCCATAACCCTACGCGAACGCTAGAGTAGTAGTCGATAGTGTAGACGTGGTGTCTAGGCTAGAGGCTACTTTCGTTTACCTCGTATCCTACGGTTGAGGGGTAGGCGGCAGGTGGTGACAGCCCGGTCCGTCCTTCATAAGCCCCCACCTTCGGATATGGCGTAGAGCCGTATGCCGGTATTGCCTGACAGAGCAGGTGTGCTTCGGTGCCCGAAGTGAGTAAGTAAATATAGAGTTTATCTGTCCTTAGACCCAAAGGCCATAGGAATCCACCTCTACACTTTCCAATTTTACCCTTTGTGTTGTCCTTGGACGAACTAGCTAGAAGAAGTACCTTCGTTCCCTATGAAAATACAATACCCTGAATACCACCTGATGAAAACTACAACGATAATTTCGTATGCTTGCAAAATCTTTATATTTGCGTTAAGAAATAGTAACGCTCCCGCCAAGATAGCCGAGCAGCCGTGGCACGTGCCGCACTTCTACAGTCTCCGCTAGACGCATCGCACTTACTCCCGCGTTCGTGTACCTGCTCCGAGCCACACATCGCTCTTCCTCTTGCAAGTCACAGCCCCCACAACGTACCTCCTGAAGCAGCCGCATGCTTTTCGCTGCCGTATTTGTGTTATGGTTCCATGAGAGATCCTCAAAATAATTAAAGATAAATTTGTCTAGTGCACCCATAAAATGCATTTCTTTTCTAGTATTATTATACCAAAAGACTTGATCTACTATGATTATATATTCCATATTGTCGGTACCAACAGTACGGGGGTACCCACATCATCGATAATTAAAGAAACAACAAAGCAAAACGACTAAGCCACAGCACAACGCAGCCCACCTCAAAACCACATGTCAGGTCCGTCTCGTACGAGGCCGGCTCGACGGAGCGCCTCGACCGTGCTCCAGCTCCGACTCGTACGAGGCACCCTCGATGGGAACGCCTCGACCGCGCCCTGTACGACGAGGCACCTCGACCACACTCCGACTCGCACGAGGCTCGTTCACCCAACGGAAAAATCTCCGACTCGCGTGACCCCGAGTCGGGCGCTCGACCCCCTCACTTCACCTACCCCAGGAC
Source organism: Saccharum spontaneum (assembly GCA_022457205.1). NCBI lineage: Eukaryota > Viridiplantae > Streptophyta > Magnoliopsida > Poales > Poaceae > Saccharum > Saccharum spontaneum. Next base: position 12,793,716 of record CM039596.1, on the reverse strand, counting down.
AAAAGTCAGAGCATTTAATAAGATTACCTACTACCACCAACCGGTATGGTCACAACCAGGATCAACGTGGGAGCAATGCCGGTGTCAGCCTTCACTGTTTTACCGCCCATCTCGTGATGGGAGGTGAAAACCGTCACTGTACACACCTTACCGTACACTGTACATCGCCAGTTACCCTCGAGGGAGGATACGACAAGGCCCGTGTTCCGCAATCTCTGGGATTCGACCTTATCCGACCGGTCTCGACCCGGCCTCGACCCAGCCTCGACGCCTCGCACAGTTCAACAGGGAAAGGAAGATGGCATGGCACGGCGCTCCGAGTCATTTCGGCGTCTCATCCTCTACGTCACCGTGGTGTCCGGGGATGGCCATCCATTCCTAGGGCACGTCGCTACAGTCTCCTCAATAGGGTTCGACAAAATATCACCTCAAGATTCACCGGCGTCCTGGCCTCCTCTTACCCTATAAAAGGATCGGCCAGGACCCTACTGAGGGACCACGGACAACAAGCCAGACACAAGATAAAGATCAACATCTCAAGCAATCATCCTTGTACTCTTTTTTCCCTCTTTGAGACTTGGGCTCGTCGCCCTCTCTCGCAAGCTTGTAACCCCTACACAAGCACCTCGGTGCAAGGAAATACAAAACTCTCCCCCCCGCTGGACGTAGGGCCTTCTTTTACCCGAACCAGGATAAACCCCCGTGTGTTCTCCTTGCATCACCATCCAGGAAAGGGACACGCAGCATTTACTGGTCGGTTTATGACCCCCTCGGGGCCAGACACCGACAGTTGGCGCGCCAGGTAGGGGACCGCTGCGTGCCGACGTCGCTTTCCCGCCTTTCTTCCTGGATGGCTGATCCCGAACGCCCTATCCCGTTAGCCACGGTGATCTGGTTCGGAAGTTTGGAGTTCATGTCGCTCGGCTATGGCTACAATATGGTCCTCCTCCCGCCCAGGCACCCAACCGACGAGGATTACGAGCTCTCCCAGCCTGGGGGAGCGATCCGCCAGTACCGTCGCTCTAGGCAGGCGCGAGCCGCCCGACGACGACGAGCCCGGCACAACCACCATCTTCGCCTCACGGAGGGCGATGGGATTCCCCGATCCGGCGCCTCTCAGCCAGACGCCAGCCTAGATTTCCTCGTTCAGGGTCTGGGTAGGATGAGCTTGGCTGAGGGTATGATGCCGACGGAAAATTCCGCCGCTCCTCCGTCCGCTGAGACACCACCACAGCCCGGATCAGCCGTTCTAGCACGGGCAGCGACATCTTCATCACCATTCCCGTTTGGGCTAGACTCGGCTGCCCGGACCTACGCTTCCTCCGTAAGCACTAGCATGAGTGCCTACGAGGAACTCCCCGGGCACCATCTACGCTTTACTCTGGACCTCGTTGCATCCACGCCAGCCTCTGACTATCTGGACTCTACGGAAACCCTAGAAACAGAGCCCCATGTGACCGCTTCTCGGCGTCGCGATCACAGAGGTGATTTGCAACGGCCTCACATTCCCCCGTCATACTACTACTTTGGTGCTCCTGACTCTGACTCGGCTGATGACACCTACGATCCGACCCGCGAATGCTTCAACATCAATGTTGAAAGCACGTCGGAGTCGGAGGACGAAGAGCCAGTCGAAGGAAGGCGCACGCCACCTCATGTCGAGCTCCCTGCTGAGCAAGACGAGCCTCAGTTCCTCACGGATCAAGGAATGTAGCTCGAGCAGATTCGCGAGTTGCAGCACAGGCTCGACAAGGAGCGAGAGAACCTGCATCTACTCCAACAAACCCTCGAGCGTGAGCGCGCGGAACGCGCACTTGGCGGGAGAGCTCGCGACGTCAACCGTCGCATCGACGAGGACCGGGTGGTCGACCCCCCGGTTTTTGCTCGAGCTAGCCAGAACGTCGTCGCCGCCGCCATGCTCCTCCGCAACATGCTCGAGCTGTCAAACCCCGACGCCTGTCGGGACCGAGATGAGATCCGAGAACTTCTCGAGACCGCTGCCATGCAGTAGGCCGAGAGCTCTGCCTCGAGGCGACGCGAGCCAGCCTCGGAGCGGATCGTCGAGCCCTCCCGACAGGAGAGAGAAGCCTTGGTTCATCCCGAGCCTGCCCGGCGAAACCGGGTAGCTCCAGCCCCTGAGCCCACCGCCAACGACCGTGAACCTCGAGACACCCATGGCAACATCGTCGAGCGCCGCACGCTCAAGCACGGTGACGGCGTGGCTCGAGGCTACCACGTGCACAGGGGCGGACGCTACGACAGCTCGGAAGATCATAGTCCTTAACCCGAGCCTCCGGGCCCTCGGGTCTTCAGCAAGGCTATTCGTGAGATGGTGCTCCCGGCTCGGTTTCGCCCCCCACGACTCTCACCAAGTACAACGGCGAAACCAAACCCGAACTTTGGCTCGCCGATTTTCGCCTGGCGTGTCAGTTGGGTGGGGCCACCGACGACCGGGTCATCATTCGACAACTCCCCCTGTTCCTCTCCGACACCGCCCGAGCCTGGCTCGAGGATCTCCCACCTCGACAGATCCACGACTGGGACGATCTCGTGAGGGTGTTCAAGGGAAATTTTAAAGGGACCTACATGCGCCCCGGCAACTCGTGGGACCTCCGGAGTTGCAAGCAGAAACCGGGTGAATCCCTCCGGGATTACATCCGGCGCTTCTCCCGACAGCGTACCGAGCTCCCCAACGTCACCGACTCCGACATAATTATGGCCTTCCTCTCCGGAACCACCTGCAAGGAGTTGGTCCGAGAGTTGGGCCGTAACACCCCACTCACTGCCAACGGATTGATGGACATCGTCACCAACTTTGCCGCCAGCGAAGAGGCAGTTGGTGCCATCTTTGGTGGTGACTAGGACAAGGGGAAACAAAAGATCGACGATCCCACGGGCTCCACCCGGGACTCCAAGAGAAACAACCGGAAGAAGAAGAAGAGCCAGCAAAGCAAGCTTGAGGCCCTGGCCGACGAGCTTGTCGCTGCTGTCGAACGCAAGAAACCTCGAGGCCCCCCCCGGCGGGGGCATCTTCGACAAAATGCTCAAAGAGCCGTGTCCCTACCACAAGGGACCCACTAACCATAATCTCGAAGATTATCACATTGATGGGGACGTAATTCCCGATCTTCCGTCAGGTTCAAGATAACTATCGATTTGGTCGGAAGCGACACACCGATCCGGCTTCAGATTACAAAGACCCGAACCCTGCAACCTTAGCACCACGTCTCCTTTGGTTATCAACCGTATCACAATCCGGTTGACCTCGCCACGAAGGCTAATCCCTGCTGTGAATCGAAGAACACAAACAAGAACAAGATAAAATGCAACTCAATTGAAGTGACAATTGCAGATGAATGATTAAGCACTTGAAGTTGGGGTCTCGCAAACCGAAAGACGGCGACTGTCAATGGACAAAATAATCTAAGCAAAACCCCCAAACCCTAACATAGGCGGCGGCAACTGATTATAAAGCCTAAGGGGCATCCAAGGACCCCTACTCACGTCGCTCAGAAGTCTCAACACGTTACAAGGGCTAAACGGCCCAAAAGACGGCGACGCAGCGCCCTGACAGATTCTGGATGTTAACTTGTTTCGTCGATTCCCGTTGACTCCAATGGAATTTGGGCCTCAAACCAAAGTCATTGGTTAGCTTATGAAATTATCTTTCTAGCCATATGTGGATCATCAAAAACGGAGTCCAGATGCGTCCTGTGCGTCCGTTTTACTACAAACTGGTCCTGGAGCCCGAGATGGACTCGAACTTGATATGGATTGGGCCTCCAACTTGGCTTGGACGCCCTTGCTTGACTCCTAAGGTGGTGGCCAAGGAGGAGGGCATCCTTGGACATCTCTTAGGTGTTCTTCATCTTCTTGGGGCATGCTCCAACTTGGGCCTGGGTCCCAAGTGTGAATAACATGTCCGCGACGACGCTGTAGCACCCAACAGAAATAGCCGCGGAATGTCTCAATGATTTCGAGGCCTTGCCAATGTGATATTGAGGTGGGACCAAATCTATTTGAAAGCATATCAAATAAGCTTTCCATCAAGTGCTCATTGACCTCAATCGCACTCCGGATGGATGAGTTATGGTCTTTCCAATGAAGCACTATCGGGCTGCCGACGAACCGAAAGTTCAACCTTAATCGACTTGTACTTTGAGACACATTTATACTTACATTCAAATAACGACATGTACATGTAGAACCAAGTGAATTGTACCCAAAATTACTATTCAAATATAGGAACGAGCACACCTTATAATCAATGGTCGTATCCGATGGTGTCATGTCCTCATCATCCTCCCCTTCTTGACAACAAACCGTCCTCGGTTTGAGCTTAGTTGGAGGACAGATTGTAGGTAGTAGCCAATATTGCTCCCCTTCTTGAAATTTAACCTGTTGCTTTATAACAAAACTTGGAGATCTTGACATGACATGATTATATCTATTGTGGGCCTCAAAATTATCATATTGTTGCACAACAAAAGGAGATTTCAGATTTAAACAAATATAAACTCTATGTAACATATACTCTCCTTTATTATTATATTTTCCAATAAAGTGAAATGCACATCTAGATAACCATGACAAATCAGTAAACGTAAATTTCTCTTTCAAAGTAGTAAGAGCACATAGAGTATCAAACTCAATATAACCCAAAGTATCTAAAGAATATAATAATTTTAGCTCATCTTTTTCAGCAGCAATGGGAAGTAAATTCTTATTTTTAGCACAAGTATTTGGTTCTAAAACAAAAGCATCATGCTCATTCAAATTCTTATTTTCAGTACAAGTATTCGGTTTCAAAACAAAAGTGGCATGCTCATTCACTAGTCGTGGTATATGTATATTAAAAGCATTGTCACACAACTCTTCTTTATCACAAGCACTGTCAGAACAATTATTTTGTGACAAAGGAAATTCAGATTTTGTGTTCACTAAATGTTGCTCTATTATAGCATGAGTGGTGGACAAATTCAGCACATCATCACCAATTTGAACATTATCATATTTTGTAGCTAGCATAAAAGGATCTTCTAGCTTAGATACTTGGTGATTTTTATTTTTAATATCAACCTCTTTGTTCTTAGTAGAAACACCCTCTTTATGAAGTTGTATAATTTTAGTCGAGTTTAAAAGTTTACCATGCTCTAAAGTGGGTGTGGGAGATGGTGGTGAAGATGCTGCTATAGCGGTAGAAACGGCCACTCGTCTGCTTATGGCAGTCTTGATCTTCGCGAATGCTTGCTCCACTCTTGCTAAAACCTGGTTGAAGTTGTCACCAATGTTGGTCTGGTTCTTTTGTTGATGTCCCTGCAATTCTTTTTCTACAAGCATAGCTAGCTGAAGCAACTGGTTTGTAGTGTTAAAATCTTTATAATAAACAATATCCTGAATTTCACGTCTCAAACCACCATAAAAACGACACACTTTATCCTCCGAATCCTCCTCTATCCCACAACATATTGCACACTTTTGAAACTCTACATAATATTCCTGGACAGACATATTACCTTGCTCTAAGCGTTGCATTTTACGTTTATAAGATGGAGGAATAAAATGATCACGCATTGCTTCTTTAAGTCTATCCCATGATTGAGGTTGTTGATGCAAATTGCCTAGTTCTCGCCACTAGAATTGAGCAAAATCTTTAAATTTCCTAGTGGCATATTTAACTCTATGTTTCTCAGGAATGAGTTGTGAATTAAACTCTTGTTCTACAGCCATCTCCCAATCAAAATATTTTTCTCCATCATAAAATCCAGAATAGAATGGTATGATTAATTTACCTCTCATACCTTGATGATTATAGTCAATATGTGATGGCAGAGTGTTCGTCATGCGGTCCATCCTTGTAAACATATGGGCCATGTTTTCCTGCAATTCACTCTTAAAAAAAAACTCGTTGTTTGGCATATATTGTTAGAATCAAAATAAATACCCTATCAACTATTTATGGGTCAGTGGAATCACACCCTCACACACGTCTTATCGAGTTCTTACCAAGTTCTTACCAACGCAAGCAGTGGATGGTAGAACCGATGGCTGGTTCGTGATACCGATGAGGGCGTGGCACTGAAATTGCAAGGATGTTTTTCTGTACTGATCTGGAGTATATATGTGGAGCTTGGAAGGCACACAAAGAACAAATATATATATGTGCCACACAATTCAGTAACAGATAGCAATATTGAATAAATGTCCAGAGCACTTGTCCTAGTTGCTGGCCTATACGTGTTCCTAGCACAGTTGTGACAAACAAGGGAGTGAAACAAGTATGAAAGGTAGCAATGGAAATACGGACAAGGCAAAAGGCACCACAAACAATAGAGCTATTGAGTGTTCCTTATGTGCTCCTTTTCGATCTCTTCTCTTCTGTTTTGTTTTTTTTTCTTTTTTTGTTCAATTTTTTTCCTTGATTTTGTCCTTTTGATATTTTTTCTCAGCAAGGAGCACACAAGAATAAACTTCAAAAAATTTGAGCTCAATTGGACAAAAGATGTGGCCTATATAAATTCAGGATTGTGATCTAAAAAGCTGGCCAAAACTTGTGGGCCCTGAAACTTGATGTTCCTGATCGAATTTCGCAATTCTAAATTTTGTGAACCCAGCTTTGCTGGGATGAAACAGATCTATAATTTTCTGGCATTCTCCGTAGATATAAAATTTGCCCCGATTCGAGTTCGTATGCAAAAGTTATGACTATTTTATGAAAACTGCTCGAATCAGGGTTTTTTATGGACACAAGACGCAAACTGATGATGATGGCGGATGGAGGGATCAACACAAACTATAAAAGAACACAATCTAAACCAGCAACAAGACCTTGACCTAAGACACAAACTCAACACGGCGGACTCTGGAACTGAAATATGCAAAGGCTATGGCGCGGATGGTTGTAGGACAGAAAACAAATATGGCGGTGGACTATGGGACGAAGGCAAAAATCAACTAAACTAGGGTAAATATGAACTTGACGGTATATCTTAGCTCTGAATACCACTTGGTGGGGACGTAATTCCCGATCTTCCGTCAGGTTCAAGATAACTATCGATTTGGTCGGAAGCGACACACCGATACGACTTCAGATCACAAAGACCCGAACCCTACAATCTTAGCACCATGTCTCCTTTGGTTATCAACCGTATCACAATCCGGTTGACCTCGCCACGAAGGCTAATCCCTGCTGCGAATCGAAGAACACAAGCAAAAACAAGATAAAATGCAACTCAATTGAAGTGACAATTGCAGATGAATGATTAAGCACTCGAAGTTGGGGTCTCGCAAACCGAAAGGCGGCGACTGTCAATGGACAGAATAATCTAAGCAAAACCTCCAAACCCTAACATAGGCAGCGGCTACTGATTATAAAGCCTAAGGGGCATCCAAGGACCCCTACTCACGTCGCTCAGAAGTCTCGACATGTTACAAGGGCCAAACGGCCCAAAAGACGGCGACGCAGCGCCCTGACAGATTCTGGACGTTAATTTGTTTCGTCGATTCCCGTTGACTCCAATGGAATTTGGGCCTCAAAACAAATCCATTGGTTATCTTATGAAATTATCTTTTACTACAGACTGGTCTTGGAGCCCGAGATGGACTCGAACTTGATATGGATTGGGCCTCCAACTTGGCTTGGACGCCCTTGCTTGACTCCTAAGGTGGTGGCCAAGGAGGAGGGCATCCTTGGGCATCTCTTAGGTGTTCTTCATCTTCTTGGGGCATGCTCCAACTTGGGCCTGGGTCCCAAGTGTGAATAACAAGTCCGCGACGACGCTGTAGCACCTGACAGAAATAGCTGCAGAATGTCTCAATGATTTTGATGCCTTACCAATGTGATATTGAGGTGGGACTAGATCTATTTGAAAGCTTATCAAATAAGCTTTACATCAAGTGCTCATTGACCTCAATTGCACTCCGGATGGATGAGTTATGGTCTTCCCAATGAAGCACTATCGGGCTGCCGACGAACCGAAAGTTCAACCTTAATCGACTTGTACTTTGAGACACATTTGTACTTACATTCAAATAACGACATGTACATGTGGAACCAAGTGAATTATACCCAAAATTACTATGCAAATATAGGAACGAGTACACCTTATAATCAATGGTCGTATCCGATGGTGTCATGTCCTCATCACACATGCTCCGCAGGTACTTTGAGGGCGTCAGTGTTAAGAAGGACGACAAGAAGGAAGACCCCAAGGGTGACGACAAGGATGGGGGATTCCCCGAGATCCACGACTGCTTCATGATCTATGGAGGACCCTCGACCCGCCTCTCAGCGCGCTAGCGCAAGCGAGAGCGGCGTGAGGTTTTCTCTGTGCAGACGGCGGTCCCCTGCTTCCTTGACTGGTCTCAGATGGCCATCACTTTCGACCGTGATGATCACCCTGACTACGTCCCCAATCCTAGAGTCTACCCCCTTGTTGTTGATCCCGTCATCGCCAACACGCGCCTCACCAAGGTGCTTATGGATGGCGGAAGTAGCCTCAACATCATCTACGCCCAGACCCTCGACCTTCTGGGGGTCGAGAGAGCGCGCCTCCAACCTAGCGTCGGGGGCTTCCACGGAGTCGTGCCAGGGAAACGGGCAGAACCCCTCGGACGGGTCGATCTGCCTGTTTGCTTTGGCACACTGGCCAACTTCAGAAAGGAGACGCTCACTTTCGAAGTGGTCGGATTCCATGGAACGTACCACGCTATCCTCGGGTGCCCATGCTACGCCAAATTCATGGCGATCCCAAACTACACCTACCTCAAGCTCAAGATGCCAGGCCCAAACGGTGTCATCACTGTAGGGCCCTCGTATGAACATGCCTACGAGTGCGACGTCGAGTGTGTCGAACACGGTAAGGCCGTTTTGGAATCGGTGACCTTGGCTGCAGACCTCGACGGTCTCACCAATGAGATTCCCGACCCAAAGCGCCACGCCGGTAGCTTCGAGCCCGCGGAGGACGTCAAGCTCGTGCCCCTCGACCCTGCTGATCCCAAGGGAAAGGTGCTGAGCATCAGCGCCACCCTCGATCCCAAATAGGAAGCCGTGCTCGTCGACTTTCTCCACGCGAACATCAACATCTTTGCGTGGAGTCCCTCGGATATGCCGGGCATACCCAGGGAAGTCGCCGAGCACGCCTTGGAGATCCGGGCCGGCTCCAAACCGGTGAAGCAACGCCTGCGCCGCTTCGACGAGGAGAAGCGCAGGGTCATCGGTGAGGAGATACACAAGCTGCTGGAGGCCAGGTTCATCAAGGAGGTTCATCATCCCGAGTGGCTAGCTAATCCTATATTAGTTAGGAAAAAGAGTGGGAAGTGGAGGATGTGTGTAGACTATACTAGTTTAAATAAAGCATGTCCAAAAGTTCCCTTTCCTTTGCCACGCATTGATCAAATCGTTGATTCCACTGCGGGATGTGAATCCCTCTCGTTCTTAGACGCATATTCCGGCTACCATCAGATCAAAATGAAAGAGTCCGACCAACTCGCGACCTCATTCATTACCCCATTCGGCATGTATTTCTACGTTACGATGCCCTTCGGTCTTCGGAACGCAAGGGCGACGTATCAGCGATGCATGCAGCACGTTTTCGGGGAACACATCGGGTCAACCGTCGAGGCTTACGTCGATGACATCGTTGTAAAAACAAAACAAGCCAATGATCTGGTCAATGACCTGGACGTTGCGTTCAGGTGCCTCCGGGCAAAAAACATCAAGCTCAATCCAGAGAAACACGTCTTTGGCGTTCCCCGAGGTATGCTTTTAGGGTTCATCGTGTCTAAGCATGGCATCGAAGCAAACCCAGAAAAAATCACAGCGATAACCAAGATGGGCCCCATCTGAGATCTGAAGGGCAAACAGAGGGTCACGGGTTGCTTGGCGGCACTCAGCCGTTTCATTTCGCGCCTCAGTGAAAAAGCACTCCCTCTGTACCGTCTCTTGAAGAAATCGGAGCATTTTTCCTGGACCCTCGAGGCTGAGGAAGCTCTTGCAAAGCTCAAGGCCACACTCTCTAACTCACCGATCCTCGTCCCTCCGACCCTAGGAGAACCGCTACTACTTTATGTCGCCGCGACATCGCAAGTAGTCAGTGCGGTCCTGGTTGTCGAACGGGCCGAGGAAGCACATACCTTGCCCGTCCAGAGACTGGTCTATTTCATCAGTGAGGTGCTCTCAGAAACCAAGGTACGGTACCCACAAATCCAGAAACTACTATATGCCGTCATCCTGACACGGCGCAAGCTTCGACACTACTTCGAGGGTCACCCGGTTACTGTGGTTTCTTCTTTCCCCTTGGGAGAGATAGCCCAGAATCAGGAAGCCTCGGGTAGAATTGCCAAATGGGTGGTCGAACTCATGGGCGAAACCCTATCTTATGCGCCGCGCAAAGCTATTAAGTCGCAGGTATTAGCAGACTTCCTGGCCGAGTGGACCAACACCTAGCTCCCCCCTGCACAGCTTCAGGCCGAGCTCTGGACCATATACTTCGATGGGTCGTTGATGAAAACAGGAGCAGGTGCGGGTTTGCTCTTCATCTCACCCCTTGGGGTTCACATGCGATACGTGATCCGGCTTCATTTTCCTGCATCAAATAACGTCGTCGAATACGAGGCGCTCGTCACGGGTCTAAGAATCACCATCGAGCTCGGGGTTCGACACCTTGACGTTCGAGGCGACTCCCAACTCGTGATCGATCAGGTCAAGAAGAGCTCGAGCTGCCGCGACCCCAAGATGAAAACCTACTGCCAAGAGGTGCGGCGCCTCGAGGACAAGTTTCACGGCCTCGAGCTCAACCACATCGCACGCAGGTATAATGAGGCCGCCGATGAACTGGCGAAAATCGCGTCCAGTCGAACCACGGTTCCACCAGACGTTTTCACGAAAGATCTCCAACAGCCATCCGTCGACCTTGGGCCAGACGGAGGGGTCGACGGGACGTCACTCGACCCCCACCTGAGGCAGAAGCCCCCTCGACCGGGGCTGAAGCCATGCAGGTGGAAGGCTCGACCCCACCATTTGACCTCGAGCCTGACTGGCGCACTCCGTACCTCGACTATCTTATCCGAGGGGACCTCCCCTCGGATAAGACCGAGGCTTGACAGATCGCTCGCCGAGCTAAAACCTTTGTGATCTTTGGCGACAGTAGGGAGCTGTACCGCCGCAACCCTACTGGCATCCTCCAACGTTGCATCGCAAACAAGGAAGGCAGAGACCTGCTCGACGATCTACACTCGAGGGCTTGCAGTCACCACGCAGCGCCTCGAACCCTTGTCGGAAATGCTTTCCGACAAGGATTCTATTGGCCAACTGCGGTCTTCGACGCTGTCAAGCTAGTACACTCCTGCAAAGGTTGCCAGTACTATGCGAGACAGACCCATCTCCCAGCACACGCCCTGCAAACCATTCCCATCACATGGCCATTTGCCGTTTGGGGGCTCGATCTTGTCGGACCTTTGAAAAAGACAACCGGCGGCTTCACCCACTTGCTCGTTGCAATCGACAAATTCTCCAAGTGGATCGAGGCCCGTCCCATCACTAGCATCAGGTCCGAGCAAGCTATGCTCTTTTTCACTAACATTATCCATCGCTTTGGGGTTCCCAACTGTATCATCACAGACAATGGCACTCAGTTCACTGGTAAAAAGTTTCTAAATTTCTGTGACAGCCATCACATCCGTGTGCTCTGGTCAGCTGTGGCTCATCCAAAAATAAATGGCCAAGTGAAACGTGCCAACGGCATGGTCCTGCAAGGCCTGAAGCCCAGAATTTTTGACAAACTAAACAAACATGGCAAGAGATGGGCTGCCGAACTTCCCTCGGTCCTATGGAGCTTAAGAACAACGCCGAGTCGAGCCACAGGGTTCACTCCGTTTTTCTTAGTCTACGGATCTGAGGCCGTGCTCCCCACTGACATAGAGTATGGGTCCCCAAGGCTAAGAGCCTACAGCGAGAGAAATAACGACGCCGCAAGAGCGGACGCCCTCGACCAGCTCGAGGAAGCCCGAGATGTGGCCCTATTACATTCTGCCAGATACCAGCAAGGTCTCCGACGCTACCACGACAGACACGTCCGCAAGCGTGACCTTAACGTCGGCGACTTGGTGCTACGACGAAGCCAGAACACCAAGGGACGGCACAAGCTCACGCCACCATGGGAAGGACCATACATCATCGCAGAAGTGCTAAAACCGGGCACCTACAAGCTATCCAACGAGAAGGGCGAAATCCTCACCAACGCTTGGAACATTGAACAGCTACGTCGCTTTTTCCCTTAAAAAGCCTTGAGGCCCTGTAACTTCTTTTTCAATTTCGTCAATAAAGAATACAGCAACGTTCAAACTTTCGTCTCACAAAAAGTGAGGAAAGATCGACTCTGTTCTCCCAGAATCGACCCTCCCTCGGGGGCTACAAGGGAGGAACCCCCAGTCCCTGAAAAAACTTGTACTTTTTTCAAAAAGTTGAAGAACTACCTCCTAAAGTCAAGTGCGCCCTAAAGCTCGAAGGGACCCTCGAGCCGCGAGATCACCTACGCCTCCGAGGCTACGGTACCTCCACTCGCTCCCTTGCGCCAAAGGGCGCAACCGCGTGCCAAGTAAATCATGCGAGAACACGATTCAAGCGATAAAGGAAACAAAAGCTTAGATAACCAAACACCGGTTCATGTTTCGAGTTCTCAAGGCCCCCGAGGCCACCACGAACAAAATACAAAAAAACTAATTAATTACACGGGCCTTTGCGCCCAGACTTGGCTCATAGGCCCTCATCGTCGGCAGGGGGAACCACCTCGGCTTCGAAGAGTTAGGCTAGGCGGCTCCTAGGTTCTTCTGCGGCTCCGATCAGCTCCATGCAGGCGTCCTCGTTCTCCTCGTTCGTCCGATCTGGGTCTGTGATGAAGCCATCCGCGACAAGCTCGATGTCAAACACAAACCCAGACCGGACGACGGCCAGCACCCTCTTCACACCATGGTGAAGGCTGCCCCGTATCCTTTTACGGACGAGGCGGCCCAGCGCCGCCATCCGACGAATGAAGGAGTTCCCCGGGGCATCCTCCCAGCCTCGCCTGCGGTCCCCGCCTCTCCGACCGCCGTCGGGGCACCAGCTTGGCCCGCGGCCTCACCCCCCTCAACTCCGACCACCTATTTCCCTTTGTCCAGGGGGGAGTCATCGAGGGTGAGGTCCACCGTCACGGGCACCCGCTCTTCCGTGAGGGCCGGCCCCTCGACCGCCGGCACTTCAGGAGCCGGCGCCTCGACTGCCGGTGCCTCTTCTCCTGGGGCCTCGGGCGGGGGCTCTGCCGGCGGGTCTTGCTACGGCTGCGGCTCCCTCGCCTGTGCCACCTCCTGTCCCGCCACCGGCGGGACCTCCTCCATAGTCACGTCTACATCCGCCCGCTCCGCGCTGTGGACAGATGCTTCGACCGTTATGGCCTCGACGGCAGCCTCGGCCGTCGACGATGGCCTGGGCTCCGCCTTGCCCGTACTGGGCGCCACCACCTCCGCCGGTCCAGACCCCTGCACGGTGGGGTCAGAACCAGCAACCGCCGAGGCATCTGCTGCCCCCTGCGCCACCCCCTGCTGCTGCCGCAGGCGCTCCGTCGTGGCCTCAACCCGCTAGACCCAGCCGGCGTCCTGCGCCGCCGTCCGGTTAATGACGGCGGCGCTCGCCCGGAGCGACTTCATTGGGGTAGGCCCCATCAGCTCCGCCTTCCGCTTTAACCTACAAAGTGAGACAAAACGTCAGTAAACGAATCCAGAGAAAGGCGGAAGAATCAAGCACAAACACTTACCCGGAAATCGGCACCAAGGGCCTCGACCCCGGACGGTCCGAACCTCCCAGCGCGGCCGATGGTGACCTCGCGGCAGCCCCACCTGCAGGCCGGGCACTCCTTGGGGCCCTGGCCGGGGCGCCGCCCTGCGTCCTGTGTGCCTCCGAGGCCAGCTGGCCTCGGGTCTTCACGCCCACCGATGGCGCCTCCGATGATGACGCCGGAGCCGCTCCTCCAGCCTCCGCCCGAGCTGGCGGGACCTGAATCGGCACAGATGGCTCGCTCGACCCCCCTGCTGGGTCCGGAGTAAGGCGGCCCCTCCCGTCGAGGGGCCCGCCTCCTTCTCCTTCTCCTTCTCCTTCTCCTTCTCCTTCTCCTTGACTACGACGACCGAGGAGTACGACCCCCTGATGGGATCCAATAGGGGGCGAATGCCGGGGAGGTCCCCCAGGCCGGTCGTGGCCTCATACCGCGACAGAGCGTCGTCATCTTCACCGTCGCTGTCGTCGTCGTCCTCCCCCGAGATCATCTCGGAGGGAGACTCTACCAAAGGGACCCCGTCGATGGTCTACTGGCGCCGAAGCTTCTTCAACGCCTCCGCCTCCTTGGCCTTGCGGATCGCCCGCTTCTTGGCCGTCTCCTTGACTTGCTTCTTCTTGGACACGTGCTGGCGTCGAGCCTCCCGGGCGGGCCGGTCCTCTGGGACTGGCGGCCACGTCTCCCGCAATGCCGACAAATCCTACGCGTCGGCCTCGACCAAATTAGTGGAATCCAAAAATAAACAAGACAAGCGAACGTACTGACCCAAAAACACTTACCACGGGCTCGAACCCCTGGGTAGGTCGCATGGGGACCCGGTCGATTTCCTCCACCTTGAAGTTTCTGACCATCCGGCGCGCCCGCCGGAGGACCTCCTCGAGGACAAGGGACTCGTGGGATATCCGGGTCCCCTCCAGGGACGCCTCTGGAGTCATCTGGTCGAGGCGGAGACGACGCCGGCACAGCGGCATCACTCTGCGCTGGTGGAACGCCGTGGCCACCGCCGCCGTCGTCAAGCCCCGAAGACGGAGCTGCTGCAGCACCGCCAGCAGCGGATCCAAGCGCGGCTTCTCGGCGTCAGGGACTCCGTAGGTCTAGTTGTCCTCTCGAGCGGTCAGCACTCGACCGGTGTACCTCGGCAACTGGTTCTCATCGTTGCGGAGGTAGAACCAGCCCTCGTGCCAACCACTATTCGAGGAGATGAGGTGAGCCGGGATATACAGATCCGCCCGGCTCGACCTCACCTGCAGAACGCAGCTCACTACTCGAGCTGCGCACCGGACCCCCTTCTCCCCCGCCTTCTTGGCGAAGAGCTCGGCCTTGAAGAGGTGAAGCCACAGATTCCACTGCGGCTCCACCCCCAGGTAGCCCTTGCAGACCGCCGCAAAGATGGCGGCCTGTGCAACAGTGTTGGGGGTGAGGTGATGTAGCTCAACCCGGTAGTAGTGGAGGAGCGCGCGCATGAAGACCGTCGCCGGTACGCCGAATCCTCGCTCGTGGAAGCAAATGAAGCTCACCACGTACCCCTCGGGGGGCGCCGGCTCCCGATGGGCAGGAGGCGGCGCGATCCACTCTGGCTGCGACCGACTCGTCCTCGGCCGCAGCAATCCATCCTCAACCAACTCCTCCAACCTCCTCTCCGTCACCGAGGAGGCGGCCCAGTCGTCGGCGGGAAGGATCTGGCTCTTTCCTGCCATTGGCGCTTCGCAGGGTCGAACGGACGAAGAGGATGCGGTGGCGGCGGCGATGTGGGCGGAGAGCGCAAAGAGGCAAGGGCTGTCTGAGGCAGAGATTGCAAGAACGCAAGGGACCGGTGGGGAACACGGACCCCTAGGCTTTGATTTTATAAGCCCTGGCGGAAGCCCAACGGCCGCGCGAAAAGGTAGGAATAGTTTCCTGCATTAAATGCGCTCACCTAACCGTTTCCCCCAAATCTCGCAGGAGCCGGGCACGTGGCCGTCCCCCACGCCGTAACCGAACGCCACGTCGCCCACTACCGCGCCGATCTCGCCCTAAAAAGGCGCGCCTGGCTAACGGGCGGGGCAAGATCCGCGGACAGATATTCCTAGATACCTGGTAAACGGGCTCCGTGCCCGCCATAAGTCTCGAGGGAACGGAGGCTGGCCCTCGACCCGGGTTCGATAGCTGCCCTCGAGCAACGGAGTTAGGGACGACTAGGGGTGCGCCCGTACATGGCCAGGGCTCGAGCCACGATCTCGAGGCACCTCAAGACGTATTCGAGGCCAAAGAAGGGGGTCGACGTAGGAATCCCCTCGAGGGAGGCGCCGAGCCCTCGGTTCCCATCGCAGGGAACCGACATCCACACGACCACTTCTTGGCATTTTTTGAGGGCGCCTCCAGGCCACTAGCTGACTCCTAACGACCGGAGCACGAGCTCTCACTCGAATTCCCCTGCTAGCAGCTCGCCGGAGATCGCCGGAACTCGCGGTAGTACGGCGTTCCCCACCCCTCCTCCTCTTTGAAGGAGGAGCGTGAGGGCCGCATAAGGGAAGACGGCCGGGACTCTAATCGACCTCATGCACACGAGGCTCGGGGGCTCGACCGCAATGAACTATTCCCCAATAGAACGAATAAAAGACCTCGGAGGAGTCTCAACACTCCACCAAGGCCTCGGGGGCTACACCCGGTGGGTGCGCTCGCGCGCCCCCACCGGAAAAGACTACGACGCTACGACTCCAGTTCATCATTCAACAAACCTCTGGGAGAGTGATCCCACACTCGCCCAAAGGCTCGGGGGCTACTGTCGGTACCAACAGTACGGGGGTACCCACATCATCGATAATAAAAGAAACAACAAAGCAAAACGACTAAGCCACAGCAAAACCGCATGTCAGGTCCGTCTCGTATGAGGCCGGCTCGACGGAGCGCCTCGACCGCGCTCCAGCTCCGACTCGTACGAGGCACCCTCGATGGGAACGCCTCGACCGCGCCCTGTACGGCGAGGCACCTCGACCACACTCCGACTCGCACGAGGCTCGTTCATCCAACGGAAAAATCTCCGACTCGCGTGACCCCGGGTCGGGCGCTCGACCCCCTCACTTCACCTACCCTAGGACAAAAGTCAGAGCATTTAATGAGATTACCTACTACCACCAACCGGTATGGTCACAACCAGGATCGACGTGGGAGCAATGCCGGTGTCAGCCTTCACTGTTTTACCGCCCATCTCGTGATGGGAGGTGAAAACCGTCACTGTACACACCTTACCGTGCACTGTACGTCGCCAGTTACCCTCGAGGGAGGATACGACAAGGCCCGTGTTCTGTAATCTCTGGGATTTGACCTTATCCGACCGGTCTCGACCCGGCCTCGACCCAGCCTCGACGCCTCGCACAGTTCAACAGGGAAAGGAGGACGGCATGGCACGGCGCTCCGAGTCATTTCGGCGTCTCATCCTCTACGTCACCGTGGTGTCCGGGGATGGCCTTCCATTCCTAGGGCACGTCGCTACAGTCTCCTCAACAGGGTTCGATAAAATATCACCTCAAGATTCACCGGCGTCCTGGCCTCCTCTTACCCTATAAAAGGACCGGCCAGGACCCTACTGAGGGACCACGGACAACAAGCCAGACACAAGATAAAGATCAACATCTCAAGCAATCATCCTTGTACTCTTTTTTCCCTCTTTGAGACTTGGGCTCGCCGCCCTCTCTCGCAAGCTTGTAACCCCTACACAAGCACCTCGGTGCAAGGAAATATAAAACTCTCCCCCCCGCTGGACGTAGGGCCTTCATTTGCCCGAACCAGGATAAACCCCCGTGTGTTCTCCTTGCATCACCATCCAGGAAAGGGACACACAGCATTTACTGGTCGGTTTAGGACCCCCTCGGGGCCGGACACCGACACATATATTGCATAAATTGTGTTTAATTTATCAATAATGTTGGCACACAAGTGTCCATCCAGACATGTTCCGTTCGGACGGCTCGTTCCCGGGCCTACCCAATAATTGGGCCCAACAGGCATCCTCCGCTCCACTTTCATTACGACACAATTTTTCTAAAAAAACAAAAACATAGCGACATTTCCTTTCCCCACTGACGCATGCATGCGACCGCCGCGGGAGTATCCACCACGCCGCCCATCCACCACTGATCTTCTTCAACGCGGCGGCCTTCCCATCCGGACGCCGCGTGCCCACTCCGACTCGGTGTTGCCGCGCACCTGCCCCGCGCCGCTCGCTCCCACTCATCATACTCGCCCATTCCACGCCGCTCACTCCTGCCCGTTGCGCGCGCCGCGCACCCGATCGAGCCAAGCCCGGTGCTGCTAGAGATGGTGGTGGCGGTGGTGCTCATGCGGCGCCAGCTCCGACCTTGATGACTAGAATCGCCTAGCCCTGGGTTCCCCCCATGTTGCAAAGCATGTTTGAAGTGTTTCGTAGGTATGTTTCAAGTGTTTCTTACGGATGTTGCATAAGTAGATTGAGATGTTGCATATGTTGCAATAATTGTACATGTATGTTGCAAGAATTTGTTCCTAATATTTCATCTGTTTTTTCAGACGTATGTTGCAAGTGTGTTTATCTTTCACACATATGTTGCAAAGTGTTTTCATCTAGATGTTGCATATGTTTACAATTGTTTTTCAAGTGTTTTTCATGTGTTTTTGCATATGTTTCAGACGTATGTTTTAAATGTTTCAGCTATTTCGTACGTATGTTGCAATTGTTTTATTTGGATGTTTCAAAAGTAGATCAAGGTATTGTGCATGATGCAATGTGAGCCACCTGCCGCAGACACCTGCTGCAACTGCTAGGGCGCCGTGCATGGAGAGGAGCGGCGCAGCAGGCGTGGAGGGCGTGGGAAGCAGGAAAGCATCGGGGGAGTGGTGCGGGCGGGCCCCGCCTATGCATGCAACAGGTCACGGGCGTTGCAGTAGGCACGGGCGCGGTGTCCGGACAATAGTGCTACCATTAATTTATGCCATGTAACTATATGCGCTATCCATTGCAAAATAGAAGATTACCTCTGCTTCCAAATACTTGGCACTCACTTTATTTGTTTCAAAAAATATGTTTCCCTGAAATCTACTTTCATATTTGCTCTTAAAAACTACTCCCTTCGTTCCAAATTATAAGTCGATTTGACTTTTTAGTACATCCATTTTGCTATGCATATAGATATAATAATATGTTTAGATGCATAGCAAAATGAACGAACCAAAAAAGTAAAAACGACTTATAATTTGGAACCGAGGTAATACTTATATAGATGTTCTAGAAATATATTTTTTTGAAACTGATGTTCTAGAAATATTAACATATCTTTATAGCACATTTTAGTCTTTTTTCATTCTAGAAAAAATTACCTCCCTCCATTTTCATGTACTAGACATTTTTTTACTGTCTGTGCATTTTTCTAACAAAAAAATGTAATTTGTTAGTGAAAATAGTAACACTTTGTCGGTGTTGTACACTTTGAAGTATCTAAAAAATCGTTTATTATATAAAAAACGAATGATCAAAAGTTAGCTCCATTGGAATCTAGGAGTAGAAAGAAACGAATGATCAAAGTTAGCTCCATTGGAATTTAGGAGTCGGGTGACAAGTGCACAACAACAAAGGGAAACAGATGCACCTCGTTAAACGTATTTAGCCAAAAGTTGTAAGGACGATTTTGAAACAGAGGAGGCTTAGTAATCGTGAAATCTCAAATATCTATGGTTGCAAAAATCTTGAGGCATCGTGTATGATGTGCCACGTAAAGATGGGAGATCGATGGACACTACACACTATCGATCAGATCGTGGCATGGCCGGAGTGGACAGTGGATGAAAACGGTCGGAAACGGTCGATACGAGGCAAAATCACTTTTATTTTCACATTTTTTTTGAAAACGAAGTTGATACGATATTGTCGGAATCGAATACGACACCGATATTCTGGTAATTTCGAAAACGATAGTAGTCGATCGGAAAATATATCGATAATGATCGGAATTCATGAGAATGATATCCTAGAAAACGATAAACACGCCAAACTGTAGAACATGAGAAGAGCCATAAAACTTGACCTATCTTACATGACAATGACAATAGTAATAAATAAAGCCACAATTAATAAGACTACAAGCAAAAACCACGGTTCACATCATCTTTGGTTTCAAACAAGCTAAACCTAGATTCCGTTTGTGTTCGTGGTGACTAGCTAGAATTAAGGTGCAGTATGTGATTGACTGATTGCCTTCTTGTTCTTATATAGATGAAATACTTGCCGTATAGTTTCTTTCTAAAAAGATATTTGCTTTATATGCTTTCGTGTGCAAATGAGATGCTTAGATGTGGGCCAACTAGACCTAAAATACTTTGAATCGGTAACTACTAACGGTAAATTACCGACTAAATACGGTAATATTCGAAAACGATTGGAAGAGGGCAAAATCGTTTTCGCTTTCGTTTCCGATTAATTTTATTGTTTTCATTTTAATTTTTTTAATTATTGCTACTATTTTCGTTTAGGCCTGAAAATAAAAAAAACTCAAAAACAATTTCTGAAAATCGAAAATTATCATTTTCATTTTCATCGCTAGACAGCCTCCATCGACGGCTCTACCCGTCCAGAACGGACACGTCCAAGTACGGGATCCCGGGGGCAAAACTGGAAAAAAGCACGGTGGGCCGTAGCCGGTCTGGCGTCCGGAGACTTTCAGATCAGATCGGGGAGGAGGAGCAAGAGGGGGTCGCAACAAAAAGAAACCAAACTCGGCTCGAGAGAGATCGCATCTGCCTGCCCACCTTCTTTCCTTCTCCTCGCCCCATCGACGCGGCAGCCCGGAGACCGAGCAACCCACCACCGAGAGTCTGAGTCAGGGAGAGGCAGACGAAGATGTCGTCGGTGTTCAGCGGCGATGAGACGGCCCCCTTCTTCGGCTTCCTCGGCGCCGCCGCCGCCCTCGTCTTCTCATGTTCGTTCCCCCCTTCCCCCATCCGCCTCTTCCACTCAGCGCGCTCAAGCGATTCCGTACCCAAAGCTGTAGTTTTTTCCGAATAAAGCTTGGATTTTTCACCGTCCATTGCCCGATCTACCGCTGGGGCTCCGTGGCTCGGCTCGATCTGGCCGAGCTCCCGCCTCCGGTCAGCTCGATTCCGGGCGCGCCGGTGCTGGATCTGCGCGATTCGGTCCCGATCGGGTGTGGGATTCCAGAAATCGACGGGCTTTTTCGGTCGGGCAGCGGGGCAGGTGCTGACTGCGATGTTGTTTTTGCTTGATTGATCCGGCGCAGGCATGGGCGCGGCGTACGGGACGGCGAAGAGCGGCGTCGGCGTGGCGTCGATGGGTGTGATGCGGCCGGAGCTCGTCATGAAGTCCATCGTGCCCGTGGTCATGGCTGGTGTGCTCGGTATCTACGGGCTCATCATCGCCGTCATCATCAGCACGGGGATCAACCCCAAGGCCAAGCCCTACTACCTGTTCGATGGATACGCGCACCTGTCGTCCGGGCTTGCCTGTGGCCTTGCTGGACTTGCGGCTGGCATGGCCATCGGCATTGTCGGTGATGCTGGAGTCAGGTAAAAAGCTCTCTCTGCAGTGAAAATCCATCCTAGATTTATGTCCTTTTGCTACTGTCTGCTATAGGGATGAAAACGGACGGAATTTTTCCCGTACCGTCCCGTTCTGTTTTCTATATTTTCCCGTCCGTTTCCGTATTTGCGAGATCCCGTTTTCGTATTTGCGGAAGTAGAAAATGGTGTTTTCCGTCCGTTTCCGAGTAATCCCGTTTTAATATGGAATAGACCCGTATTTATTCCGTTTTTATCCCGTTTTCAATCTATACTCAACATGTTCAACAATTACATGTCCTTATGTTATGTTAATATAACTACGAATCACCAAATATGCCTGTTATGTTCACGTACATAGCATGTAAATGAATATTAAACTTTGTATATATTATTACATGACTTTATATATGTATACTTTGAGAATATTATATTATGTGATCTTAATTTAATTTTCCGGCTCTCCATCCGTATTTGTTCGTTTCCGTATGTCCGTATATTCCGATTCCGTTTTCGAACCCGTATTTTCCGAACCCGATCCCGTTTCCGCCAAAAAATATAGAAACGGAAGTAGAAATAGGGTTTTTCCGTCCGTTTCCGTCCGTTTTCATCGCTAGTCTGCTATTAAATGCCGTGTCCAGAATGTTAATATTGTGTTATTGAGTGCTACAAGGTTAATTAAATTAATAATGTGATAAGAACCTAAATCCATGTAATATAGGTAGTTAATAGCATTCAAATTCTTGCTCATTATTAGTCTAATGCCTTTTGTCATGTTGGTCTTTCACATGAATTTTTCTTGGGACTTCAAACATTTGAAAATCGAAATGTCTAAAATGATGCCTATTTTACAGTTAATAAGTATTCTCCCTGACTTGAACTATTTCCTGTCAGTTTAATGATGGCATATATGTACTCTGTGTTGTACCCCTGTTTTGTTTCTGCACTTTCTGAAACATTTTCCTTCAACTGGTAAAATAGTTTGGATTAGAAAACGTGTATGTTTGGGTGTCCTGTGTCTTTGAGCTCCCCATAGTTGTATGGTGAGAGCACTGCAGATTACTTATCTTTTAGAGTTAACTGTATTATTGTTGTACTTGATTCATTTTCACTGAAGTATGACCCACCTAAGTTCTACTGTTCCATGAACACGAACATACTCTTGGATGACTAGCCAAATTGATATATGCCCATTTATATATGCTTATAGGCTGTTATGATCAATAGCTCCTTTTTTTGTCTGTAGCTCCAGATGAGATCGATAATCCACATCTTTTTGGATATTTCATAGAGAAGTTTGAAAATACAATTATTATTTGTTTAGGTTCTTTGTTAGGTTAGAATGTCTTAACGAGCTCTTTCTGTCACTTAGTCTTGGTTGATAAGTTCCAATCAGTGGCTTATGTAACTTTCACCTGGCATCTCTCCTTTTATGGAGGCAGTATATGCTTATTTGGGAGTTGAAATTTTATTTTGACTTATTTCTGTTCCAACGATTTCAGGGCAAATGCACAACAGCCAAAGCTTTTTGTGGGCATGATCCTCATCCTCATTTTCGCAGAAGCGCTTGCTCTCTACGGTCTCATTGTTGGAATTATCCTTTCATCCCGTGCTGGCCAATCCCGGGCCGATTAAGCGCACTACCATTCTGCGACTACCGCGCTGTTTATTACGCTATTCTGAGAGAATTGAAACTCTATGCCCTTGTCTAGTTTATTCTTGTTACCATGTATTAATGAAACAATCCTTAGCTGAAGGAAGGTGACACTTCCAGTCATGTTGGTTTTGGTGGTGTCAAGCAGAGGTTATTTTTTGGGTTAAGGTTGGATGGATGCTCCTGGGTTAAGTGGATTTAATTTTATCCTTGGTGAATAAAGAACACGGAATTGTAGCCAAATAATAACGTGATATATATATTTCTTTGCCCCTTTACTGGATCCCTGGATTTTCTTTGTCATCTATACTTGAGCATGTTCACCGTGATAGTTGATGGTTTGTTTCTGATGTTTTTGAGCCAATGGTTGATAAGTTGTATGAAGTACAGAATCAGCTCTGAATATACTCTGAATTCATGCTGTTAGAGATTCCTGCCCCTGGCAATTCTGGATTTCATTGTCATCAATTACTGCATGAATTCACATGCTGATCTAAATCACGATAACTGCCCATGGTTATTTGTTGAAATTATTACTTGGTTTCACATCGTTGAAGTTATGAGAACCAAAGTGAAAGGAATCTTCAATTCCGTAAGGTATAGTTCCCAACTGGGGAAAACTACACATTATTGGCAATTGATTTACCATGCTCTCTTCTTATCAGTCAACTATTGTCTTCCAAAAAAACAGGGTTTTTTTTTAAACATACTAGTATCAAGTAAAAAAGAACTTCCAGTTGCTACCAAGAAACACCCCTATCATTGAGAAACTGTTGCGGCAGTGTCACTAGCTGTACAACTGGACAAGGTCCATCTCGTATGCCTTCTTGATGACCTCCCTCTTGAGCTTGAGGGCAGCCGTGACGAGGCCTGACTCCGGCGTCCATTGCTCCGGTATCAACTTAATTTTGGCTGGGATCTCAAATTTCTCTAGCCGTGCTTGCTTAGCAGCCTGAAGAACAAGTACGTATCAGTAAAATCAAGTAATTTCGTACCAACACATCATGCGGTACTTATGATGCCCGCAACATTTGATTTATATAAAGTTGTACTGATATGAGATATACTCCCTCCGACTCTAAATACATGTTGCTTTCGCTTCTCGAGAAACAACTTTGATTAAATATATATTAAAAAATATTAATATTTATGGTACATAATTAGTATTATTGGAAAGATCTTTGAATCTAGTTTTTTAATAAATTTATTTGGAGATATAAATGTTGCACGGATTTTCTACAAATTAAGTCAAACATGCGGCGCACACACCAATGACGACAATTATTTAGGGACGACCAATGACGACAATTATTTAGGGACGGAGGGAGTAGTATATATTGCCTTTGTATTTCGCAAAGAAAAATTGGAATAAAGAAGTGATTGGTACTGTTCTATCTTCTAGCAAATGCAACAATTCCTGAAGCATTAAATTGAAGGAATAATTGTTTTTTGGGGGTTGGGGTGGGGGATTAGGAATGAATTAACTGGGATGCAGGGAGAACACAAACCTTGACCAAAGATTGAAGGACTTCTTTGACTGTCCCTTGCTTCTGGCACAAATCTGAGAAATCACTATATGTTATTCCTTGTTTTGAGGCCCAGCTTTTCAGCTCACTCTGTGCAGCTACAATAAGCGCAACGCAGTAGTTGTGGAAGGGGTCAGCATGGATCATGATCTGGTCAACGTATGAGCACACACTCAAAGCAGCCTCCACCTGTGATTGTATTATTATTAGTTAGAATTGATTAATGACTTGTTTGGTTTGGTTAGAACAAAGAAGCCTGCCTACCTTTCCTAGAGAAACATATTCACCATGTTGAAGCTTGACTATATCCTTCTTACGGTCGACGATTTCAAGACATCCGTCTGGGTGCAAGCGTCCAATGTCACCAGAGTAGAACCACCGCATGCCTCTTTCATCAACCTTCAAAAGACGCAGTGTTCAAGAAAAGTAGCCACAATAAACACTTTCCTGGACACTGGGTATTGTTGGAAACACACCTTGTACACCTCGTTTGTTTTTGCTTCATTTTTGAAATAGCCTTTAGTTACATTTGGGCCCCCAATAACTATTTCACCGCGAGGCATTGGCACATCAGTTGTTAAGTATCCACCTTCGGCCCAGTCTACCAACTATCATGTTAGGAAAAACAATTGAGTCTGAAGCCAAGGGAAAATAAAATTACTCACACCACAAAATGAAAGAAGCCATACAAATAAAAGTGGACATGCAAAAAAAAGGTCATACTATGCAATAGCTTCTGTTTTAATATGGCACTTGGCACAGGTAAGAAAACATATATCCTTTAAACATATATCCTTTGCAACTACAGAAAATCTTCCAGACTTATTTCATCAGATAATTAACAAGATCTGTTATCAACTGTACCCTTATCAATGAAAATAATGCTTGTTACTTTGGGAGATATATGTCAGCCGAAGTAAATATAGAGACAACTTTGGTTCTATACCTTAATGTATGAACAAGGCAGAGGGGGACCAACACGCCCAACAGATGTTTCATCATACTCTGAAAATGTCCCACCAGCACAAGTTTCAGTCAGGCCATATCCTTGTGATATTGGAGCCCTGCAATTACATAAATCGCCCTATCAATTTCTGCGCTGTAAGTATAATGAAATATATTCATGTGCAAACTATTGGCTTGAGTGTTTGAATCCAAATTTGTGAAACAAAGTGGGCAACAAATGCAGTTGGCGTTACAACACAATTGATAATGTCACTGAAAAAAAAAGAAGATTGAAATCTTACCCGAGACATATATTGATAAATCTCTGAGTGTCCCCTGACAGAGGTGCTCCACCTGCAAGAATAAAGCGAATCTGTCCTCCTAAGATTGCACGAACCTTTTGGAACACAAGCATATCCCACAAGAGCTTCTCTAGTCCCCATGCACCCAACCAGCTTCCATTAACAGCAGCTAGACGGCGGCTGTAGGCAATATCAAATAATCTCTTCGCTAACCCACCTTTTGCATCTACCTGAATTTATCTCAGCGTGAAAAAATATTACAGTTGAGAGAACATGAAAGAACCCAAAAAGCAATGCATGAACTAACAGTAAAGAACATTACGTTTTTTCGTACACCATCACGAACACGGTCGAGTATAGCAGGTACAGCTGTCATTAGTGTTGGCTTCAGTACAGAAGCATCACCCTGCGTCCCCTTTTTTATTTTATTTGATGTATCGGTCAGGGTCAAAGGTGACCCGTATCCAATTGAAGCCCCAACACCAGTTATGATTGCCTAAACATTCCAGTTGCATAGAGTGAGTGAGCATAAAAAAGAACAACAATGTGGAATAGACTGACATGCCATGTCAATGCTTACCTCAGCTGCCAATTCAAGGATATGTGCTAGGGGAAGGTATGCCAGGTACACATCCTTCTTGCCAAGACCGGGCACAATGGTCATAACTGCTGAAACTACAGCCAAGACATTTTGGTGGCTCATCATGACTCCCTGTGAAAAATTATACAAACAAGAATGTTGCCTCAATCAGAAGAAGTTGTGGAGTAGATTATCTCAGGAAAACAACATTGATAAGTGCACACAACCTGAAGTGATCTAACATGAACACTGGTAAAGAGAGTTTATTTCATATCTGCTGCAGAATCAAAATTAAGATGTTGAAATACTAGGATTTGAACAAACCTTAGGCATTCCTGTGCTCCCACTCGTATACATAATCACTGCAGTATCTGATGGGAGAGGCAAGTTTTCCTCCACAGGTCTTTGCAACCCTATGCTCTCTACCTCCTCAAATGACTTGACGGTCCAGCTAGTACAGTTTTGAGCCAAGGATACTTCAGCCGAGACACCTTCCTCATTAATGTAGATGACATGTTTCACAGTGTCAAGTTGCCCACTTATATCAATCAGCTTTTTAAGTTCTTTCCGTCCGCACACAACAGTAGTTACCTCAGTCTAAAGAGTAAAACTAAGAATAAGATCAGCTGAAAGTGCAACAGTGCCACATATAATAGGTATGACATTGTAAATCCTTAAGGAATAACGTTTGAGAATGAATGTTAGTATATGGTGGCCATAAAAAAGAGAGATGCCAC
This sequence comes from Saccharum spontaneum, assembly GCA_022457205.1. Taxonomy (NCBI): domain Eukaryota; kingdom Viridiplantae; phylum Streptophyta; class Magnoliopsida; order Poales; family Poaceae; genus Saccharum; species Saccharum spontaneum. The sequence goes on along the minus strand of CM039596.1, from coordinate 12,766,643 downwards.
AGCTAACAAAAGCAAAACAAAAAAAGGGCCTGAGGATGGTATAAACAAGGGTTTTGAATATATAGACAACACTGGATGAAGTAACCCAACCTCATTTAGTGAGTGACATAGCGCTCCCTCCCCCAAAGAGGCATAGATTGTGACAACCGCAATATTTTGTCTGAAGCATGCCTAGCAAAGAGAGGGATAAAAGAGATTATAGATTTAGCAATAGATTTTCCCAGCTAAATATTAACTCAATGTAAATAGCTTGGGTAAATGAGGTGGCAAATTCATTTAGCACAAAAAAAACATAAGCAAAAGTGCAAAACAGCATAATATATTTCCGCATTAAGTACCAATGTCATTGAACGAAACCGGTTTTCATATGACAGTACAAATAACTTGTTAAATCTTCATATCCCTATCATTATCACTGCCCATTCATCAAGAAGGCTACCATCACTATGTTTCTAGAATATGCAACCTATATGTATTTGCAAAGTTTATTGTATTGTGACTGAGATGATGAAGAAACTTGAGGACGAATTTGCATTATCCACACTACACTCCAGATATTTGATGCTCGATATCATCTATTTGCCAATATCGGTAAATTGGTCGGGAAAGTACCTGCAACGCAATCTGCCACTCAGCCCTTGTATCAGAAAAAATAGCAACACGCTCATCCTTGAGGTGCCCAATCCGCAGAAGACCAGAAGCGAAGTTGCAGACAGTTTTGAATGCATCAGCATAGCTTTTCCACTCATAATTTCCCAAATGGAGCTTCTCAAAGGATCTTCCATCAGCAGCCACTACCATTTCTCTCGCAATGAGCTTCCTAGTGCCAAATAGGGGCATGCAGGCAAACTGCTTGCACGATTGCTCAAATAGCTCAGCAAGCGTGGTAATCCCCTCCCAGCGCGTCTCGATAGGCCGTTCAAATCTGTGGTTACGGATGGCGCAGCCAGGCTCTCCACCCACATTGGCTGGCACACCCCTCTTCTTCTCAGACTTCCTCTTGGTGAGCAGCAGGGATGCCACAAAAGGGAGAATGAAACCCAAGAAATACGGATTCATGTTGCTTCTGGCTCAATATGCAGCACTTTTTTGGGCAGAGGTCTTGGAGTCAGAAACCTGCAATAAGGATTTAATTGGGTTAAGATTTCCACAATTTTTAGTTCTGAATGTTAATAGTTAGAGAAAAAAAAGGTGAAATACTAAACAACAGCGCCAACTGCGTGATTCATTTTCTCTGTACAGATTACGACTAGAACTACGCATGCTGAGTAGCTGACTAAGTGCACACAACATGAAATCCTCAAAATTTTACAGAATCCCCACTAAGCATTGTTTAGAGCTTCAGTTCTTAAAGGCAACAACTCTAGCATAAGTTCAGACTTCAGAGTGAAATTTGGAACTTCAGTTCTTAAAAGGGCAACAACTCGAGCATAAGTAACAAAGTAGTGATCCCTAGCTAGGGGGATGTTTTCTTTGACACAGAGGGAACAAAGCAAGAACTTTCTGGATCACCATTTACCCCAAGTCACTGAAATCGCTCGAATCCTACCGCTCGGGTGGCGACTAACTATGACTGAAATTCCAGTGAACTGAAAGTACACTGTCCTAGCTAGCAAACGCAACCACAGGTTCCAGGAGTAGAGAACTGGGCAGCAAGACGGTCGCACTTGCACCCCAGAGCAGAGAGAGCCCACCTCGGCGGCGCAGCGCGCAAGTACGACGACGACCCCGACAGGACCCCGAGCTTCAGCCGAAACGAACAGAGCGCGCACGTACCTGCGGGCGTGAAATGCAGGGTGCCAGGCAGGCGGGGGCAGGACAACGCGGAGACTGAGAAGAGAGGGAAGGAAATAAGGCGCGCGTCGGGCGGAGAATCCGAAGACGACGGCGCCGCCGAGGCCGGCCGGCCGTTTTTTGTTGTTGTCGCTCTCGCATCACACGGTCTTCGTCCTGTCTCGCTTCTGGAGTCGGGTTTTTGGGGCCTGTGTAGTTCGCGAATTTTTTTTTTAAAACGGTGCTGCAACACTTTTATTATTATTTCGTAAATAGTATTCAATCATGGTCTAATTAGTCTTAAAAGATTCATTTTGTGAATTTTGTTTAAACTGTGCAATTAGTTTTATTTTTTATTTATATTTAATGCTTCATGCGTTTAAAGATTTAATGTGACAGGAACCTTGAAAAATTTTACAAAATTTTCGAAACTAAACATGCCCTTGCCTGGGGCTAGCTGGGCCTTGCTGGGGGACTCTTGGGATTCACGGCCCTGGCCGAGCCATCGCCATCTGGTTCTCTGGCCTTTGGGCTACTTTTGCTAGGCTTTTCTGCTTTGTCGGCCAAAAATCCATTTAGGCTTTTCTGGTCAAATAAAAAAAATGTATTGCTATCTCAATCCGATAAAATATATAAGGGCCAGCGCATAACCAGAATGCCGTATATTTTAGGACAATATATTGGTTTCAAAAAATTGCTATCGATAGATATGCCACTGGAAAATATTCACCATAATTTGTAGCTCCTCCAAAATAGCTCCAGCTTCTCTGTTTTTTTCATCGAAAAACGGCTCTTCCTACGAAACATTTGGCACGGCTCCATCGAAGGAGCCAGAGCCAAAGCCGAGGAGGAGCCCTATCAAACATGGCCTAAGACTCCTAATTTGGACTAGCATATTCTTTTGGGAATTGTTAGTAAAAGTTGACACTTTAATCACCAGATGGTCAGATATTTACGGTTGTCTCTATCTCCATGGAGTCTTTCACCATGCATTGCTTTTAATAAACTTTTATAAGGATCACCCACATGGCTCCACCCCCGGTGATTGGCAATGGCGCAATGCTGAGCTAACTTGCTGCGCCATGTCCAGTGTTTGGATTTAGGCTTTGTGACGAGAGGTTTTGTATATGGGTACCAGGTTATACGATATCTATGCCTTCTTTCCTCACATTTTGAAACCTAAGAGCATCTCCAAGAGTAAAAAAAAAGAAGAAGTAAAAAACTACAGTTTTGAGTGGTTGCAAAAATGTAATTGAGAGAAAAAAGTAATTTCTCTAAGAGCAACCAATTTTTTTTTTGTGCCTAAAGCCTGCTATAGCATCGTGTGGGACGTCACATTCACCTCTCGCCACCTCCAATACTCCCTTATTTTTACATATCACATTAGCTTTGTCCTAAGTCAACTAACTTTGACCATCCATTTCAAAATAGTTTCATAATATATGAATTATATATATATGAAACTATTTCTCATAGAGAATCTAAAAACATAAATCTTATGCTATGAGCCTATATAATCTTTTCAAAATTGATGATTTAAGCTACCATTGGAAGGACATTCCTCTACTCCAAAAAAAACCCTCCCAAAATCTGTTTTTGGGCGGCCAAAGGAAGATCTCAAATTTAAAGTGATATTATGGTGGCTTTGGGCAATGGCTAAAATAGGGTGGTGATTTAGGCTGCACTGGAAGAGTGTCTTCCTCCAAACGCACAACATCAATTTTTGGCTGTGATTTTTAGGCACTCTTAGAGATGCTCTAAGGGTGATAAATAGGAGTTTTTTTTTGATGCCTCAGCTCCTCAAGTATTACTCCCTTCGGTCCATTTTATCTAGCGCATATGCATATCAAGATTCAAACTTTAAAAATTTTGACCGATAATTAGGCTAATAATTTTTAATTATTATAATACAAACTTTATATGATTAGATTTATAAACATAAATAATATAATATAAGCAAATGAATGGTCAAAGTGTAATCTAGGAGACTGCATCATTCTAACTTACGCCAGATAAAATGGACCTGAGGGAGTGTATAGGAGTAAGAAGTGTGCTACTTTTGATTGGCTCATCCTTCCTTTAAGAAGGTTATTATTGTTTTTTGGTAATTAGTATTCATTTCCAAAATATAAATTCATCTTATACTGAGCAAAGGAAATGATTAAAAAATTATATTCCAATCACATACCTTCTATTTCTGTTCGGTTTCATTTTCATTCACAAACCCACATAACAGGTGCCACCTTATAGGACTTCTAAGACAACAAATTAGACTAAAAAAGGAGTTGCTAGTTTCTAGAAGAAGGGGCGAATCATGAATTTAAGGTATGTTTGGGTATCAAGGGCTAATTGTTGGACAGTTAACAATTAGCTAAAGTTAATTCTAGCTCATGCAAACAAGAATCTAATAAGTTAATATTTTAGTTAAGCCTTCAACTAGTTGTCAACCAACTAGTTACTTAATCCTAGCTGGACTAATTTTTAGCCCTAGCTAATAACTTGTCCTAGCTGATCCAAACATACCCTTAATATGAGTTAGTTTAAGTCTCCGCAACAAATGAAATGAGAGAGCTACTATTTAGGGCAAGATCATATTTTAATATAATAATAATATAATAATATAATTATATATATATATTAACTTTTCTTTAACCGTCCAGGAATCCCTGCCCTCTGAGCACCGCCGACTACTGTTCATTTTTTCTTTTTTCTTTTTTCTTTTTTTTTGTTTTCTTTTTTTTGCTCCTCCAGGCTTCGGCCGTTGCTTGGTGCTGTATAACTTTTTCTTCCTCTGCGACTGCGCGCACAGCGGAGCGTGCGCCACCTGCCTAGTCATCTTTTATTCACTCGTGATGCCAATGCACACCCTACCGCTGGCCTTTTCCATTCCGCCAGCCACGCGGTCCATTTCATCATGTCGGTTCAGTAGTATGATCAGAAAAAAAAAATGATAAAGGTTGTGTTTAGATCGTGAAATTTTTTAGCTTTGGCTAATGTAGTACTTTTGCTTCTATTTGTCGATTAATGTCTAATCATAGAATAATTAGACTTAAAAGATTCGTCTCGTAATTTTTCTATCAAACTATATAATTAGTTTTTTTTATCTACATTTAAAGCTCCATGCGTATGTCCAAATATTCGACGTGATAGAAAATCTTCAAAATTTTTGGAAATGGCCAAAGCCTTTGGCCTTTGACTTTGAGGGAATACACTCTACTGGTGACTGAATAAAATTTGGATTTTTTTTTCCATTACAAACCTTGATGTGTGTATAGTTGAACTTCGATCTGTCCTACTACTAGTATAGGTAGCCAAAAGTCAAAACACGCATGCAAAATGCAACTGGAATTTCAGTCTCAGGGCATTCAGGATTTCAGGTGCCTGGTCCGAGCGGCCGCATGCGCACCCACGCGGCGCTGCTGCTGGGCACGCCGGCGTGCACCACGAACCACATGTAGTACCCGGGCGGCGCCACCCCGGGCGTCGGCGGCGCGGCGACCACGGCCTCGTAAACCCCAACGTCGAGCTCCGCCACCCTCCCCACCGCGAGCTCCACCACGCGCTGGTTCATCCCGAACGAGTGCGTCGCGAACGCCGGAGCCACCGCGACCACCCGCACCACCTCCCCGCCGCCCGTCGCCGCACCTTCCGCCATCATCCCAGCGGGTATCACGAACTTCACGGCCGTCGCCTCGCCATACCCGACCTCGGTGGGCGCCAGCAGCACCCGCGGGCGCGCGCCGTCGTGGCGCGGGTCCATGTACGGCGGCAAGAACGCCTCCAGGCTCAGCTCCGTCGGGTACGTCACGTTGGCGAACACGTATCCGACGTGCGGGTTGCTGCCGCCCACCAGCACGCGGCCGTACGTGTCCAGCGCCGCCGACGAGTGGTACATCCGCGGCACCGCCGACGCCGCCAGCGGCGACGACGCGTGATCGAACCGCTCCCCCAGCGGCGCGTCGGGCCTGTACAGCACGGGCCGCGTGACGGGCTCCCGCCCCAGCTCCCACCCGGCGGTGCCCGCCGCGGCGCCGTTCACGATCAGCACGTCGCCCGTGGGCAGCAGCACCATGTCGCCCATCACCCTGGCCATCGGCATCTCCTCGATCGCCCACACCACCGGGTCCGGGTCCGTCGGCGCCACGCGCGCGCAGGTCCGGTCGGCGGCCACGAACGTGCCGTTCCGCAGCGCCAGGTGGTACGCGCCCCGCGGCGCGCCGCCGCAGACCAGCACCTCGGCGTGCGCGGGCGCGTCGGGGCGGAGGGGGAGGAGCACGGACGAGCCCGACGACGGGTAGTTCCTCGGCACGCCGCCGGGGACGGCCGGGAGGCGGCGGAGCGGGGCGCGGTTGTAGGGGTCGAAGACGACGGCGCGGTCGTTGGCGAAGACGAACACGGTGCCATCGGGGAGGAGGTGGAGGAACGGGTACAGGTTGTTCTCGGCGTCGGGCTCCGTCGTCTCGTCCAGGAACGGGAAGAACGTCAGCGCCGGCGCCGCGTCGGCGTGCGGGAAGTACTCGAGGTTGAACTGCCGACGACCGCCGAGGACGAGCACGCGCCCGTCCGGGAGGATCATGTCGGTGGCGTACCACCGCCGCGCGGCGAGGAACGACGGGAGTTCCACCCAGCCCGTGGCCGGGGAGAAGAGCCGCGCGACGCGGTCGCCGTTGGAGAAGCCGCCGGTCTGGAGGAGCGTGCCGTTGGGGAGCAGCGCCCCGGACGAGCACCACGGGTTGGTGGCCAGCGGGTACGGGTGCAGCACGTTGGAGCGGAGGTCCAGGAGCACCGAGTGCGCCGTGCAGTCGGCGCCGTCGGCGGTGGCCGCGCACGGCGCCAGCACGGCCAGCGAGATGTTGGAGGGCCCCGTGTCGGTGCGGTCGAACATGAGGACGAAGTCCCCCGGGAGCAGCTGCATGTGCATCGCCGACACGCCGATGCTCGCGTGGAGGAGCTGCCATTCTCCCTGGAACGGGGCATCATCGGCGGCGGCGGCATTGGCAATGCAGCAGCTGGCGATCAGGAGAAGGTGGAGAAGGAAGGATCTTGGCTTGGGCATGGCTGCTGAGCATGCACGCATGCGATCTTTAAGCCTTTTCGTGCATCCTTGCAATGTGATAAGCTAAGGTAGGGTGTACAGAGTGTGTTGCATACTTGCATCGCATTGTGACGTTGTGTTGGTGGAGGGTTGGTACAGGGAAGGTTGTGGGGGAAATGGGGAATACGCATTTCATGCTTGGAACCGGGTATGCGATTTAAATGATACAAACTTTTTGGACTCAACGGAATTAGGTGAATCTTGCAATTTTTGGACCTGCATCCATTCTGTTGACCAGTGAAAATATTCATGTTTAGCTAATAATTAGCTGAGTTTTTGCCAAAATTTGATCAAGAGGCCGGCGTAAAGAGGAAACTAATGATTGGGAGAAGCTTGCATTTTTACAGTGAAGGAAGAACTTGCGAGTTTGTTTGAACTCTAGACTAGACTAACAGTTCAAATTTTGTCCAACTTTTTGACTGGTGCGATGTTGTTTTAGCCCTCACCGAAAAAGGTGAATTTTGCAGAAATTCATATGTTTCGAACCAAATCCCAGAAACCTCCTGTGACCGAACCACCCAATTTATAAGAGCTCAATTATGATGGCCGACATCCCAAGGATTAACAGCAGCTACACACTTGAACCCTATAATCTGGTGGTTTGTTGAGGGTCGAAGGACTAGGATGACACCATCTATCGTAGTTTGGGATAGAGTACAACGCATTGATACATAGGGTTACAATAGAATGGTTTACAAATTAGAGTGCGGAAGTATAATTTATTACACTAACTTGAATCAAATATAAAACCTACCTTGAAACACTCAAAATCCAAGTGAGCCGGAAAAGGATGTTCATTACGCATAAGATCAACATGAGAACCGAGGGATGTTAGAGCATATCTTCACCGGATTAAGAATAAAATGATCCCCTTTTTCTGTAACTAGTGATAGTAAAGATTGAAGCCAAAAAGTAAACTCCACCATACCCCTTTCTAATCTCCTTACACTGATTTTTTTATTAATTGAGAAAACCATCCCCTCAATCCCTCAAAGAAAGGAGAGATCAAATCCATCCCTCAACTCCGCATGCAGTGGTGTGTAGTGGCTAGAGATGTGGCAAAAAGTGGCGGTCACAACGTCAGTGCAGCAACTAGAGACACCACGACCAAGAAGGAGGTGGCAGCAAAGGGCCACATTGGGGAGTCGTGTAGCGCGTGGGCTAACTATTTCACTGTGCTAGGCGGTGAGCGTGCGGGTTGGCCATGCATTCCGCCACGTCAATCACTACGTACGTGAGCAAGCCCAGGAGACACATGGAGGACGATTGAGTGAAGACCATCGGCGGACAAGTAGCGCCGACCTCCACAATGGCGAGCAAGGTTGGCCACCATGTGGGCTTGACGTGTTTGCCTCCAACCATGCCGCGACATGCGTGGGTGATACCAGGAGGGAGACCACGCTACTATCGACTGCCGTGTAGTGAGATCACATTGGAGAGCCGCACCACTTGGCCGTCGCTAGTGATGGCTATGCCCAGACGAGGCTACTTACTTGACGGAGTACGTGGGGGGTGGTTATGTATTTTGAGGGAAGGGAGAGATGGACATGAGAAAAGAGAGGAGAGATGAAGAAGGTGACAATAAATTTGGACACTAACACGAATGGAAAGGGCATGAATCTTTTCTCAATAATATGCTGCAATGCCGCACCTCTCCTGTTTTCTACAATCTAGTGGAGCTGCTCAACTATAGTGTATAGTCATTCTCATAAGAAAACGCAAAAGGACGTCTATTAGCACGGCGGAGAATAGGTAAGACCAACTTGTGCCATGGCCACGCCTACATTCTTATTTTTTTCTTAATATAAACATACACACAGTGATCCATGGTTGATTTCATGCATGCATTGTTAGTGGCCCCCTTTTAGGATGTTGTTTGAGCTCTGCCACAGTGCCACTGTTAGGTAGAGTGAGCTTTAGTCGTTACAGATTTCACATAAGTTGTTAAAATGAATTTTCATTTTTCTTATTAGGTAGATTTTCGGCCTCCGTTATTATATACTTATATATTGGCGCAAGAAAATGAAGATAATTTGGGTGTATTGACAATCATGCGTTCTCGATAATACACATTAAACTGACAATTGCTATTGGTAAAAATGCATATTGCTAGTGCTTCCTAGTACAACTTTTAAGATTAGTCTAAAATTTCAGAAAAAATAATTCAGACAGATATGAATCAGATCATAGTATACGTACTTTCGAAATAGATCACTAAGAGCTTGATCTATTATTGGTTTGGAGTTAGCACAGGCTCATGGCATGCATGCCCACTGCTGTCACGCCCTTAAGATGACAAGCATTTGGAGATTCATGAGTAGATACATATAGGTAGGTCACTTGGATAGTTGAGAAACTGATGGTAAGAAAGAATATATTATACAAATATAAATGGTTTAGGACATCTTTATAGTTTATATATAGTGCAATACTCCAACTAGCATTTTGTATTAGACTTATGCCCATGTACAAAATTCCTTTCACCAAGTCTATTAATATGTGTAGTAATTTTGTCATTATTTAATTGGCAGGCTGCATTTAGTTCATGTCCTCAACTTTCAAGACCACAAGTCAGTAGAATTCATGCGACAACTAGCATGCGAAACTTTCTTAGCCATATGCACACATGTTATAGTCATTTTGGAGTATATTATTGCTCAAGATTGTAACTATATATTGCTGAGTAATTACAAAGGCCATCTCTTCTCTGCCAAAAAAAGAGATGCTAAACTTTGATACAACCGTGGCATAGAATTTCTTGGCTACAATTTTTGTGAATGCGGTAGTTTAATTATTTAATCTTAATTTTCTTTGAACTTTGTGGCAAAGCTAAGCATCAACCAAATAGGCCATCCGTTTGTTTTGCGGCCAAAGGTTTATCGTGCCATGCATGCCGGACGTCTGGACGCCCGCGCGCGCGCCGCGTGCTACGCCCGTCCCGCCTACCACGCTTGCTGCTAAGCCTGCTGCCTTGCTTGCCCTGCATGCAACTACTGCGTTTGCACGTCCGCCTCTGTCTGCCGCATGCAATTGCCGAGCCTGCACACCTGTCCCCGCATGTCTGTGCACCTACACATGCAATTGTGCGTCGTGCCTGCTGATGCGCATATAGGTGGGGACCACCCATGCCCACTTCGCTTGCCATGCACGTGGGGATAGCGATGAAAACGGATGGAAAAACTCTATTTATACTTCTGTTTCTATATTTTTTTGACAGAAACGGAATCGGGTTCGGAAAATGCGGGTTTGGAAACGGAATCAGGATATGCGGATACACGAAAACGAACAAATACGGATGGAGAGCCAAAAAAATTAAGTTAGAATAATATGATTAAATATTCATGAATATATATGAGCAAAGTCACAAATTAATATACACATACGAAATTATTGGTCTAGTATTCACTAGCATATCATGTGTTAACATGCATAATTGGTGATTAATAGGCTTATGAACATATTAATTTCTACACATCTCATATAGATTTAAAACGGGATGAAAAACAGAATAAATACGGGTCAATTTCGGGTGAAAACGGGATCATGTGGAAACGGACGGAAAAACCCCTCTCCGAAAACGGAACCCCGCAAATACGGAAACGAACGGACAAAAGTGGAAAACGGAACGGGTCAAAACAAGAATTTTTCCGTCCGTTTTCAACGCTACGTGGGGACGGTTGCGCCTGCGGGGACCGCCTCCGCATACGCTAGCTTCCTACGCTAATGTTACAACATGAAGCACTTCTGCAACAATACGTCTGAAATAGGTGAAACATTTGCAGCATACGCTTGCAACATATGTGTATAGCAACAGCAACATATGCAACATCTAGATAAAACACTTGCAACATACGTCCGAAAAAGATGAAACATTTTGTATAGATGTTTGCAACATATGTATATAGCTACTAAAAAATATGCAATATAAAAAACACTTGCAACATACGTCTAAAGCAGATACCATTTGAAATATACACTTGCAATATACTTGTATAACCATTGCAACATATGCAACGTCTAGATGAAACACATACAACATCCGATGAAACACGTGCAATATCCAAATAAAACATATGAAACATACATCTACACGCATGAAACATACGGAGCTGGTGCCATGGAGTATGCGGGCTCCACACTCCTCTCTCTGTCGGTCGTTCTCTCTCTGGTCATAGTGCATGCACAGGTCACCACGCGCTGCATGCACCCCACGCCGAGCGAGGCTAAATACGCTGCCCCACGCCCCACGCAGAACGTGCTGCCCCCGCGCCATATGCACCCACGCCGAACAAGTGGCCGCACGCGCTTCCATGTGCTGCCTAGCAGAAAGGACCAATGCGGGCCCCATCTAACTACAACTGCATGCCCCACTTCATTTTTCTTGGTCATCAAGCGCGCGGGGATGGTCCGTCTCGATCCCAGTGTTTAGCATCATCTAAGCGGGTCCTTTTACTCCATTCTTTCTAGACAACTTAATACTCTTTCAATTCTTTTTGACACTTCTACCGGACCAACAACAAAGACGGGTTGGTCCTTACCAAGATCAAGCAATAGACCTTATCTGTAGAGATTCAGTTCTATATATTTTCGGTCATTGTGTGTGACCCGAAACTTGATAAAATGAATTACAGTGCAGTGCTGCCACGTACAACTAATCTAGTCTAGGGGAAGAAACAAACTAAACTACTTCGACCTATAAAATACCAAAACGGCTGCCACTTTTTTTTTTCTGAGGAACACCCCACTCTTTATTAATTGAGTTGGTCATACGAGGACTGAGCGATAGCTCAGTTGGTCCGCTTCCTAGGTACAGGAGTGACCGCTCGCAGGTTCGATCCCTGGCCGGGATGAATTCTGCGTGCCTCACCAGGAATAGTAGGTTCTCTAAATAATTTTAGTTGTCTCACGTGGATGCGTCACAATAGTCAAGATGACGTGTCCGTTATGTGCGAAGTCTCGGAGACTCCGGATACCTTTCAGCCACGTGCAAATCTCTTTGTATAGGTGTAGATTTAGCTTACACACTAGGAGTGTGCGTGTGTGAGTTAGTATATGAGTTCAGATATTACAGCTTGTACTTGAAAAGTTGAGACTTAAAAAAATTTGAGTTGCTCATACGAATTACAGACGCCCTCACGCAGAGTAAGCAGCCAGACATGCCACTTGCATCGTTACTTTACGTTAGCCCAGTTGGCCCACTATGAAAATGGATCGAGAATGTTATCAGCGGCCCACTCAACTACCAAATCATCCACTCCACAGGCCACAGCTCAGAGCCTCACACAGATCTCACGTGGTCTTCCTCCCCATCCTCCGGCGGCGCAGGCGCCACCTCGCCGTACAGCTCCGCCACCGCCTGGGCCTCTGCCCCGCCCCGTCCTGGTGGGAGTCCTCCTCGCAGTCGCGGTACCGCATCTTCGGCTGGCCAACTCCCGAGTCCGCCCTGCGCGAGCGCTCCTTCCCTCGCAAGCGGCCTGCTGTGCGGCGCTCCCCGACGCGCTCCGGTCAGGCGGAGTCGCTGATGATCGCGTCTGCCACTGGCTCTTGGACACGCTCCTCTCCGCCGATATCGACCTCCGCCTCGCCTCGCTCGTGTCCAAATAAGGTAATGAGTTAATTTCTTCTGGTGAGTGTGTATCACTGAAGATACTGGTCGAAGTTCAGTAGACCGTGGAATGCGTCATTACTGCGTTTGGGACTTCATGTTGTTTGTCAACACAATAACACCTAACACGATTTATGTTACTTATACATATAATTCACGAATCAAAAATATTTCATTATTCAGGTATAATTGTTCGGTGAGGAGAAAGTGTTCAAATAAATATTGTAGTTGTTTTTTTACTGTTGTTTGGTCATGCATTCCTTCCATTAGTATGTGCTTATAATTGTTTAGCAGAGATTGTTTATTGTGCATAAATCGAAAGCTGCCTGTGTTCTGTATATGGATATCTTACTTATGCTACTATTGAGGTCATTCATTATGGAGAATTTTCATGATTTAGTTTATCTGTGACAAGCTTAAAGTGCCCTATGTAATGGTTTTCGGGTACAGTGTGAACTTAAAATGCTTTGCTGATGTATTAATGCACAGAATATGATATTTCACGAAAAATATTTGTCTATTTCTCAATTCCTATTCTTTGAAATGGATGGCAACTCGCACTGTCTCAGCATCTGATGCAATGTACCATATCTTCACTAAATCTGGTCTCCAGAGGTTTTCAGAATCACCATGGTGGCTCTTCTAATCATATATACTACCTAAATTTGATTGTCTGTTTATTAAATGATGTTATATTGGAAAGAGATACTAAATAATCTTGCATAAGTAACAGTCACTTTTTATTTTATTTCAGGATCAGATGATCTTTTTTCTGTTCTTGATCCGGCCAAGGGCGGTGCGGTGGAGAGTGGTCCGCCCTTGATCCGGTGAGGTGTGAATGTGTGATTCTGCAGTGACTTCGACATGTTCAGTACTGGCCTGTGGCCTGCCGGGTCTGCTGCCTCCAACAAGTGATCTTGACAGATAAGCACCTCCTATTTGTTGTTTGTATTGATCTGTCTTCTGTGGTTTGATCTGGTTGTTGCTTCCTGTCTGTTGAACTATGGAGGTTGCTGGATTCATTTTTGGTGTGGGTCAGATTTGAGTCGTGCATTGCCGGTGATGACAAGCATATGGCATGAGCCTCGGTAACTATTTTGCGCTTTGGGTAATCTTTTGCCTGAGTTATCGGCGGCCATGATTAATGTGCCAATATGCTAATCTGAGGTCAAACGTATCTCTCCACATTTTTTAATCCAAACAATCTCCTGCTAATCTGAATGCACAAGCATTAATTCAGGTCTGCTGTTGTAGCTTCAGTTAATCTAGGCCTAGATCCACCTCAGATTGTTTAAAGCTGGGGCTGTACATACTCTTTTGTGATGGGAAAATGAATCAGTAAATCAAAGTTAACTTGACTAACCAGAAGAACAGATAGCATCCATGCATACTGTGTCTGTTAGAGATTGCTTCACATATTCTCTAACAGGTGATCTTGACAGATAAGCATACTCATGATTACTGTTACTGCATTACCTTGTGATCCCAATCCACACACATGCATGTATCTTCTCAGTAGATTGATGATTCCTTCAATATTTATTAATGATATGTGCTAATATCTTCACTTAATAGAACTACTATTTTGAGATTATTCATTCTAGAGAATTTACATGATGTAGTTTATCGGTGGCAAGCATAAAGTTCCATACGTACTGGATTTTGGGTGCAGTGTGAAATTAAAATGCTTTGCTGATGCATTTAATGCACATAATATGACATCTGATGAAAATATTTGTCTATTTCTCAGTTACTATTCTATGAAATGGATGGCACTGTATGAGCATTTGATGCAATGTACCATATGTTCACTTAATCCAGAGGTTTTGAGACATCACTATGCTGATGCATTTTATTGTCTGTTTATTAACTAATTTTATATGGGAAAGAGCATCTGGCATAAGTAAGAGTCACTTTTCTATTTTTTTAATTTCAGGATCAGATGATATTTTCTGTTCTGGCTTTCTAAATCTTATTTGCTATAGACTGTACATGTATTTTACAACAACACTATTGCAGAAATGATTTCAAGAGACAGTGGGTTTTATTGACAGAGGCGTACATTTTCTTCCATTGTCTCTAAAAATCGTCTGTGGGCCCAATAGCTCCCTGCTCCTCTATAAATAGATTTTCAAAGGTGGGCACCTTAAAAAGACCGTCTTTAAAAATAAGGTCATTTTCAGAGATGGCCTTCTTATGAGGTCGTATTTGAAAATTCAGTTACAGAGGCGGTGTTCCACGCGGATTACAGAGGCGATGTTTTGTGCAGAGGCCTTCTTAGATTTGAGTCATGCATTGCCAGTGATGACAAGCTTATGGCATGAGCCTCGGTAACTATTTTGCGCTTCGGGCAATCTGTTTGCCTGAGTGCGGCTTGATTAATGTGCCAAAATGCTAATCTGACTCTGAGGCCAAACATATCTCTCCACATTTTTGTAGTCTGAACAATCTACTGCTCTGAATGCCTGAGAATTTGGGTCTGTTGTTGCATCTTCAGTCGATCTAGGCCTGGATCCACCTCAGATTGTTTAAAGCTGGGGCAGCACATATTCTTTTGTGATGGGCAAATAAATCAGATTGTTTAAAAATTAGAGTAGTGGCACTGAAGTCCGCCGAACTTTTTCAGTGGCTCACAAGGAATTGCAATCTTTTATAATGGCTCACAGGGAATTCCCTCGTAAGACAACCGCTTCTATAAACATGAATTTCAGAGATGGACATGTTTGCCATTTACAAAGGCGCTCCCGCAGAGGCGGTTGAGCAGGCTGCCTCTGTAAAGGTGTTTTGCCCAACTCTGTAAAGGGACTTCTAGTATTGTATTGAATCTAGATAAAATAGGCTAAACAAGACTTAGGTGCAAAAAACATCAAGCTATGCCAATATTTTGGGTTTGCTAATTACATGGTTGCTGATCTAAATACAGGTTTTGGCCCATAATGTAAATGTAGGCTGTATGGTTGCTGATCTAAAATGGGGTCTGGCCCTCTGTTCTTCTATGCCATTGTAGAGTTGGTTGTCATGAAATTGAGACGGGTCCTGTGTGTAGGTGGGTTTTTTCTAGACTGCAGCAGATATAGAAGCTAAAAGGTTAGGTTGGGCAGGAGATGGATTTTCTGTTGTATGCTACTTAAGCGTTGATTTTAATTTGGTGTAATATAAGTATTTTGCTTGGTTGGAACTGATTGTTTATATGATTTGTCTTGCTCCTTGATAATTTGAACATTAGGATATAGATGTGCTGATGTGTGTGACCAGCACATGATATGCAGTACATGAGAACATGGTATGTCAATGTGTTTGCTCTACCATGATGGTAGTAAGGAGTTCATTTCTGCCAAATATGTTTATAATGAAGTCCAATAGACCTTGCGATGAATATAGACATGTTTGAACTCCGGGAATCATTGTTCCAGCTCTGTATTGTACATTTACTTGACATGATGTAACCCTATGCATATAATTCAGGACCAGTACGTCCTATGTGCTGGTTGTGGTTTGATGTGTAGAAGCGTTGGAATTAACAATGTGATTAATTGATTTTTGTTATACAGCCACTGGCACGTCCGAGCGTGTAACTTTTCTATGAACATATGCAGCCTATATGCTTCATATATACGTGGTATTGATGAGTCTGCTATTATCTTGTTTGATGACAGGTTTTGGCCCTTTTCTTAGTAATGTTTCCACAGAAATTATCATAAACAATGAGATGTCTTCATAATCTTCTTCTGTATGTCAGTTATGTCTGGATGATCCAGCATTATATCACTACAACAGGGTTACTTCTTGGACTGAAAGTCTGAAACCAGTGTTATTTATAGCAGTTGTAGGTATTAGATTGTAAGAATTCATTTCATAGAACTCAACTCGTCATGTTCTTTGATTTTCTCTAATGAAACACATCAAAATGTACCAGGCATGCATAATTGTAACGTTGTGGCAAGCAACGATGAGTATGCATGATATACTGTTTCATAGTTGGCCGATGGGCATAAGCTTATTTAGTTATCCGAAAACTCTCAAGAAGTTGCAAGCTACAATTTGTGAAGAAATAAATATCTGTGACTTGCCTTGATAGAAGCAATTCGCACCATTTGGAGTATGAACAAACGAGAAATTGAAGTGAGGATTGTTATGTACATTCACTTGGCAAGCTACATTTCCAGACACAGATAAACCAGCAAGCTGAAAGAAGCTGCATCATAATGTTTCTTCTGTAACGATTCCACTTATTATATATATATACATGCCTCTCAATTCTCAAGTGGCAAACTGCATCAACATTCAACAGTAACACATATGTAAATCACTGAAAAAAAACCCGAACAAATTCACATCACATTCTAGTCCGCTGTTATTTGCAATGTCAAATATCTGACCGCCTCAGAACAACCCGCTGGCTAAAAAAAAATGGAATAAATTCACACACCACAAAGTATGCATTGCTGCTTCTTTCAGTGTAGGTCCAAAGTTTCCTTGTGATAGGTCACAGACGGGCACTCCACCTGCAGGCAAGGTCCATATGCGTTATATAATCAGCACTGCTTAATCGAAGTACTAGTAACCAGCACTGTATGTAGCAAATAATAGTCTTTGAGCAGCATACCTAATTACACCTTCAGTTGTTAAACAATGACAGGTTCTTCTTCGATTTCATCCCTTGAAATTTCCTCCACTTCGTCCAACACCACTTCCTCCATTTCGTCCTCTGCAACAGCACACATGCAGTCAAGTGACGAGATATTCCAACAGCAAGAAAGGCAATCAGTATGCAACAAAAGCTGAAGTTCTATCAATTTACCTGGAGCGTCGACGGAGGAGCTGATGTTTGTCTTAAAGCTGAAAGGATCTCTTGTGTACTTCACGTACCACTTCCTATCAATGTTGTTGTCGTCATCATGTGCATATGCCTTGACCTGCTTGATATGGCTGAACTTGTCCCACTCAGGGCTAGATTTCCCTTTAGCTATGAAAGTGAGCAGCGAGATGTCGCAGTATAGAAGCAAATCCCTTGGGTTTACATCCTGCAAGTATACAGGGAGTGTTTTCATGTCGTAGTCCCCCAGTGTCAGTCTCTGAAGTGCAGGCAAACGCTCTAGTACCTTCAGCTTTGGGCACAGTATTATCACAAGGTTCTGCAATTTTGGCAGGTTGCGGATCCTCTCCAGGCTAGGACACGTAACCACTTGAATTTCCAAATCAGAACCAAAGTTCTCCATACTACTTGGGTGCTCATGATGGTGGGGTAGTAAGAACTCTGGGCCAACACTCTTGATGCATGGGGCGCTTTTAATCTTTAGAAACTCCAAGCTGGGGATCTGGCACAAACCATCAGGTAGCTCTGTGCAATAAGGCAAGTCTTCCATCACTAGAATCCTCAAGCTTCCAAGGGATGCAATTGCTGTCGTCATCATCCACTTTGGAAGTCGTTGACTAAAGTACCCATTGATTTGTAGATTTTCTAAGCAAGATGGAGGACAGAGCTCATCAAACACCTTCTCAATTTGTTGCTGCTCTTCCTGTTTCACCAACCGGTGAGCACCTCCACGTCCACTAGTACACTGTAAGCACAGATAGCTGAGGCGCACCTTTTCACCAAGCCTAGCCTTTACAGCAGATGAGGAAGAAGATACATTCTCCAGGCAACATATATGAAGATACATGAGCTGGTTAAGAGGACCTAATTCTTCCAAACTACACCAATCACCGTCCATGTGGGCTGGAAACCCCCTCAATATCCTCAAATTAGTTAGGCCGCCGAAACCCCTGGGTATATTCTTTATACATGAGTACATAAGGCTTAGATACCTCAGTTGCCGTAACATTCCAATATTACCAGGAAGCTTCACCAAACTTTTACAATAAGAAAGGTCAATGCACTGCAAGAATTTCATCTTGGCTATTTTTTCTGGCAGCTTAGATGTGTTAGTGCCATCTAGGCACAAATACCTCAAGTGTTTCAGTTGGACCAAAGATTTAGACAATGCATCAAAATTTCCATCTTCTATATGTAGGGTCCGCAAACATGGAAAATATGACAGTGAATCACCTGAGTTGATGTTTATTTCTCCAACTAAAACCAGTGTCCGTAGTGATATATGTGCTTGCAGAGAACTCCATGCTAGCTTATCTGACTCTGATTCTTTGCTTTTTAGTGATAACCGGATAATATTTTCTTGATTAATATTAATGGTAAGGCCAGCTTCACTTTTGTGAGTTATTAGTGCTTCATCTCTAACCAAATACTGAGCGAATGAGCGAACAACATCATGCATATTGCAAACTGCATGGTCCGTGTACTTTTGATCTGGCTCTATAAGATTTCTAGCTATTAACTGATCATAGTACTCTCTTCCTAATACTTCTAAATCATGTGAGTTTCCATAAACAAATCCTTCACTAATCCACATGGCAACAATACGGTAATACCAGAACACTGTGCTCTTTGGGAGGAGGGCGTAGTGCAGAAAACAAGACTTCAACTTAGGATGCAAATCTTGGTAGCTAAGGTATACTGCATAGTTCAGCTCTGGAGGCATTTGGGATACTGACCATGTAGAATCCTTTAGCACATTTTCCCAGTCGCTTCGTCTTGTCTTTTTCTGACGTAGGAGGCCTCCTATTACTTTGACTGCGAGAGGCAAGCCGTCACATTTTGCTATAATCGACATTCCAATGTCCTTCAGTGTATCAGCCTTTAGTTCATCATTAATTTCATTTCCCACCACCTGCAAGCAGCCAGGTTAGTCAATTGCCAGTAAAATCAAGTGGAATATGGAGATATATACACATTTGGCCCTAATCGGAAGCAAAATCAAGTGCTAGTAAACGATATTGTGTGCAGAAGCAAAATCACGTACGAGTACGATGTTCTAAATTTATGGCCGATGTATCATTTCACGTGGTCCGTGCTGAAGTGTACCAGAAGAGAGAGGAAAAATCATTGTATATGTAATATGTACTAGCATCGGTGCAGCAGCTAGGTGACGTCAGTGCACAAAAGTAGTGCTCTTAATCAGTCACATTATCATTACCAGCTCTTGTATTTTATAGTCACCATATTATCTGCCAGAAGTTTATACTAACTCCAGTATTTATTGCAGCTTTTATTCAAAATTTTACTTTACTAAGATGGAATGAACTATCGTCTCAGGCTGCACTATGGAACTTCAGATATTGAATTTGCTTTATCAAAAAGTTATATATCTACTAGCAGTATTATTTTATAGTAATATAAAATATTTGAAATTAAATTATTAGTATTGATATGACATAATATTTCAGTCAAAATTTATAAACTTATTTTAAATAAAAACCTACAAATTTTATTGCCATGTCCTATAAATGTAATTTAAAATAAATTGTCAGTATCATTATTTATTTGTGGATTACTTAGGAAGATTTTTAGCGCTTCTTAATTATTAAATAAATATATCCTAATGTATATACTCCCTCCGTCCAACAAAGAATACAATTCTCATTTTACAAGAAGTCAAAAAGTTTGAACTTTGAATAAAATTATATAAAAACTACAAATATTCATAATAATAAAATTATTATTATATTAGTTATAGAATATATTTTCATAATTAATTTATTTGGATATATAAGTATGGATACTATTTACTATAAGCTTGGACAAACTTAAGTTAGTTTGACTGGCACGATTCATATAGTTGTGTTCTTTTGTGAACAGAGGAAGTATCACTAGTATACAAATGATTTTAGAAGACGGTGCAAAAATATTAATGGAGGCGGACACAAAATCCAACCGAGGCTCCTAAAATGCTGAGCTATTATCGGAGGCGGTCATTTTTTTTACCGAGACGGTCACGTTATCCGCCTCCTAAAGTCAGTTTATGGAGGCGGTCAAAAAGTAACCGCCGCCTAAAATCGATTTACAGAGGTGGGCGCCTCCAAAAATCTATTTTCGGAGGTCGACACACTATAAGATCCGCCTCCAAAAATGTTGGTCCAACTCGGAGCCCGGGCAAAAGCCCATATCTGTTCGCCTATCGGGCTTGTATATAAACCGAACTTAGGGTTTTTCTCTTCTCGTCAGCTCATTTCTCTCCCTCACGCAGGCACAACCGGTGCCCTCTCCCTGACTCTCTCCTCCCTCACTTCCCCACGCAGGGAGGCCCTCTCCCTCCCTCCCAAGCCTGTCAACACCGGCGCAGGGCCCTCTCCCTCCCTCCCTCCCAGATCAGGCACGTGGCGAGCCTCCCCCTCCCTCTGGCGGCCACCCCTCTCCCTTTGGCGGCGCAGCTCCCTCCCTACCTATCGATGGTGACGCAAGGACACTCTCCCTCCCTCCCAGATCTGGTGGGTGGCGGCCTCTCCCTTCCTCCCAAGGCCGCCCCTCTACCTCCGGTGGTGCAGCAGGCTTGCAGCGGTGTAGCAGGCCTGCGGCGGTGGTCCTAGCCTTCCTCACCTCCCCGAGCAGCGGCCACCATCCCGCAGAGGATCTGGTGGCGGCAGCGGCTCCCGTCTCCTCTGCACCAGATCCGGAGCGGCTAAGAGGAAAGGAGGTGAGCAGCGGCGGCCGTCCCCCACCTCCCGAGCGGCTACGACGCCCCTGCCCCACCTCCTCCAGTGGCAGCGGCACCCCTCTCCCACCCTTTGTGCGGTTCTGCGAGCGGCAAGCGTCCCGGAGCAACGGCGCAGCCTTGGAGTGGCGGATGCAGCGGCGCACGGCTCCCCGAGCGGTGGATCTAGCTCACGGCACTGGCGTCGTAGTTCACACGCTGGATCTAGGGATGGGAGTGGGCTCGCCGGTGGGCTCAGAAATGGGCTCGCTGGTGGGCTCTGGTTATTTTTAAATCCATTATCCGAGGCAGGCGTTTCCGTTAATTGATTATCCGAGGCAGTCAATGCAACCACCACGATAGTTCACAGAATAACCGTGACCTTTCGTTGGAGGCGGTTGCATTGCCCGCGTCCATAAATACAAAATGATCGCATCCATTAAAGTTGTGTACTAGTGTATGTTGATTCTACTTTACTGTAATAACCGAAAGATATAGCATGGGCCACGGATGTTGCAACTCTATCAACCATGAATTTATCAGAAGTTGGGTCTACTGGCAGGCCTAATTGAAGGTCGAAGAAGGAATGAGAGAAAATAAACATTAGGGGCAAAATGGTTTTCTCCATGTTGATGGTGGATCAAGCTACTTCACTAGACATTAGGGGCAAAATGGTCTTTCTCTATGTCTATCGACGGTGTTACCTTTACAAATTGTTAAAATGGGCATAGACATATAGGAGCGGAATTTTTCATGGTCAAATAAAAAACCATGTCATCTTTATCTATCAAATATGGAATTTTCTTTAACCCGCAGCTAAGTACACACTAGCTCTTGACTTGCGAAGCTACATTATTTTCTCTCTTATTCATTCTCTCTTGGACGAAGGTAAACCTAATGTGATATCCCTTGTATCTTTAGTTGATATCGATTTGCTAGGACAATCTTAGCTTTCTAAGGATTCTAGAGATGAGACTAGCTTGTTTGGCAAGTTACATGAATAATTACTCAAATGTCCATGGTAAAACCAGTCAATATGGATTTACCGGAGCCTCCTTGAGTACTTTCCTTAACTTTTGAAGTAATTTTCAAAATACAACTTTGAATCGTTAATTTTATTTGGATATGTTTACACAGGATTCAGTAAAAACATAATATTACGAGGGTGCTATTAGAGAAAAGATAAAAGTTACATATGTTATGTTAATGTTTCTAACTCAATTAGATATTTTAGAAGCTAACGCAATAGAAGATGATGGAGCTTAGGGGCATGGCACATATAGACCGACTAGCTAAATAAATTGTGAAGCAAATGTACAAGACTACCGACTATATAGATAGTTTGTGAAGCAAATGTGCACGAACCTGCTTCTTGAGCAAAGACCAAGCATCTTCTTGTTCTAGTTTGTCCACATGGTGGTAGGGCACCTCCGCCATCATGCCTCGAGCAACCATGTCATGTCTCGTTGTTATGAGAACACGGCTTCCTTGAGCAAGTGAGTTTAGCAATGGAGGCTCAAGCACCTTCTCCCATGCATGGTGGTCCCAAACATCATCCATCACCAATAAGGTCTTGCACCCCTCCAAGGCTTCCTTAAGGGTTCGCTCTAGTGCGGCCTTTGTGTTTCTGGCTGCTTGATGGTCTCCTTGTGCTTCAGTGATTGCTTTCTCCAAAAGGTCAATGTCACTAAATTCTTGATTGATGCTCAACCATATTCTCTTTTCGAACTCTAACTTGATGAAGTCATGGTTGAAGATCTTCTTGGCAAGGGTGGTTTTGCCAATCCCTCCCACTCCCACAATAGCATATACCTTAACTTTTTTGTGTTCATGTATGTTTTTCTCCTTCTTTGTGAGCAAATCCACGAGATTTCTTGTGTCCTCCTCAATCTTCTCACCAACCACACCTAACTGCTCCTCCCCCGTCGTCTCAAGCCTAGCACGACGAGAGGATTCTACCTTTTTCGTGTCATCCTTATAAGATGCAAGGTTGATGAAGTTGAAGGTTTTGCTACGCTTCTCAATGTCATCTAGCCTCTCATTAAGACTTTTGATACGATTACCAATATCATGAGCATGGAGAGGGTTCCTCATACAAAAGAGCAAGGGATTGAAGCAGACCATATCCCTGCTTGGTCCCCGTTCCATCACCTTGAGCTGGCACAAATCAAGGATATTGGTGGCATCATACATGGCATTCCTAAGCTCTCTGACCCATGACTGGACACTCTCGTCTCTGATGTTCCTCTTGTCAGCGTCGGCAAGGAACCTCTTGAGGTCGCCGAGCTTGATGCCCATCTTTTTTATCTCATCGGGGACACCCAAGAGCAGATGCACCTCTTCTTTAGCCATCTCCAACAGCATGTCTTGGAGGTAGGATGCTAAAGTATCCAATACCATCGCCATTGCTTGTTGATCAGTATCTACAAAATCAATATAGATAAAAATGTCATGTGGTTTGTTTAAAGGAAAGGTAATCTTGATGGTAAAATCACTGATCGAGGCCCCTGTAATTAAATCTTGGCACTATTCAAATAAAAGGGAGCACTGCAGCACTTGGTATGTACTAGAATAATAGCGAAACCATAACTGAAGGCCCAGGATGTGGATACTTTTGGCTACCAGATCTGGCACATAGTAACAAGCTAAAAGCATGGAGTTGACAAATTAATGAGGAGTCTCAGACGTGAATATCACGAAGTCTGATCTATGGGCGATGTTGCTATATTACTGGGGCACCTAAAAATTGAAAGTAGCTACACCAATCTCAACGTGTGCGTGTGTGAGTATAATATTTGTGATTAACATCTCCAACAAAAAACAAGAAAGAAAGAAAGAAAGAGGATGGAAAGAAAAATAGGGACAGCCGGGAGAGACTAGGCATATATGCACCTTGATTTGCAGCAGGGAGAGAGAATGCTCTGTGTCCTTCAGTTCCTTGATCTGTTGTGGAGTGGAGCAAGAGGACTGGCCAGTCCGGGCTGGGGGATAATCGATTACCGCGACTTGTAAGATTTGAGGTTCATGTATATATACTAAGTTGTATATAATCGAGTACACTGGTTTCAAGTAGTAGATCTTGGACGCAGAGCTAGCTACGCATAAATAAAAATTTAATAATTGCAGAGAAATACGGCGTCAAGGAAATGGACCTGTTGCCCGCGTGGTTTGTGTAATGGCGCTTGGTGGCTATCAGTTGCAAGGTTCGAGATGGCTGGATCCGGCCTCGCTGCAGTCGTCGTTGGCGTCTTGGTGTGGCAACTGCTCCGCTTGACGGAGGCTGGCGGAGGTGGTGTGTGAAGGGCTGAAGGCTGATGGCGAGGATTGTGGCTAGCTGGCGCCGGAGACGTGAGGTGGTTAGCGTCGAGTGCAACCACCGTGGCTGGCCATGAATCGGGTCAGCTGAGGCTGCGGTGGCTATGCTTGGTTAGTTGGTGAACGAAGGCGACTTTATAGCTGGGCATGGCCGCCTAGCCAACTGAGCTGGTAGTGCCGGACAGATTTTTTTTAACCAAGTTGCTAGTCTTGGTCAAAGTATTTGTAAATTTATACTGTTGTTTGGATAATTTATACAACGTCAGACAGAACGCTAAGGAAGCAAGCATATAATAGTTATAGGGTCGTCATCCAATGGTTGAAGAAGGCATAGGGTCTGTTTGGCCAACTAAATTTTAGCCGGTTAAATTTAGATGTTAGGTACCCAAACGGTCCAGCTAAAAGATCAGCTAAAGTTTAGCGAAGTCTATTAGCCGGAGGATTTAAACATCTCAGTTAAAGTCTAGCTAGAAGAACTTTTAGCTGGCTAGAGTTTAATTATGAAATTTTAACTAGCTAAACTTTAGTTGGGTGCATCTAACAGACCCACGTCAGGCCGGGAGATGTTGCCGCCTCAACATCTAGCTAGCTAGCTTTTTTGGATACAGCATTGACCGCTTTGTGCAATCAGAGCTCTTTGGTTATTTGGTGGAATGCCAGATTAGTTTGTATGCTCGTCTAGGTCACTGCCGACGCTCTTACCATTGCGTGCTGGCTCGGGTTGCCTCTCAGTTTAATAATAATGCTCAGCACACACGACCGTTAGATGTCCACGCCCTGGTGAGGGAGCTGGACTTGTCCCGCCAGGCTGTTGCGGAGGAGAGCCAGGAGGCGGATCGGCTCTGCCTGTGCTTGTCCGTCGAGGAGGCGGCGCTCACCGCGGCAGAGCGGGAGACGGCCGCAGCCGAGGGGGTGGCCGCTGAGGCGCAAGCTACTGCTACAGAAAGGATTTTGAGCAACGTCTCCTTTATTTTGCAGGGGCGGATCTATATTGAGTTGTCTCTACAAATGCTTCTCAAAATCCATTTGAAATGACTCTAGTTATATGGGCGGCTCAATATCCAGTCGCCCCTACAAATGACCCTATTTATAGGGACGGCTTAATATCCAGCCGCTTCTACAAATTCGATTTGTAAGGGGCGACATATAGATGTTGAATAGTAAAAATTTAGTACTAAAATTTGATTTTTTTTTCAAACGACCTTTGATGGAGGAATGACCAAAATAAAAGTTCTAGATCTCAAAAAGTTATAGAACTTTGCTGTTTACAATTACAACTTTTCCATTTGAAATCATTTATTGTTTCAGAATGCTGTTAGAAATTCAATTTTTAAATTATTGAAGAACTTTGATTTCTCTTTTTAAGCTCTAGCTAAAACCTGTAACTAATCTTTGTCCATCGTACTAAGTTAAAATTGGATGATTTTTTCCTAAATTTTTCTAAATTCATGGTTTATCCATTTATTGTGTTCTTATAGCTATTATTTTGGTCATCTTTTCACGTAACTATGTTTTACCATTTCTAAATTTGAATTTCAAAAAATGGTAACTTCAAACATTATTTGAAACATTACATGATTCCAGCTGAGAAGTTGTGAACATAAAAGTTATAGAACTGATCAAGATGTCAAAAATGTGGTACTAACATTGTTCACACATTTTACATATCTGTAAAATATGTGAACAATGTTATTACCACTATGTCGGATGAACAAATGACCAAAATAAA
The DNA here is from genome assembly GCA_022457205.1 of Saccharum spontaneum. NCBI lineage: Eukaryota > Viridiplantae > Streptophyta > Magnoliopsida > Poales > Poaceae > Saccharum > Saccharum spontaneum. The sequence continues at coordinate 12,740,598 of CM039596.1, read as the reverse complement.
AGTTGTAGATCTCGGGAAGTTATAGAACTTTGTAGTTGACAACTTTTTCATTTGAATTCATCTTGTCAAGCAAAACTACGTATGAATTTCTCAAATTTGAAATATAAATTTTTTAAACGACCTCGGATAAACAAATAGCAAAAATAAAAGTTGTAGATATCGAAAAGTTATGCAACTTTGTAGTTGACAACTTTATGATTTGAAATCATCTTGTCAAGGAAAACTGCATTTGAATTTCTGATACGACCTCTGATACGACCATGCCAGCGTCGGCGATCTCGCCGAGCTTTTCCACCTCTTCACCGACCTCTCCGGCTACATCTCTGACCCCTGCAGGACCGATCACACATAATCGCGCTAAGAAGATACAACAAGAGGTGCACGCGCTACTTTATGAATTTCAATTAAACACTAATGAGAACTTTATGCTACCTAAATCTTGTGTGTTAACATTGCTTAGGTACACAAGAGAGAACAAGCAGAATACATCCGGGGCGAACCAGAACGAAGAACCAAGCTAGAGTCAGTCCAGCGTGACAGGAGTGTCAAGAAGGAACAGTCATATCTTTTGACTTCCAAAGGATATGAAGGTCATTCAGGACTTGTTGGAAAGCTCTTGAAGTCTATTTTCCAATGCTTCTAACCCCAACCAGTTTGAAGTTTTCCTTAAGGCGTCCGACCAGTTTTAGTGTTGACTGGTCAGAGGGTCAATAGTCTGCCTGAAGTCCAAATCTTCGTATTAAACTGTATCATTCTACAAAGTTTCATAAAGCCACGCAGAATCAGCACTGGAGCCATTTCGAGGAGGTCTTTTCACACTAGCGATGAGTTTATTTTTGCTTCGTGTTTTCACCTACTCTGGAGGATTGTTCCATCTATAAATACTCCCCTATGTCTTAGATGTAAAGAACTTTTGATAATTTGAGATAATCCCAGATATATTGCAGCCGAGCTGCCGAGTGCTTACTCAACCCTTGTTCTTCCTTGTTCTTCCTGGACTTGTGAGGAGATCTCTCTGAGATCCACTGATTTGTGCTATACGGGTTCCAGTACGGCTGCCCCGTCTTGTGTGGATTAGCTCCGTGGTTCTGCGGTCGTTCGGAGATCCAGTCGAAGTCTTCGCGGTTTCGGTGTCTCTCTCCCCGTCGCTTGGTCGCATCCAACCTTGGCAGGTATAAAGCTAGTTATCCGCTGTTCTACAGCAAGTTATCTCTGTGTTCATCAACCTACTGTCGTGAAGATCGGGCCAACCTTGTACCGATATCCGATCGGTACTTATCATGTGGTATCAGAGCTATCATTGTCACGGTAGGTTTTGTTATCATCCACTTATATATCCATCCTTCGTTTATATTTGCTACTGTTTTCATCCATCATATATATATTTATGATTTGTTCATGTCCTATAGTCCATTAAAAAGCCATAAAAAATCCTATAGCCATTTCGTGGTACTGTTTCTTTGTGTTCATTTCGTTCATCTTGTTACTAGTCACCATCATCATTGTCCTTCCGCCGTACTCTCTTTTTATTTTTTATCCACACCCCTCATATGTTATCTTGTGTTTGCTGAAGAAAAATCTGAAAAAAAGGTGTGAAAGAAAGAGTAAAAGAAAAAAAGAAGAAAAAAAAAGAAGCGAAGAGAAGTGGAAAGGGGTTGTGCTACGGTTTCTGAAAACCCAAGTTTTATATCTGTAAATTCAGTTTGTAGTGCACTGGATAGCAACATACATATCTTGTTTTGAACGATCTGTATCACCTTGTTACAGTACCATAGCCCTCCTTGTTAGCCACCTATAGCTCCACCAAAACCTAAACCGGGACAATCGATTCGTAATCCTTACGACCTCTCAACCACCTCCGTTGAGGCTGCCACACCAGCACCATTACAGTCCTTGAGATCAGGAAAGAACTTCGGTAAGTAAGAGGTGAGATTGTGTGTGTCCATAAATTTTCTATTCCACTTTCTCTTGCTGTCCTTAACATGGCAGGATCAGATTCAAGTGTCCATGGTGGGAACCGTGGAGATAGGGAGCCCCCTGTCTCACGGGCTGAACTACGTCATGTGGCTGATTCACTTGTGGAGGCAATGGAAAGGATGCTTGATGCGCGTCTTCCCATGGCGGGAGGCCGAGGGCCACCTTGCCCTCATGAAGACCATCATCGAGAGGAATCTGGAGATGAGAATTCTGGTTTCGGCCATGGATTCAATCATTTCGGGAATGGCCGTGGAGGACATGGTGGTGGTCGCCGTGTTGATTTTGATGATCAGCGTGGTGGCCGTCGTGTACATGGGCATCATGCACACAGGCGTCATGTACGATTTGAAGATGAAGAGTTTGACGACCATGATGAAGAGGAAGGGCCTTATGGTGACGAAAATCCCTTCGGTCATGGCGGGGAATTTGAGCGGCGTCGGTATCATCGCTGGCATGCTGATTTTAAAGATAGGGGATATCGCCGTGGTCATCGGCAGCATGAAGAACCGGACAATATTGCTCGTGTCAAGTTGAGTATTCCAAAATTCACCGGCAAGGAGAATGCAGATGAGTTCCTTGAATGGGCTGAGCAGTGTGATCAAATTTTTAGAATTCATAATCTTTCAGATCAGCGCCATGTGAATCTTGCTTCAGTTGAATTCTCTGGTTATGCTCTCACTTGGTGGAATCAAATTCAGGGCTTGAGTTGGGACTTGGGTATATTAACACTTGGAAAGAGATGAAGCAAGTAATGAAGAGACGATTTGTACCTTCGAGCTATCAGCGAGATATCAGGAACCGATTGCAAAAGTTAAAGCAAGGGAAGAGATCGGTTGATGAATATTTCAAGGAAATGGAGTTGTTGTTAGTGCGGACTGGAACCAGAGAAGATCCAGAGTCTAAGATGGCAAGATTTCTAGATGGTCTCAATGAAGAAATCTCTGGTTATGTGGAGATATTTCCATATCATAACTTGCAAGACCTCATTGATCAAGCTATGCGTACAGAGAAGAAAATTCAGCAGGAGTCACGAGGGAAATCTTTTGGCAATCATACCATTGCTACTCCATGGCACAAACAGCAGTCGAATGCCTCTTATGGTGGGGGACGATCTCAAGGAGCTGCAGCTAGGTCTTCTCCATCAATTGCTAATTCAAAGATGGCGGTTTCCATAGCATCATCACCAGTAAATCAGCAGCGGTCTGCTGCAAATTTAGTAGCCCCAACCATTGCTTCTAGTACCACTTCTTCCACTCGAAGCAGAGAGATTGAATGCCATAAGTGTCATGGCTGTGGGCACGTTGCTGCCCAATATCCAAGTAGAAGGACCATGTTGTTGAATGAGAAAGGAGAATGAGAATCTAAAAGTGATCCCGAAGATGATGGACCGACATTCGATGAGGAAGTTCAAGAGGAAGAGAATGAGATTCAGCCTGATGATGGAGAACACAACTGTTTTATTTCTCTTCACGTGCTGAGTGTCACTGCTGAAAAGGAAGAGAATGGGCAGCGATATAATCTTTTTCATTCCAGAGGCATGATCAAGGATAAGTTATGTCGAATTATTGTTGATAATGGAAGTTGCAATAATATTTCTAGCCAAGAATTAGTGGACAGATTGGGATTGAAGCCGCGGCGTCACCCTAAGCCATACAAGATGCAGTGGCTTAATGATTGTGGAACGTTGCGTGTAAGTCATATCGTGACTGTGCCTTTCTCTGTTGGTAAATATAATGATCATGTGGAGTGTGACGTGGTGCCTACGTAAGCGTGCCAGCTGCTGCTAGGTAGACCATGGTTATATGATCGTGATGTTCAGATTTTTGGAAGAACCAACAAGCTGTCTTTTGTGTACAAAGGAGAGCGAATTTCTTTGCTTCCTTTGACACCAGAGGAAATTTTAAAAGATGATCTAAAAAAAACAGCGAGAGAGCGAGAACCACTTAAGAGTGATCCACAAAAATAGTGAGGGAGAGTTTCCATAGCCAAATAAAACCCCACAGCTGCAAAGAACCCAGAAACCGGAAAAAGAAGGGTTAGTCATGATGGCTAGGAAAGGGGATCTAAAGGAGTTGAGTGAACCTAATGCTATGTTCTTTGTACTCTTGTATAAGGCACTCTTTTTGCTACTAACACCTTACCCTCTACCCTACCAAGTGTTGTTTTTGATGTGTTATAGGATTTTGAGGATGTGTTTCCAAACGAGGTGCCACCAGGGTTGCCACCCAAGAGAGGGATCAAGCATCAAATCAATTTGGTTCCTGGTGCTCCCCTCCCAAATCGCGCTGCCTACCGCACCAACCCGGAGGAAACCAAGGAAATCCAGCGACAAGTGGAGGACTTGATCAAAAAAGGGTATGTGCAAGAAAGCCTTTCACCTTGTGCTGTTCCGGTCCTTTTAGTTCCTAAGAAAGATGGATCTTGGCGAATGTGTGTGGACTGCCGAGCAATTAACAACATCACTGTGAGGTATAGGCATCCCATTCCAAGATTAGATGATATGCTTGATGAACTTAGTGGTGCTATAATTTTCACTAAAATTGATTTAAGGAGTGGTTATCACCAAATTCGTATGAAAGAAGGAGATGAATGGAAAACAGCCTTTAAGACAAAATTTGGGCTGTATGAATGGTTGGTGATGCCCTTCGGTTTGACAAATGCACCTAGCACATTTATGAGATTGATGAACCATGTGCTTAGAGCCTTTATTGGAAAATTTGTTGTTGTTTATTTTGATGACATCTTAATTTACAGCAAGTCACTTGACGATCATGTAAAACATATCCAGTGCGTGCTTGCTGTCCTACGTGAGCAAAAATTGTATGCTAACCTTGAGAAGTGCACCTTTTGCACCGACAAGGTAGTTTTTCTTGGATTTGTTGTTTCAGGACAAGGTGTGGAGGTAGATGAAGAAAAGATCAAGGCCGTACAAGAATGGACGCCTCCACAGAACATGAGTCAAGTGAGGAGCTTCCTTGAGCTTGCTGGTTTCTACCGGCGGTTTGTGAAAGATTTTAGCACTATTGTTGCCCCTATGAACAAGCTTACTAAGAAAGAAGTGCCTTTCAAGTGGGAAGACGCACATCAACAGGCATTTGATGAGTTAAAGCAGAAGCTAACAATAGCTCCAGTCCTTGCACTTCCAGATTTTGGTAAGACATTTGAGATTGAATGTGATGCAAGCGGAGTTGGGATTGGAGGTGTGCTCATGTAAGAACGAAGGCCAATTGCGTACTTCAGTGAAAAGCTAAGTGGTCCAACTCTTAATTATTCAGTTTATGATAAAGAACTATATGCTCTTGTTTGGAGTTTGGAAACTTGGCAACACTATCTTTTTCCTAAAGAATTTGTGATACACTCTGACCATGAATCTTTGAAACATCTTAAAGGTCAACTAAAACTGAACCGAAGACATGCAAAATGGTGTGAATTCATTGAATCTTTTCCTTATGTGGTTAAATACAAGAAAGGAAAGGAAAATGTTGTAGCTGATGCTTTGTCCCGACGTCATGCTTTGCTTACACAACTTGATGCTAAAATTCTTGGATTAGAAAGTATAAAGGAATTATACGCTACTGATTCATACTTTGCTGAACCATATACAAAGTGTTGTGATGGCAAAGGATGGGAAAAATATCATGTGCATGATGGATTCTTATTTCGAGCTAACAAACTGTGCATTCCAGTTGCTCTGTTCGAATTTTACTTGTGTAGGAAGCTCATGCAGGTGGGCTTATGGGCCATTTTGGAGCCAAGAAGACAGAGCAAGTGTTGGCTGACCACTTCTTTTGGCCAAAGATGAGAAGAGACGTAGAGAGACATGTTCTTCGCTGCGAGTCATGCCACAAAGCTAAGTCTGGTTTGAACCCTCATGGACTTTACACTCCTCTTCCTATTCCTAGTGCTCCCTGGGAAGATATATCTATGAATTTTGTTCTTGGGTTACCACGCACTAAGCGGGGAAAGGATTCGATTTTTGTTGTAGTTGATCGATTTAGCAAAATGGCGCATTTTATTCCATGCCACAAGAGTGACGATGCTTCGCATATTGCTGATTTATTTTTCAAAGAAGTTGTGCGCTTACATGGAGTGCCACGTACTATTGTTTCTGATCGAGATATAAAATTTTTGAGCTTTTTCTGAAAAACTTTATGGAGAAAACTTGGGACACGATTGTTGTTTTCCACGACATGTCATCCGCAAACGGATGGACAAACTGAAGTTGTGAATCGAACACTATCAACGTTACTGCGAGCTGTTCTCAAAAAGAATTTAAAACTTTAGGAAGAAAGTTTGCCACATGTTGAGTTTGCATACAATAGGGCAGTGCATTCGACTACTAAATTTTGCCCATTTGAAATCGTATATGGGTTCATACCCATTGCTCCCATAGATCTTTTGCCTTTACCTGTGCAGGAACGAATGGACTTCAATGCAAGCAAGCGAGCTGAATTTGTCAAGAGTCTTCATGACCGAGCTCGAACCAACATTGAGAAGATGACCAAGATATATGAGAAGCGTGCCAACAAGGGTCGAAAAAAGATGTTGTTTGAAGCAGGAGACCTCGTTTGGGTGCATCTATGCAAGGATAGATTTTCTGAACAACGCAAGAGCAAGTTGCAGCCCCGAGCTGATGGTCCCTTCAAAGTGCTTCGCAAGATCAATGACAAAGCTTATGAAATTGATCTGCCAAGTACTTATGGTGTGAGTACAAGTTTCAATGTGTCCGACCTCTCTCCATTATTTGGGTAGGAAGAGTCGAGGATGACTCATTTTGAAGGGGGAGGATGATACGACCATGCCAGCGTCGGCGATCTCGCCGAGCTTTTCCACCTCTTCACCGACCTCTCCGGCTACATCTCTGACCCCTGCAGGACCGATCACACGTAACCGCGCTAAGAAGATACAACAAGAGGTGCACGCACTACTTTATGAATTTCAATTAAACACTAATGAGAACTTTATGCTACCTAAATCTTGTGTGTTAACATTGCTTAGGTACAGAAGAGAGAACAAGCAGAATACATCAGGGGCGAACCAGAACGAAGAACCAAGCTCGAGTCAGTCCAGCGTGATAGGAGTGTCAAGAAGGAACAGTCATATCTTTTGACTTCCAAAGGATATGAAGGTCATTCAGGACTTGTTGGAAAGCTCTTGAAGTCTATTTTCCAATGCTTCTAACCTGAACCAGTTTGAAGTTTTCCTCAAGTCGTCCGACCAGTTTTAGTGTTGACTGGTCAGAGGGTCCATAGTCTGCCTGAAGTCTAAATCTTCATATTAAACTGTATCATTCTACAAAGTTTCGTAAAGCAAGGTGCACATGGTGTGAAAGCTTATCCAGTTAGCTTTCAAACGCATCCAGCTGCACATCATTTGAAGTTTCCTAGAAGGAGTTATTGTCAAAACACTAAAGACTGTGCAGAGTCAAACATCCACGCAGAATCAGCACTGGAGCCATTTCGAGGAGGTCCTTTCACACTAGCGACGAGTTTATTTTTGCTTCGTGTTTTCACCTATTCTAGAGGGTTGTTCCATCTATAAATACTCTCCTATGCCTCAGATGTAAAGAACTTTTGATAATTTGAGATAATCCCAGATATATTGCAGCCGAGCTGCCGAGTGCTTACTCAACCCTTGTTCTTCCTTGTTCTTCCTGGACTTGTGAGGAGATCTCTCTGAGATCCACTGTTCGTGCTCTATGGGTTCCAGTACGGCTGCCCCGTCTTGTGTGGATTAGCTCCGGTTGTGGTTCTGCGGTTGTTCGGAGATCGAGTCAAAGTCTTCGCGGTTTCGGTGTCTCTCTCCCCATCGCTTGGTCGCATCCAACCTTGGCAGGTATAAAGCTAGTTATCCGCTGTTCTACAGCAAGTTATCTCTGTGTTCATCAACCTACTGTCGTGAAGATCGGGCCAACCTTGTACCGATATCCGATCGGTACTTATCAACCTCGGACAGAGAAACTATCAAAATAAAAGTTATCTAAAAAAGTTATACAACTTTGTAGTTGGCAACTTTTCCATTTGAGTTCGTTTAAGGCCTCAAACAATCAATTTAAACTCGGTTTAGGATCATATGTGGTGAAAGAATATCCAATATAGACGTAAGGTAGAGGAGGGTACCCACTCACAACACACACGCACCCCCATAGAGCTACATCCTATGCACATCAAGCGTTCTTCTAGAGATCTGCACGGACCTCGTAACAAGAGATTAAGCGTACATCCTGCGTGTCAAATTGAATTCTGGAAGAAAAACCCGTCCTGCTGCTGCTGCTGCCGCTATCGTGTGCACCCCGCCGGCCGCTGTTGCCTGGCTGGGGATGGCGACAAGCGGCACAGCTCGCGCTGCCGCTACCGCCACCGTAGCGTGCGCCCCACCGGCCACTGCTGACGATCTCAGCCCCTCTCGCCCTGCCGCCGCACCCGCTGCGGAGCTCAGCCCACAATGCCAGCGCCCCTGTCCTCCCCGATCCTGAGTCCCCTTCGGCCATCACTGCAACCCTCCAGGCCCCGCCCCTGCTCGAGCTCCCGCATCGCCGCCTGGTGGCAACCAAGTTGCTCCGTCCCCACGCATCACAGTGGAGGAGTGTGGCGCCGGTGCTCTGTCCCTGTCGATGCGTGCCTGCCCTGCAGAGTGGCCAGGCCCCCATCTTGTAACACCCATGGCCTACTGGTGATCACCGGAGACGTGAGCGGCAAGCAAGCATTGCCGGAGTCGGAAACAGAGTAGAGGAACCTCTATTTCTCGCGTTCTTAGCAATTAGTAAAATATTCGATATTGTTTCTTACAGACACAGTACGCATATAAGGCCTTAGGCCACTGGTCCGCTGGACCCACATGTCATACATAATAGAATGTAAATGTAAATGACTACACCTCTCATCTCTTGAAGACGCACTTCCTTGTTCCCGCCAACAACATCAGCCTTCTATGGTGACACCTCCCCCCGTCAAAGGACCTGCTTGTCCCCAAGCAGGCGCATCAAGGAAGCGCTCCTTGAGAACATGGTTATCTTCCCATGTTGTTGATGATGCTGGTTGCCCACTCCACGTGACTTGAACTTGTGGAATCTCCACGTTACCCTTCTTAACCAAACGACATTCCAAAATAGCTTCAGGTTTGGATTCAGATGCCTGCAAATCAGTTAGCGTAGGGAGGGTGGAGAAGACTGGTGTGTGGTCTGGGTGAAATTGCTTAAGCTAAGAAATGTGAAAGACAATGTGGATGTGACTGTTAGGTGGCAGATCAAGCTTATAAGCAACTGCTCCAATTCTCTCCAGCACTTTGAATGGCCCAAAGAACTTATATGCCAGCTTTGGAAAAGGACGGTTAGCCACTGAAGATTGGGTATACAGTTGAAGTTTCAGAACCTGATCCCCATCTGAAAACTGCATGTTAGTTCTTTTCATGTCTGCTTGAATCTTCATTCTATTCTAGGCATGTTCTAACCTTTGTTTGAGGAGTTTGAGATGTAACTCTCTGTCAGCAATGATGTCAGTTACTGCTTCAGAAGTCTCACTGCCAGGAAGTGTGTGTGCCCCCAGATTTGGTTCATAACCATATAAAGCCTTGAATGGTGAACATCCTAGAGAACTGTGAAAGGAAGAATTGTACCACAGCTCTGCAAGTGATAGCCAAGTTTTCCATGTCTTAGGAGAGTCTTGTACTGAGCACCTTAAAATATATTTCTAGACATTGGTTAACCCTTTCTGTTTGTCCATCTATTTGAGGGTGATAGGCAGTGGACAGGGTGAGATTGACTTTATACAATTTGAACAATTGTTTCCCGAATACACCAACAAAGACAGAATCTCTATTTGTAACTATAGAACTGGGCAACCCATCTCGATCTTTTCTCATTACTTAGCTTGATTTTCAAATTTTAGCACAAAAATCTCGAAGTTGTCCAAGCAAGTGAAAGACTCAAAGCATGAGACATAGCAACCTAGCATACAAATGATAGCAATAGAGATCTCAACATATCCCACACATGCTAGTTGCCAATCCCAACGGTGAACAAATTTCAAGTTTCAATAGGTATTAATCATGTTCACAAGTTATAAAACAAGCTTAGCTCATAACATGCATCAAGTGATCAAAAGGAGCCTAAGCCATTAGCACCATCATGTACTACAGAACATACCAAATAGAGCATAATCTCAATCTAACAACTTTAACCATGAAGCTCAAAATATGATCTATCATACATGATGCTATGCAAATGCAATGCTAAAAGAGACGGGATTCAGCTCAAGATCAAGAAACACTTAGGAGGGTTCAAATAAAATCTTGGAATCAACCAAAAGGAGCCAATTGAGTATCATAGGAAGGATAGCAATTGAAGAACCAAAACATGATACCACTTGAAGGAACAAAACAGGTGATACCAAAAGATCTCCTTGATGAAATGGGAAGACAAGAACTGAACACACAAGGAGAAGATTGAAACCAAGCAACAAGAAGGGATAAAATCAAACCAACTCCCCCTTGAAAGAAGCTGAGCCCCCCTCAACCAAAGACACCTAGCAAAAGAAAACTAGGAAACAAATGGGTACAAAACTAGAAGAAAAATTCCAACACCAAATCAAGAAAGACAACCCAAGGGAGCAAAATGCAACCTAAAGACACGACAAGCCCAAAAGCAACCAAAATCTCAACACATGCTACAATGCACAATGATGATACCAATTAGGAGATAAAAGCATGTAACATGATACTAATTAAAATGGCTAAAAGCTTGGGCTAGCAAACATGTCAGCAGGGTACAAGTAACTATACAAAAGCTAACAACTGAAAATGATACCTAATGAACACCATATCAGCTACACAATTTAAGCACATGGTAAAACTTGGCAAAATGTTCATGAGGACCACACACTAACATGAAAAGTGGCTAATCCACCAAGATATACACAAAGCTAGCAAGGCATAAGATACATAACATGCTAGACTAGATATAAAAGCATGATACAAGTATGATACATACAAGAACTGTACAAGTGAGCAAATGAACAACTATCTCATACCACAAGTAGGAAAACATGAATGTACAAGGTATGAGTGTATATGATAGCTCATAGAGTGTGTAGATGCCACAATAAAGCTCATGCCTCTTGGAGGCCATCACAATGGGTGTAGAGAACCATCAAGTCTTGATCACACCATTTAAAGGATCAAGTTCCACCATGTGCATGTTCTCCACCCCACGTCCTTGTACCTACACATGAGAGGACAAAGAAACCCGAGTTTTGGATCCCGAAGGGTTAGCAAGCATATACTTGGGAACCCAAGACTTGGTCACACGTCTAAAATAAAGCACTCAACTTGTTATGTGGGTTAGCATGATGCAAATGTTGGTTCAAATGTATTTTTGAAACATCCTTGGAAGCATTCCTCAAAAGGACAGCTCGAGAAGAAGAATGAGCGGTACCAAGAGAAAAGAGGCAAACATCTCCCATGGTCTTATGAGAAGAACCAATAGAAGCATCATGAGAAGCATGTTGTGAACCAACACAAGATGCACTGGAAGCATGTCCACGGTCATGACCTAGCCCACTAGAGAAGGAGTCATAAAATCCATTAGTGAAAAGAGGATTCTTTCTAGTCTCACAATTGTTCATGTCATGAGATAGGCAATGAACTATCAAAGGCCTAGAAGAATGAGATCGCCGCATGTGTTTGGCATGCCGATAACAAAAGCTCTCTTGATGCCCATTTTTCTCACAAAAAGTGTAACGGCATAAAGGCCTATTGGAGGGCACACCATTCTCCATCAAGTGAGAAGTTCCTTGGGACTTAGAACAAGAAGCATCAACACTTAACTTGGTGCCAACACTAGGAGCACACGTGCCATGGGAGAGGCCACGTGGCTTCCGAAAAGCTTTAGCTCAAACATGTCGCTCGTGTTTCACATGGTGAAAGCAGAAATCAAATGAATCTCCATCTTTCTTACAAAAGGTGCAATGGAAAGTTGGTTTGGGAATTTGAGACCCAAAAATGCAAGACGCACCCTTGCCATGACAAATCCCCTGGACATCACCTGAAGAAGCCACAAGCTTAGGACTAGCTATGAAAAAGCTATCCGAGCCTTAGCACAAGTGCCATCATCCAAAGACTCACGCGCAACACAAGAACTCAACTCCGGTTGCAAAGAAACAATCTTAGAAACGCCAACATCGGAGTTGCAAGAATTGCAAGAATCCAAAGACTTAGCACAAAAATACTTGCATCTTTTAGCCAAAACCTGATTTTTCAAACATGAGACGATCACAATTACCACAAGGAGCATTCTTCAAGTTTTCCATCTCCTTCCCAATGCACTCGGCATATGTGTTACGCAAGAGTTCATTCTCTTTCTCAAGGTTGGCACTCTTCTCATTGTGCACAACCAACTTGGCGCTCATATCATCGTGCATTTTCTTCAAAACCAAAACTTCATTTTCTAATTCAATGCATGATGTGCAAATGAGACCGGTGGAAGAAACATCATCATTCGCATCACACAAAGCATCATGATTAACACTTGAAGTGAGGCAAGCATCATCAATCACATTCAAAGAGCACAAGCTACAAGGCCTAGAACTTATCTCATTAATTTCAGCCCTAGAATGCTCAAGTTCATCTACACATGTGGTGTGAGTCCATTTTAGTTCATTAATTTCAGCAAGCAAAGACTCACAAGAAAAACATGGTAAAGTAGCATTTGACTTAAGCAAAGTAAGTTCATCTCTAGCACAATCAAGGTCCTTGCGCAAGTCTTTACAAACAAAGCATGGCAAGTCAATCACTTCATTAGCACTCTCAAGAAGGATCACTTTATGCCTAAGATCTTTTTTCAACTTCTCATTATCTAGGCGCAAACCATCACAAGATCTACAAGGCAAAGGATAGGCTTGAAAGAAGTAGAAGCATCACACTATCAAGCCTAGACAATTCCAACTTCTTCTTAAGCTCAATAATTAACTCGCCATGAGCACAAAGACGAATGAACAAACCATTATACCTTCGGAGACTCTCCCACGGCTCATCTTGTGAAGCTTGTGTAGAATATCATCTTCTTGATTTGCCTCATCCCTCAAAAGCTGCTGCAATTCCATCGCTTGATCATCCTGGTCAAGTTCAGCACGCTACTTCCTCCACTTGCGGTCATCCTCGATTATAACTCCATCACTCAAACCTGAAGATAAAGACACACAAGAACAGGAGCTTGGTGTCATTTCTCATAGCACCGTTAGTGTTAGTCAAAGAAAGCTTAAAACTTGACAATAAAAGTCGACAGCAAATTCACCCTGAAAAGTCGCCTTTGTTGATCACGAACCGATTAAGGTGGAATGATCCTTAACTGGCTCTGATACTAATTGAACGGACCGAAAATGGCGAGGAGAATTTTTATTTTTTAATCTTATTTTTCAATATTTTAATAATAATCACTCCAAAAATTTATGGATCTAACCCTTTTGGTCGCGCAAGCGGCGCTGGCGCGACCAAATAACGTTGTTGCGCCACATGTATTGGCGTGGCAATATCTGCCACGTTAGACGGCATTTTCGACGGGAAAAACACTGTCACACCACTCCCGCTGGCATGACAGTATTGTTCTGTCGCGCGACCGGGAGTGGCGTGACAAGACAAAACCTTTGAAAAATCATAACTCTTTGATACAACATCGGATGAAGATGAAAATTATATGAAAATTGTATCCCTCAATGAGATCTACAACTTTGTAGTTTTAAGTTTTTTCATTTGAGGACGGTAGTATGCTAAAAAAATAATATAAAATTTCAGGAGTATAATAACAGCGTACAAGTGCTTGTCATATTAGAAAAATAATGTCGTTTTTATATGGTGTCAAATGAAGATGCTTGTTACATGAAAGTTGTAGCTGTTAATGAGATCTATAACTTTGTAGTTTTAAGTTTTTACATTTGAGATGGTTAAAATGAACCGAAAAATAATATAAAATTTTAGCAGCGTAATAATCGCGTATTAGCACTTGTCGTATTATAAAAATAATATCATTTTTGTATGGCGTCAAATGAATATACATTTTATATGAAAGTTGTAGACCTTAGTGAGATCTACAAGTTTACAGTTTTGAGTTTTCACATCTGGAGTGGTTAAGATACTCAAAACAATAATATAAAATTTCAGTCGTTAGTATGCTGCTAAAACTTTATATTAATCTTTAGAGTATGTTAACGACCTCAAATATGACAGCTCAAAACTATAAACTTGTAGATCTCACTAAGGGCCACAACTTTGATAGAAAATGTATCTTCATTTGACACTATACGGAAACGATATTATTTTTCTAACACGACAAGCACTAGTACGCGATTATTATGCTACTGAAATTTTATATTATTTTTTCGTGCATTTTAACGATCTCAAATGTAAAAACTTAAAACTATAAAGTTATAGATATCATTGAGAGTTACAATTTTATGTAAAAAGTATCTTCATTTGATACCATACAAAAACGATATTATTTTTCTAATACAAGAAGCACTTGTACGCGATTATTATACTCCTAAAATTGAATATTAATTTTTTTTATCTCCTTAACGTCCTAAAATGAAAACACTCAAAATAGAATATTACAGATTTCATCGAGAGCTATAATTTTCATATAAATTTTATCTTCATCTGACATCGTATCAAAGAGTTATGATTTTTCAAAAGTTTTGTCTCGTCACGCAACTCCTGATGGCGCGACAGAACAATACTGTCACGCTAGCGGGAGTGACGTGACAACGTTTTCCATGTCTAAAACACCGTCTAAAATGGTGGATATTGCCGCGTCAATGCATGTGGCATGACCAAAAGGGTCAAATCCGCAAAAAAAGTTTAGGAGCGATTATTATTAAAATATTGAATAAAAAAGGATTAAAAATAAAAAATCTCAAAACGGTGACCAGTGGGGGTGAATGAGAGCCGTAAAATTTCTCTTTCAAAACTTTCGGCTGCTGTCCAAAATCACCGCCAAACACAAGATAAACACCGTGATGTCAACGACCTAAAAGAGTGGTAGATGTTCCCTAGAAACATGGCGAGACACCACAAATGCAATCCGAGCGAGTGCACACACCGAATCGAGGAACAGAAAATAGGATATCCAACCCTTATTGAGAAGAAGTGGGTTCCCGAATCTAAAACACCCCAGCCAAGTGGTGACAAGAGTACATAGATAGGTTCCTTGGATCGATGAAATACCAAAGCAAAAAGTGAAATGCGAATCAGAGCTCAAATGCACAAACCGTAGATGAAAAGCAAGCTCGGGAATTGTAGACCAGAAATTCTACGAGGTTGAACCAGAAATTCCGTGCTACAAGAACGGCAGAGGGAGAGAGATGGACCAAATCAACACACAGAAAACAACCATGATGAGTACTAGTTCAAGCAGTAGGAATTAAAATAATCAAGCAAAGATGAGCTTGAGAAGGAATTAAGTATTTCAAACACTATTACTTGAACGTAACATCAACACAAGGAAATGACGTGCTGCTGAAAATAGCTGCCGACACTACAAGATCTGTGGTTTTCTCCGTGGACGGTGGGCTTCACCGAGTATTTAATACAGACACACGGAATATATCCCTGGTGATGCTTCAGCCCACTCGGAAAGAAACGGATGTGCTCGGATGGCTCCTGTTAACATCCTCCGTCAACCGCGTCCGTCAAAATCAACCGCCTCCGTGAAAAAGAAAAAAACAAATCCTCCGCACCTCGCAACTCGGCGCCGCCGCCCGTGTTGCCTCCCGGTGCCGCCCCGCCGCCCGTGCTGCCTCCCGGTGACGCCCCACCGCCCGTGCCGCCTCCTGTGGCGCCCCGCCGCCCGTGCTGCCTCTCGGTGACGCCCCACCGCCCGTGCCGTCTCCAGTGGGGGTGAATGAGAGCCGTAAAATTTCTCTTTCAAAACTTTCGGCCGCTCTCCAAAATCACCACCAAACACAAAAGATAAACACCGTGATGTCAACGACCTAAAAGAGTGGTAGATGTTCCCTAGAAACATGGCGAGACACCACAAACGCAATCCGAGCGAGTGCACACACCGAATCGAGGAACAGAAAATAGGATATCCAACCCCTATTGAGAAGAAGTGGGTTCCCGAATCTAAAACACCCAAGCCAAGTGGCGATAAGAGTACATAGATAGGTTCCTTGGATTGATGAAATACCAATGCAAAAAGTGAAATGCGAATCAGAGCTCAAACGCGCAAACCGTATATGAAAAGCAAGCTCGGGAATTGTAGACCAGAAATTCTACGAGGTTGAACCAGAAATTCCGTGCTACAAGAACGGCAGTGGGAGAGAGATGGACCAAATCAACACACAGAAAACAACCGTGATGAGTACTTGTGTACCTCACGTGCCACTTCCTTTTAATTCCTATTTACCTGAAATAACGGCTGAGTGACCGGACGCACCGATCAAGGGTGACCGGACGCGTCCGGTCGTGCAGGGAGCTTACTGTACTCTGACATGACGCGCGACCGCGTCCGATCAGTGATGACCGGACGTGTCCGGTCGTCAGAGTACCTTACTGGAACGTGACCGGACGCGCCGATCACACCCTAGTCGCGTCTGATTAGGTGAATTCCCTTCTGTGACACGTGTCAGCCTGAACACCGCGTCCGGTCCTTGCAAGGACCACGTCCGGTCAACAGCGCTGAGACGCAGTGGCGGTTTAGAACTGACCGGACGCGTCCGGTCAAGTCAGACACCGCGTCTGGTCAAGGGAAAACGTCTCTAATCACTCCGAAACGCGACGCAACTTGAACCAAGTTGCTTCCAACTGAACTTTGAGCTATTCTAGAGCTACCTAGTGCTAAGTTTGACAAGTGTGCACCACACTTAAACACAAGACTCACCTAGGTCAAGCTACTCGCTCATGCCCCCCTTTATAGTACGACCAAAGAAAAAAGCGAAGATCCTAACGACTATTCCGAATGTAACTCAACACCTTGACATCCAGAACTAACCGTCCTTAATCTTGACGTCAATCCTTTGAAAACTGAAACGATTTCCATCAAAGGGCATGAATGCCATAGTGCCCAAAGCAATTACCATCCCCATGACCTAACTTACCAAAGTCTCTGCAAAACACACGTTAGTTATGGTAATAAAGCGTTGTCATCAATTGCCGAAACCAACTTTCGGGGCCTAGATGCTTTCAATCTATAACTTTTTGGTGATTGATGACAACACTAAGATTCAGAAGATAAGAGTTGAGGTTTTCGAACATGCTTGGTTCACATAAGCAAAAAGCAATAAGCACAAGGGATGAGGAATTGCTTATGTGCCCCAAGCCAACATTGTGTACTCATAAGATAAAACAAGCGTTGGTACACATAAAGACATAGCTCAAAAGAAATTGGAGTAAGGCACGGAAGCACAACCTTATGAGCTATAACCAAACAAGTGACATGATTTAAAAAGAGACTAGATAGACCACATAGACTCAAAGTATCTCACACGACCACATGTCACAAGATGCAAGTACGGGAATGTAAACTTGATGCATGAATGTAGCACACAAATAAAAACGAAAACCCTCTATCAAAACTTCCCCTGAATCTACTCTCTCTTCCCCTTTGGCATTAACCGCCAAAAACTAATCTAAGGATCCGACGGGGGAACAGACGGAGTCGAGTCGGGTGCCGAGGAGCGCGGAGTGATCACAAACTGAGAAGTGTCTTCCTCGTACTCTGAGCTGTCAGGTTGACCCTCTGAAGAAGCACGTGGCTGTGAAGCGGTCTGGGTCTGAACAACAGGAGCAGGTACAGATGAAGAAGTAGCAACTAGTGGAGCAGTCTCTGTGACCTGAGCCTGAAGTGAGCCAACAGCTGGGGGATCTGTCGAGGCAACTGACGAAGGTACAGTCTCTGTAGTGCCTGTCCCTGTCACGGGAGGAACAGCTGCCTCTGAAGCGGACAACCCTGCAGAAGTCACTAGAGTGGTGTGCGAGGGCGTCGGCTGACCAGTCAACTCGCTGTAGGAGGCACTCAAGTCAGCAAACGGAGTGCCTATCAGTAGGTGAGGGCGAGGCTGGTCTGAAGGAGTGAATCCCGTCTGAATAGGCATGTAGCTCGGGGACTGGAACGACTAGGGGACCTGCTACTGTGGAGAAGTGAACTAGAAGCTCGGCTGTCCCTGACTCGAAGGTCCACTAGACTGTAATGCTGGAGTCAGGACAGAAGCAGGAGGAGGTACCCCAACTATAACCAAGTGACGCAGGAGCTCTAAGTACTGCTGCTGGTTTGCTGCCTGCTGTCGCTGCATCTCAAACTACTGACACTGTAGCTCAAGCTGCTGCCTCTAGAACTCATCATGTCGAGCCTGTATCTGAGCAAAAGCGGCGACTGTGTCCTGAGCCTGTCTCTGCATCTGAAGCTCCTGTCGCTCCTGTGCCTGGGTCAGCCTCTCAAGAATAGCCACCATGGCTGGGTCTGAGCGGGAGGCTAAGCCTGAACCACCGGCCTCATGGTCGTGAGGCCGAGGAGAGCGGTACCTGGGGATGGGCTGGTAATCCTCATCAGTGCTGTCAGAGGCCTCATTCTCAACTGGATCAGCAGGCTGAGCATCTAGATCAGCAAGCTCTGCCTCAGCAAGACCCTCAACGGTCGTGTCCTGCTCAGCTGCTGTCTCGGGCACCTCAGGTCTCTCTCGCTGTCCTAGCACTGGGGCCTGCTCTCGGGTAACAGAAGCCCATAGCTGACGGATATCATACTCTGGAAAAGCAGTGGTAGTGTCTGATATCTCAGCTCTGATCTCAGGAGGCAGCTCACATGAAGATCTGATGATAAAGCATATTCAATGTGCATAGGGCAGCTGACGGTGTCCCTTGAAGCTTTCTGCTAAGGTGTCCTCCATCTCACATAGCATAAGATCCCATATATCGAACGGTGTCTGTGAGAGAAGGTGGTGTACTACCCACAACTGCATACGGGTCAGTCCCTCTCTGTAGCCCAGCCTCGGAAGGAGTGTACATCTGACAATAGTGTCCAAGACTCTGGCAAGAGGTGTTTGGCTGGCAGGTGTACGTCGGGACCCTTCGCCAAAAGGCTCATGAAAGCAGGGTCGGATCAGATCATTAGGGGGCACTGTCCCGCCGTGAGGGCATCTAGGTGGAGTAGTCTGACCAAAGCACAGCTGATGTATCTTCGTGTCTGAAGCTGGGAGTCTGAGAATCTCCCGTACTCTGGTGCGGTAGAGTCTGCGGTCACGGCCTCGGAATGCAAAGTGAATAAAGTCATGTGCCGGGTCAATCCATAGTGAAGAATAGAACTCCCTGACCCAAGTGCCGCAGTAAGCTCCTGTCCATCCAAGAAAATCTGATAAGCCCGGAAGAAAGGACAGGTGCGGACGAAGCTGCTCACCAACCACCTCAACAAGAGCCTCAAGACGACAGACTCTCTGAGGTCGAAAAGCAATCCCACTGTCGACATATGCTCTGTCGAAATCCTCCTGTAGGGGTGTATAGAATCCCTCTGACGCTCTGGAATCCCGCACAGGTGGGAACCACCGACCAACCTCAACGAACCTCAGGGCCTGCACTTGGCGTGCTGTAGCTCCCCTCAAGTCAAAGTGCTCGACTGGGGGTGTCCTCGAGCCCTGGGAGGTGGACGTCCTCTACGACGCTGGCCCTCTAGCCTGGGAGTCACCTGAGCTCGCGTATATCCTGAGCGACGACGCGGTGGAGTCTGGACTGGCTGCTCCTCTGTCTCCTCTGGAGCCTCTGCAGGTGGATCAACTGACATAGCCTCTGTCCCCTCTGTCCCCTCTGTGGCCTCAGTACTGAGCTATCGACCTTCAAGATGAAAGCAACACTCACCAATGTGAATCCCACTGCTCCTGCCTCCCCTCTCTGCCTGCTCTGCTGTATCTGCGACTGCCTGAGCGATCTCTGCATCTGTAAGAGTCTTCTTCTTCTTTCTGGCCATGGTCTTTACGTGCTTACCACGCGGAACCTCTGTCAGACGAGGAGGACTCTCGTCCCCGTCACTAGGAGCACCCTAGCATTCTTGCAGCGAACCATACTGACCAACTGCTGAGAAACTCTGAGAGATGATGAACTGTCACTCAAGAGGCTTGGCCTCAATCCGTATCCGCAGGCTTGGCCTCGGATTTAAACATTGACCAGTTGTCACCCCAACACACCGACAAAACTCGCTGAAAAGACGGAATAGATGGATCTACTATAAGCAACATATATATTCTAAAAGATAAGAAACCCTAAAGGTAACAAGCATATAAGATAAGAAGTGAATCGAATAGCGATGGCTACCTCGGATCGACGAGAACTCGGTGAAGAGATGAGATGACCTAGTTTCGCGAGAGTTCCCCAAGAACGCCGGGAGAGCACTGATTTGCCGCAACAAGAGATAGTTAGAATTCCAATGATGAAATTACGGCAAAACCCTAAAGGAGATCAAGGCAATGCGAAACAACCTCACGGAGAAGACGTCGCGCGGAGACACCTCGACGACGAACGGCCGAAACGAAACCCCGCAAAACTACGGCTAGGGTTGGGGCACTTCAGGAGGCAGTCGCGGTGTCTAGAGAAGAAGCTGACGAACCCTAGGGTTAGGGGCGCGGGCGAGCAAAGGTTGAGCACTGTGGCTGGGCTCGGTGGTGGCACGCGCGAGTCAGGGCGGCGCTCGGCTTGGCAAGGCAGCGGCGCGAGCAGCAAGGCAACGGCGGCGGCCTGGTGCGACGGCGGCGGTGGAGCGTGCGAGGCGCGAGGTGAGGGCGTGGCGCGGTGGTGCGAGCGAGGCGCGAGGTGGCGGGAGCGAGGCACAGCGCGGAGGAGATGTGGCACGGTCACGAGCACGGCGGCGCGACGGCGAGACAGCGAGCTAGGGCATGGTGGCGGCGAGTATGGGCGCGGCGCGGGCGGCGGATAAGAAAACGTATTGAAGTGAGGCTTGCTATGTACATTCACTTCGCAAGCAGCATTTTCAGACACACCATAAACCATCAACTTTTATATATACATGCCTCTCAATTCTCAAGTGGCAAACTGCATTGAAATTCAATTGTAACGTATACGCAAATCACTAAGAAAAAGGAACAAATTCACATCGCATTATAGTCTCATTTTATTTGCAGTGCTGACTGCCTCAGAACAACCTGCAGGCTAAAAAAAAGGAATAAAGTCACATCACAAATTCTGCATTGCTGCTTCTTCAGTCAAAGCAATGGCAGCTCCAAGCCTCCAAGGTTCCTTCTGTCCATGTAGTATGTCACAGACGGGCACTCCACCTGCATTTTATATATACTCGGCAGTGTTAGATGCCCCTTAACGAACATCTAGTAACAATAGCTTTAGCTTAAGCTTAACCTTTCTTCCTTAATTTGTAATCTTTGTTTGTAAACTGTCTTTTTTTCAAAATAAATTTCTGCAGGGCCCTTGGCCCCTCCAGTTTCCTCAAAAAAAAAAAAACCAATAGTATACATAAAAGTCTTGCAGCAGCATACTTGATTATTACTCCCTCAGTTGTTCCACATTGACACGTTCTTCTTCGAAATCAACCCTTGAAATTTCCTCCACTTCGTCCAATAGTACTTCCTCCAGTTCATCCTCTGCAACGGCACATGCAGTCAGGTGACGAGAAGTTTAAAGAGCAGGATTGCAGGAAAGGTACTCAGTATGCAACGTAAGCAGCAGTTGTGCCAATTTACCTGAAACGTCAGCACAGGGGATGATGTTTGTCTTAAAGCTTAAAGGATCTCTCGTGTACTTCCTTAGAATGTTGTTTTCCTTATCATGTGCATGTGCATTGACCTGCTTGATATGGCTGAACTTGTCCCACTCAGGGCCAGTTTCCCCTTTTGCTATGGAAGTCAGCAGCGAGACGTCGCAGTCCAGATCCAAAAGCCTTGGGTTTGCGTCCTTCAAGTATCCGGGGAGTGTTTTCATGCGGTAAGACTGTCTGCAGTGGCATACTCTAAATGATACTCTAAAGCTTTAGAGTATGAATATAGAGTAAAAACTGCTGCACTGGATACTCTAAAACGATACTCTATCCTTTCTCTCACTCTATATTTAGAGTAGTACAGTGTTTACTCTATAGTGCGCAGTGGCGGGCCCTACTAGCTAAACCAAGGAAAAAATGCTATAACTCACAAACCAAAAATCCAAATTAAATTTCGATTGCGCCATTAAATTCGTCTCAATAAATCCTTCAAAACTAGATCACTCATGGATATATTTAGATAAAATGACAAGTGGGTCCCACAGTAGATAGAGTGGATAGAGGATGATATAGAGAATGGATGGGTGCGGGAGAATTGAGTATAGAGGAGAGAATCTTCCTGACTAGGACGTATAGAGGATGAATATAGAGGACCATGAGTGCGGATAGCCTAATCCTCCAGAACGAGTCTCTGAAGTGCAGGCAAACCCTCTAGTACCTTCAACTCTGGGCAGTTTATGATCACGAGGTTCTGCTGAAGTGCAGGCAAACCCTCTAGTACCTTCAACTCTGGGCAGCTTATGATCACGAGGTTCTGCAATTTTGGCAGGTTGCAGATCCTCACGAGGGCAGGACACCAAGTTACCTCAATTTCCAAATCAGAACCAAAGTTCTCCATAGCACCTGGGATCTCATGATGGTGTGGCATTAAGAACTCTGGCCCAACACGCTTGATGCCTGGGGCACTGTCAATCTGTAGGAACTCCAAGCTGGGCAGCTGGTACAAGCCATCAGGTAGCTCCTTGCAATAAGGCAAGTCTTCCATGACTAGAATCCTCAAGCTTCCAAGGCACACAATTGCTGTCGATGTCATCCACCGTGGAAGTCGTTGACTAAAGTACCCGTTGATTGTAAGATTTTCTAAGCAAGGCGGAGGGCAGAGCTCATCAAACACCTTCTCGATTTGTTGCTGCTCTTCCTGTTTCACCAACCGGCGAGCACCTCCACGTCCACTAGTGCACTGTAACCACAGGTAGCTGAGGTGCACCTTTTCACCAAGGCTGGCCTTTGTAGCAAATGAGGAAGAAGATACATTCTCTAGGCCAAGTATACGAAGACGGATGAGCTGGTTAAGAGATCCTAATTCTTCCAAACTACACCAAACACCCTCCACGTGGGCTGGAAACCCCAGCAATACCCTCAAATTAGTTATGCCGCTGAAACCCCTGGGTATATTGTTTATACCTGAGCCATCAAGCCTTAGATATCTCAGCTGCTGTAACCTTGCAATACCACCTGGAAGCTTCACCAAACTTTTACAATTATCAAGGTCAATGCACTGCAAGAATTTCATCTTGGCTATTTTTTCTGGCAGCCTAGATGTGTCAGTGCCATCTAGGCACAAATACCTCAACTGTTTGAGTTGGACCAAGGATTTAGACAATGCATCAAAATTTCCATCTCATATATGTAGGGTCCGCAAACATGGAAAACATGACAGTGAATCACCTGGGTTGATCTTTATTTTCCCAACAAAAATTAGTGTTCGTAGTGATATATGTGCTTGCAGAGAACTCCACCCTAGCCCATTTGATTCTGATCCATTGGTTTTTAGTGATATCCGAATAATATTAGTGATATCCGAATAACCTTTTGTGCCTTTGCAATTTCGTTTCAGATTCGCGTTGTTGAGTTTGTGTCCGTGGTCGAGTCTTGTTGCTGGTTTAGGATTGTGTTCGTGGTCGTAGTTCAATCGCCCTTTGCTGTGATTTTTGTTTTTGGCCGCTATCCCATCCACCGTTTCCAAACAACAAGTCGAAGCCACCACATTACTCGACTTGCCCCCGCTAGCCGCCTTGTGTAACTTCTCGCCGCCGCACAAACCCTAGATAGGTTGCAAGCCGCTCTTATTTTGCCTGCATCGCAGCCCTCCTTACATCATCAGGCAAATACCTACTGTCGCTGTTGGAGTCACAGGGACGATCTTGTGATCGGTGTTGGAGTTTAGGGACGCTTTGCCCTAACTGTCGCTGCCGTGTTGTGTCTACCGAAAAACATAACTTGAGATACCTTCGGTAAAACAGGCATAACTTTTCGCTCGTTTATCAGAAAAATCTGAAATTTTTACAGCAGCTTCTTGACACAGTTTGGAGCCGACCCAAACTAGGCTTTGCCCTGTTTGGTTTCATCAAAATTACCAAAAAAATCAGGAAAATAAAGAAAAAAAAATTGTCAAAGTTTTTGCACGCTTTTCAGAGAACGTGCTGTTTTTCTGTAGACCACATCTCACCTCAATTGTAGGTGCCAATTTTTATGGTTGCATCTTTTGTGATCCTTATTCAGAGAAAAATATAAAAAAATAGTGAAAAAATAAAAAAGTTTGATTCCTACTGGTGCCTTTTGGAAAAATCAGGGAAAAATTCAGGAAAAAGGAAAAATCCAGGTTATTTGCTTGTTCTGTGTGTTTTTTCCATCGTCCTTTGTTTTCACCTTGTTGCGCTACGTCTCGACACGTCTTAGCCAGCAGCTGTGATTTGTACTTTGGATCCGGATTGAACAATCGTTAATCTGTATTCATTAATTGCTAATCCTTGCTGTCATATTGTGTGCCTACCCATAGATCCAAATATTCTTCTGTCAGTACAGATTCATCTTGCAACTGTTACCCACGCTCAACAACAGATTACTTCATCACGTTGGTTTGCTCTTGTTTGGCGTTGGTAAGAATACAGGCACGCTCAACAACAGATTACTTCATCACGTTGGTTTGCTCTTGTTTGGCGTTGGTAAGAATACAGGCAAGACGGTGGTAAGCCGCTTGTGAATTTGCATTCCACTTTCACCACCACCACTTGGTTCCTTTAGTTGATAGGGATAATACTTTGGTGTTGTCTTTTTCTATCTTCTAACCATGACAGGATCTCCGACGGACTTCAATGATTGCGTGTCCAAGGGCGAGCTTACAACATTTATGACTGAACAACGCAATCTTATGACCGAGCTGACGCGCAATGTGAACAATCTGGTCACCCGCATTGAACAACTCGAGTAACGTCCTCCACCTCATCGTGCTGTTGTTGACGATGCGGATGATTTTGGTGATGACGATGCGGATGTGAATGCTGACGGTTATGCCCGTCGCCGCCTCAACTTCAACCGTCACGGTATGGGAGGTAATAATCATGGTAATAACGATCCTTTTGCTAAAGTTAAATTTAGCCTTCCTCCTTTTGCTGGTAATGTTGATCCAGAGGCTTATTTAGATTGGGAGCTTGCTGTTCAACAAAAATTTGATTCTCATAATGTTCCTGCTGAGCATAGAGTTAGACTTGCTACTAGTGAGTTTACTAATTTTGCTTTGTTCTGGTGGAGTGATCTTTGCAATGCTAATAATGCTGCTACTGTGCCTCAAACTTGGAATGCTTTAAAGCAACGTATGAAATCTCGTTTTGTTCCTCCTTATTACCAACGTGATTTACGTTTGAAACTGTAAACTTTAAAACAAGGTGATAAAGGAGTAGAAGCTTACTATCAAGAATTGCTTATTGGTTTAGCCCGTTGTGGTATAAATGAAGATGATAATGATGCTAGTGCTAGATTTTTTGGTGGTCTAAACTATGATATCCAGAACATACTTGATTACAAAGAATTGTGCAATTTTTCCCAATTGTATCATCTTGCTATTAAGGCAGAACATAAAGTACAGGGCTGCAAACAACACCAGTCTTTCAGGTCTAACAATGGAAGGAATTTTCAGCAGCGTGCTGAGCCGGAGACGCCCAAGCTTTCTGTTGCACCACATGAGGTAAGTCAATTGTCTAATGTGCAGAAGAAAGGTGCCACTCCGGGTGCTTCTACTAGCTCCTCCTCGTCCAGCGCTAAAATCATTTGCCACCGATGCAAAGGCATGGGACATGTCATGAAGAATTGCCCCAGTCGTCGTGCTTTCATTGCTACCGAGGATGGATATGTAAGTGCTAGTGATGTTGAAGATGATTTAGCCCTTGCTACTAACATTGATGCAGATTCTACCGAGGGCGATCAAGACAAGGAGGCCATCATCATTGACTCTGTGGCTGCTGCCGCGGACTACCCTAGCCTTCTTGTTCAGCGTGTGTTGAGTACACGAGTGGGACATGAAGAAGAGATGAAGATCCAATGAAACAATTTGTTCCACATGTATTTCATTGTGCAGGGTTGTCGTGTTCTCACTATCATTGATAGCGGAAGTTGCAATAACTTGGTGAGTTCAGATTTGGTTGAGAAGCTTGGCTTGACCACACGACAACATTCGTATCCGTATAAACTTCAATGGTTCAATAATAGTGGTAAGACTAAGGTAACTAAATCAGCACGCATTAGCTTTTTCGCAGGTTCTTATCATGATACTGCTGATTTTGATGTTGTCCCTATGCAAGATTGTTCCATTTTGTTAGGTCGTCCATGGGAATTTGATAATGATGCTTTACACCATGGTAGAACTAATACATACACTATCGTACATAAGGACAAGACAATTATATTACTGCCTTTGTCTCCTACGGAAATTATTAAACATGCTAAAGAGATTAAAAATACACCTCCAACTGACATTGCTAAAAATAATGGGAATAATGGGATTAGGTTAAAAGAAGGTACTTTTCTTGCTACAACTTCTGCTACTACTGAGTTATGTGATAATCCTGATGCACCATGTTATACTATGTTTTGTCAACCTATTATGTCTGGTGCATTGCCTGCTGTCACTAACCTTTTGCAGGAGTTCGCTGATGATGGGATGAAGTCGAGGATGACTCCAATTCTAGGAGGAGGGGACGATGTGGACATCGCCAAGATAGAGTCGAGGACGACTCCAATTCAAGAAGGGAAGGATGATGAGGACATCGCCACGCTGGACACACCGACGCTATGGTCTTCCCCAAGTTGCAATTCGTCTCCAACTCAGCTGCCACGTCACCCTCGGATTCAGCAGACACGTCGTCACTGTTTTGGTCATAACTCTCGCATACGACATCGAAACGGGGCGTTCTTGGATGCGTTGGAAAGGGGACGACGACGCCGTCGTTTTGGATCTGGTCCCAGCTCCAGAAGGTCCGTGGATCATTCTGTGTGACCACGGCAAGGTGCTGCGTCACCTATTTAGGCCAACTTGGCCATGTATCGTGTCGGGCCTTAAGCCCAAGTTGTGGGCGCCCAACCCCTGGCCGTCCTCAACCCTAGGTCGAGTCTTAGATTATAAACACAGCCATCGCTGCTGTTAGACAATTAGGTTTTGTTTAGAGTTTAGTTTTCCTTCGAGAAACTGAATCGTTCATTGTAACTGTGGTGACAAATCCTTTTACAGTGATCCAGGGCTCCTGTTCTTGATCTCCTCCACTGTGTCGATTAGTCCTTTGGAACTGAGTTCTTGAACCCTCTATTGATATTCGCATCATTCATATTTGCAATTTCAGATTGCGTGTTTTTACCTTCTTGCTTGTGTTCTTCGATTCGCTTGCAGGAAAAGCCTTCTTGGCGAGGTCAATCAAGTTGTGCTTAGTTGATAACCAACGGAGCAGTGGTGTAACGGTTGCAGGGTTCGAATCGTGTCTGATTTGAAGCCGGATCGTCAACGTCGAGATCTCCAAAAATCGAACCTACCGGCTACCTCTCGGAAGATCGGGCCTATATCTCATCAGCTAGGATGTCTTGTGTTGTTGCTTTTTCTTCCTCAAACCTTTTGTATATCAGCCGTTTTGGACCAATTTTTTGAATATATTCAGGTGGAGAGTAAAAAAAAACCGTGACATTTCAAAATAAATAAATAAATAAATAAAAGGACCAAACACCCCTTGTAGAAAGACGAATCGACGGAAGTCAATTATTAGGATCCAACTGGAAAGGTTATTAAAGTGTGCACATCTTGACCTGAAGAAGCTACATTTTTCTCCCTTATTCATACTCTCTTGGATGCAGGTAAACCTAATGTGATATCCGTTGTATCCTTAGTTTTTAACCATTCTAGCGGGCTGGCAATGGTAGGTGCAGTGCAGATCGATCAGATTCAGATTCATGGACAGCCGTTGACAGAAAATTCAGTCGAGAGTGACCAATACTCACTGTGCAGTGGCCACCGGAAACAATCAATGGAGAGCACATGACCTTTCAGAGCTAAATGAGAACTACCTGCGGAGATACAAGATGATGTGCTAGCTACCGCAGCTGGGTTTCGATGACGATGTACTACAACGGAAAAAAAAACAAAGCAAAGTCCCAGCTCATGCAAGGAGGTCCCAAAACTTGTTCCGCTGTTTTCCTACAAATAATGAATTTTTGAGATTTCATTTAGTCCTCGTATTACAAAAAAAAATTAGGTCTCCGAACTAGTCATGCGTGCCATTAATAAGATCCCAACGAGAAAATTGGATATTTGTCCTCAGAAGAAGTGGGCTTTGGTGGATTCGCCACATTACCTTTATGAAGCACGGGTCACCTGCTGAAATGCCATCGGTGTTTTGGTTCTCACTTAATCATTATTATTTTTAAATAAAAGTTAACATGAAGTTCTTCTCACTGTTGTCCGTGGTTGATCCTTGTTCGTTCCTCCGATTCCATCACGCCACTTCTGACTTCGGCGTCAAGCATAGCTTCGCCCGTAGCCTCGCCGGCTCCGCCGGAGCCCATTATATGCCCCTTCACCCCTAGCGCCGACGGTTTTTCGGTTCAAGGTTGATGGCAGCGCACACTGCTACACTCCCTCAGCAGCGGCGGCCTCCAACATCGGGTTACCAGTCCTTGCTGTTGCACCAAGATATGCCTGCTAAATGCCACCCGAGCTCTCGTTCGCACTACCTCAATGGGGATCACATCTCGCCAACGACCGTTCTCCTCTGTTCTTGCAAAGCATAGTTCTTTGTTGGTTTCAAAGAGCAATACGAAGTACATCGTCGACTCCATATTATAAGACGTTTCCGCTTTTCTATATACGTAGTTTTTTCCATGTATTTAGATATGCAATATGTCTAGATACATAATAAAAACAATGTACGTATAAAAGCCAAAACATCATATAATTTGGAACGGACTTGCTAGCGCCCGGACGCTCGATTTGAGCGCTAGCGTCCGGGCGCTGCTCGCACAAGGAGCGAATGAGCACCTAGCGTATCGGGCTCATGAGGGAGCGCACCAGTAGTGGTCCCATGCCGGCCTAGACGTCGCCCAAGCCACCCCGGACATCATCCGTGCTGCTGGCCGCTTTTCACGCGCATCCTATGTGTAACACCCGATCTACTTTTGAAACATCCAATTGTAATAGTTCCAACGTACAAAAGAAGACAGATGAAACACTTGAAACAAGCGTCTAAAACATTTACAAAAACTCTTGAAAAACATTTGAAAACCATTGCAATCATATGCAATATCTAGATAAAACACTGGTAAACATACGTATAAAACACCTAAAAACACTTGAAACATATGCTTGCAACATGCATGTGTAATCTACTTTTGCAACATTCGTATGGAAGAGATGAAACTTTTGGAACATTCACTTGAAACATATGCGTATAGCTATTACAACATGTGCATCATCCCGATCTACTTTAATAATATCGATATACAACACTTGCAATGTACCTCAGAAATATCTGAAACATTTAAAACATACTATTGCAACATACACTTTCAATATAGCATTTGCTTGTTCCTTGCACAAATGGAGGTTCGTCGATGTTGAGCTCAATGCCGGCACATAGCTCGAAGCCACGCAGTTGTGCAAAGCTCGCCGTTGTGGAGCTCGTCAGCGGTACGGACCTCAGTAGGGGCAGGCGGATGCAGCATGGCCACGACGAGCGGCCCGAGTCCAGGAGTGAGCTAGCGAGCGCCTAGCGCGCCGGACTCACCTTGCAAGGTGCGGGTGGTGGCTAGGGTGCGAGTGGGGGCGGCGTGGGCAAGTGCGGGATCCATCCATCTAGATAGACGCCCTATAAGGAGCATTTCGGAATTTGGAATGGTAGGTATAGTACTGTAGGCTGTAGGATTTGCGTGGCATATATATGTACACTCCAGAACTAGATATTAAATCTGTTCTCTCTCTCTAAGTCCAAGAAAATCCAATGGACACGGACATTTCGAGTTAGTCTCCAACAGATGTTGGATTTTGTTACATCACCAAATGGTCATGGACATCTAAATCGAAATAGACTCGATGCAATTGTATCCAAATCAACTAGAGTGAGATTGTACTTTAGATGATTCAAATCCACTTCCTCCTCTAATCTGTGGTGAGGTTCATGGTCCATGAAGAAATGAAGACCAGTAAACCACCTGCCAGAACCACCAACATTATTGACCACTGCCTCCAGTAAAAGGCAGCAATGAATGAATATTCCCAATGCATGCAGGTTAACGTCACAAATGTGAAACATGGAAACCCTGCCAAACAATCAGTGGAGCACAACAATACGGTTCTAGGCACCGTGCGCCGATGTAGTCAAGCTTAGAGATGGGGACTTTATACTTGCTCACAGGACAGATGTCACACCCATTTTTAAAGACAAAAATAGGATACATAAAAGACTCATGTGCGCCCCAGGATATGATCACACACACAAGTAGAAAAATTACATAGTATCATCACAATGCTTATTACAAAGCGAATAAATATTTAACACATAGTCTTAAACAATAAATAGTAGCAACTAATAGTAGATCTCCAGCGGAAACTCCAAACACAGGGACATGGTTGACTAGTTGACACCAAGACTAGTACTCATTACGATAATCTTCCTCATAATCTTCATCTGTTATGGTGGAAATAGCAATGGTGAGTCCATGTCGAACTCAAGAAGTATAACACAGGGTTCATGAAGCACAAAAGGCTAGACACTGTTTGACTGCGTTTAGCTTTTAATCATCATATAATTAGCAATTGAGTAACATCAAGATAATCCACTTCCCATTAAAGAACCAATGATCAATTGTAATAAGGATAATGAACAACATTAACATGAGCATAATAGTAATAACAATAATTAAACATGGTATAACAATGGTAATCATCTATTCTGTAAGAATCCCCAAGGCCGCTCATATCCGTGAGCATGGCTAGTATACCAGTTTATTAAACTCTGCGCAGAGGTGTACACTTTCACTGTGAGTCATGATTTCCAAATGCATGGGTTCGCGATTCCCCAAAACACCGGAATTCATATAAAGTCACTTAAAGGTTCGTCTAACAAGTTAGGGCCATTAGATTCACTCGGCAGGCAGATGTAGGAACCCCTTTTCAAATGGCACAATTCCTTCTTGGCTATACTCATAGATTAGAGGCTGTCCTACACCCAACATATGAAGCCATTCTTACGCCAATTAAGGTAACAACTAACAAGCTAGAAAAGGTCCTTTAAACAACTAAAGCCAGAGCCATATAGCCCTCACAGCTATACTGTAAATCCCGGTTATCACTTACAAGTAAGTCCTTATGGAGAGTAACTAGAGCGACAAACAAACAACATAACACAACGCTCTAGTCCCCTTTTTCAACAGTAATAAAATCATCTTAATGGTTGGTTGCTCAATTCATTAATCAAATTACAAGATCATTGTTCATAATTAAGCACTAGCAACAGTTACCCAAATGCATCCCCAAGGTTGACAAGGAATCAAGATAACAATCACTAAGTTATAATCTCTAAGGGTGTCAAGGAGGACACATGCATATATATGATAATTTCAGTGAATAGGTAACAAGGATAGTCCCATGTTATACTTGCCTTGATCAAAGCTTTCCTAATGATACTGCTGGTCTAGCTCAAAATAATACTCCTGATCGTACAGAAACTGCTCACCGTCTATACTTGATCATCAAGCATCAACACACAATCATCCGAGCAATCATACACGAAGCAAACAAAAAGACATAGTTAGAACAGTACACCAACAGTAGCAAAACAGTATAAAAAGTTTGTAAAACTCTTCTACACGTTACTACGATCACACAGACGTAAAGATCACGAAATTTGGATTTAAAACGTGAAAGTTATGAATTTTCTAAGATTTCCTTTAGATAAATAATTACTTTAATATAAACTCAAAAATTAAATTTTCCAAACCTACTGTGCAACTATACTAACATGTAGAGCTCACAAATATGAACCTAACGCAACTTGAACGGGTCAAATCGGAGTTAAAACGAAGATTTTATGATCAAAACAAGTTTAGTGGCAAAACTATAAATATCAGAAAACGTATTTTTGATTTACCGAGAAGAAATACGTCTTCAAAACGAAGAAACATACTTCGGGAATTACGCCAAGGGACTGCGGTTTCTAATTCACAAAAACGCAGGGTCTCTTTAACAATTTTACCCCGCGAAGGGGTATCTTCTAATCCTACCCTTAGATCTGAGAATGGACGGCTGAAAACGTCTCCAGATGAAAGAGAGAGAGAGAGAGAGCACGGCCATCCCCTTCACTACCGGCCGGCGGCCGCCATGGCCGGCACCCATGGCTCGCCGGAAAGCTTCGGCTTCACCGATTTCGACCACTATTCGGCCCGCAGCCGACACCAATCGGTCGAGAGACTCAATGCGAACACATCTACGCGAACACATCTATGCCGGTTAGGAAAACAAGAACAGATCGGAGAAGGAATGCGGCTTGGGAAGGCGGGGGTGCCATTGCCGGCTCACCGGAGCTCCATAATCTCACGATTTAAGGCACCACAAACCAAAAGAAAGGCATGGTGAGGGAGAGAAGGAGATGACGAGCTCACCAATGCGGAGAAGAAGGGCGCAGGTTAACTGGCAAGCCCCGACGACGAGAGGCAGTGTAGGCTAGGGTTTCCAACCTCCTAAGCTTGATTTTCACGTGGTTTGGCTCGGGGTTTAGATGGAAAAAGGGACGAGGGGAAACACGGCTACACTTTTATAGCCCCAATACGATGTTTACGGGTAGGAAATCCCGATTTACGCGGTTGGATTCGGTTGCGATGGCTTCGGTCTCTGGCTCGGTCACGGCAAGAGGAAGAAGGCGGGGCTGACAAGAGGGTCCCACCCGTCAGCGAGACCGGAGAGGAGAGCGCGTGCGGCGGTGATTGCCTGGGTCGGCCCATGCGGGCGCGGGGAAGAGCTGGGAAAACGGGCTCGGGTTCGACGGCCCATCAGCGAGGGAGGAAAGGGCAGGCCGGCTTGGGCGGGCTTCCAGGCCGCCGGCAACAGGTAAGCTTTTCTCCTTTTTTTATATTTGTTTTCAAAACCATTTAAATAGATTTTCAAATCCAAATCAAATGAAATCAAAACCACACCACACCATAAAACAAATGCAACAGCATGAATGCATTATCAAAAATTTCACCTAATATTTTTAAATTTTAATCCCCACTAACCATTATCTAAATTATTTAAACTCATAACTAAATCTCTTTTAACTCAATTTTTTTTCTAATTCACAATTTTAAAATTTTTGGGTATTACAAGAGAAATGGAACCACAAAAGGTTATTGTATGGAAAGGGAAAGCAGAGTATACACACAAGTTAACATGAAACAGTGTACGTCTTGTTCTGTATTAGCCAAAAGGAGCAAGTGTGAACTCCTGGCCACAAAATTATTTATGTTCTCTGACGTGGAAGTATGCTCATTGATACTCCCTCCATCCCAAATTATGTTCCGATGTGAGGTTCTTGCTCGCAAGGATCGCAGTAGCTGCTTGGTGGCTTCTGTTGGATGTACGAGCTAGGAAGGAAATGTTGATGATTACATTCAGGGAAGAAGATGGTGATCGGAGTAGGTGGTGACATTGCAAGGTGGGAAGGAAAGTGCGTGACACAGCTTCGATCGATTTGCGTGCGGCGTCCTAGTTTATTCCACACCGATGCTAGAGTTGCTCTGAGCCACCACGTGAATCGCCGGCCACTGCATTTGCGTGAAGAAGCGTGGAGGCACCACAAGATGCTTTCTCGTCGCACGAGATGACAAGCCAAGACACACTGAGGATGGGAGGTAGGATAAAGAAATCAATGCACCTTTGCAGTGGACATGGCATGGAGCAGGAGGCTAATTAACAAAGGTAGCTAGACGGGATTTTCAGTTACAATAATGCTGAAGCTGGCAATGGCAATTCATTTCCTTGCAATCACAGGTGTAGACGGATGTTCGTATTTCCCTTGCAATTTATTTCCACTTTGGGGCCTCATTAGCTAGCAAACGAAGTCAACACAAAAGCAAGTTGAATTAAGTTATAACAATAATTTGATCGCCCATCTGGTTGTCTAGATATATGCACCGGGTCCAGATACCATGTGACTGCATCGCTTGCAGATACCATGCCAATTGGGATGCTCGTTGCTTTAACAAATGAACGTTTGGGTGAAGTGTATTATATGGTCACCGGGCTGCACAACATGGCACGACTATAATTTGGATCCAAATGATGATTGTGCAATTGAACATTTTATGCATTTCATTTAACAGCAACTCCAGCAAGGCCCTTACTTGAGCCTCCATAGCTAAGTATGGGTGCACAGGCCAAAATTGTGTTCAAGCAGGGCCCCTACTCGAGCCCCGAAATTTGGGTGGGCACCCAAATCCCCCTTCGGCACCCATTCCTAGGGCTCACCCCCTAGCCCCCAGGAGGAGGAAGAAGACAGAGAGAATGACATGCGGGTCTTGTTTGCCAGTCTCTACTAGAATGAATTTGAGGACGTCTCAAATTTAGGTGCTACTGCTGGATTAGAAGTAGAAAAACTAGGCCAATAAAAGTAGGCAGATGACCCAAATCAGAAGTAGGTGCCCTGATTTGGGCACTCCTACTGGATATGCTCCTACCGCTTTCTATTTTCTTATTTTTTAATAAAAATATATTATAAGAATCATCAGCTTTGGTGGTGGAATCAGCTGCTTGGGATTATTCCAAAATGGTCACGACAAACCTGACTCAGCGCATTTGTTGGATGAAGGTGACCGCTATCTTGACAAGGCGAGGCTCTAGTCTTGGTCAATGTCTACCATTTTTTTTGTAAACTAAATGTAATGATGTACGACGTTTGGCCAACTTATGCCAAGTTAGCGAGCATATTAAACGTAGAAGGATAAAGAAAGGGGCATATAATACTTTGTGCCCGCATCTAACACTGGAAGCTAGCACCATGCTATTCATATGTGCCAAGGAGTTGTTGCCATTCATGCCACCTCACCATCAAGTTTTTAATACAATTGATCACTGTTTGCAAGGAGAGCTGTTTCGTCACCGGTAAATTATTATTATTTTGTACGCTTACCTGCCATCCCGGAGGCGTGCATTGGTATTTTTGCGACAAGTTATTTTGCTGAAGAATTATTGATGGAGAATGGGTCAATCATTTAATTCAAGCAAATATTTTGTGCCCAGATACTTTGTATCACGCCAATAGGACAAATGGCCAAGCTGTTATAACTTGAGTTATTTTAGTAGTGGTTGCAGAAGTGGACCTCTGCATACAGTATATCCTTAAGTATATATATCTTTATAGGATAGAATTGATTAAGTTCCATTTCTGTCGTATAGAATTGTTTCATGTCCAATCAACCCATTGTCCTATATTTAAATAGTTCACATGGGACAATTAAATTTGTCTTCAGCAGCAAGTCCATTCCAATGCTTGCATGGCATGAGTAGTTCAGGGATTTTTGTCTTCGATTTTGATCAGCTATTGGTTTTGTCCCAGCTCATCTCTGAACAGGGACTCTGGTGCATTTTCCGTGTACTTTTCGCCCATGTACGTGAAATCAAACGTATAGTTTGATTTTATCTCGGTAGAGGTATCAACTTCTCTCTCCATCTCTCAGTCTCTCTCTCTTATGGAGGAATAAGTCGATGTTTGAGTGGCGAGATGGAAATGAGCAACGGATGAGACATAGAGACCTCGGCGGCAGTGCAGATGAGAACGATCTCATGGGTCTTCAAATCTATCAAAAGCACCATCACCGGTGCTCCTGCGAATAGCGGAGGGCACCATCACCCGCGTCAGAACTTGCTTTGATGCTTCAAAATGTGCTGAGTCGAACTGCTGAACAGGGCTAATCTGAGCCATCATCATCAAGCAACTAGACAAAACAGACATATGCATTAATATTGTTGAACTGACGACCTGGCAAGTGTCCACTGTCGTCGTCCGTCCATGCTCCACGGTAGGGTAATAAAACAATGGATGTCGCAATTAGCTGGTAATAAAGGACACCAATAATCGTCCATTTCTTTTATATATATATATATATATATATATATATATATATATATATATATATATATATATATATATATATGAAAATTTCTAGCTTGTTCGCTTGGCTAAAAATAAGCGGCTGAAAGCTCAAGCGAACAGGCTTTCGTCGTTTTCAACACAGGAGATTGAATGAAAAAGAACAGCGACTGTAGATGTGAAGTCCGTTGGCAGCAAACAGGCCGTGACTTGCTGTATGGGCGATGGCCGGTCGATGATGGCCCCCATTTGATGACTGGTATGAGAACACTAATTCGTATGCTGGCTTGGGTACAGGAACTGGAGGATCATCAAGAAAGCAGAGTGAACCAAAATCTGAAAACAGAGCAAGTTTAGTTTTGTACTAATACAAGTAGAAAGTACAGATACAGATTAACAAAAATGCCCAAAATACATATATTCACAACTAGCCCTCGACGTTTCCTCTTGTAGCTTATGTTTGGCTGCTCAGAATAATCTCCGTATATGCTGAATACACTGCTGCTTCGGTTCACTGCTCTGACGGGGAAGCGATGTGGTCGGCTTCACGGCAGTGCAGGCACGCTTCATCAAGCCAGCGAGCCAAGTGAAGGTAGACGTTGCAGCTGCACATGTTGATAAAATACATTACACGGGATTAAATGGTAAACAAGTTGCCATGTTCGATGGATTAATCAGGTGTCTAGAAGGTGTAAGCATGCACAATTACTGAAACACAGCCAAGCAATCAATCGCGTGTAGCCGAATTTTTTACCTGAAGCGTACGCAGAGGGGCACACGTTTTTCTGCATATCGTCCTACCGGCCACTCGCCTTCAATGGGACATGCTTCGGAGTAAGCAAGCCACGTGCGGCGGCGGCGTGCTGCAGAAGACGAATTGAATTGGATGAAGGAAACTAAGGAAACAGAGTACCAGAAAATAAAATACGTTGGCAGAATGGTGTGTTAATTTACCTTGGGCAATAGCAGAGCGACTGATATTTGTCTCAAAGCGGAAAGGATCCCTTGAGTAGAGCACATACCACTTTCTTGGACTGCCTTTATCATCTGCATAGGCTTTGACTTGCTGGATGTCGCTCAACTTGTGCCATACTGGACTAGATTTCCCTGCTGCTATGCATGTGAGCAGTGAAAAGGAACAATCTAGCAGCAAATGCCTTGGGTTTACATACTGTAGGTATCCAGGTAGTGTTTCCATGCTATAGTCCTGTAGAACGAGTCTCTGTAGTGAAGGCATGCCCTCCAATACCTTCAACTTTGGGCACTTGACGATGACAAGCTTCTGTAGTTTCGGTAGATTAATGATCCTCTCCAGGTCAGTGTTACTAAACAACTCGATGTGGATAACAGAAGCAAAGTTCTCCAAAGACCTTAGGTTCTTGACATCATGTATTATTAAATCCTTCAAGGCCCTTGCGTGGAAGGCAAGGCCAGGTGGCATGCTCCTCAGCTTGCACATTTTAAGTACAAACACCTCCAAAATAGGCATGCCTTTGACTTGTTCCTCCCACATCCATTCCTCCCATTCAACCATTCCCTGAAACTTTATCTCCTGCAATCTGGAAAACGCAACCCTTCCATGATTGTTTGGTTGTAGGAATTCAATCCCAACACACTTGATAGCTGGGGCATGAATGATCTGCAGGAGTTCCAAGAACGGGAGCTGACTTATGCCACTAGGAAGCTCTGTGCAGCAGGGCAAGTCATGCATTTCTAGAATCCTCAAGCTCCAAAGGACTGTAACTGCTGCTGTCGGCACCATCCAACTTGGGAGTCGCTGACCAAAATACCCTCCTATGTGAAGGGTTTCTATGCAAGGCGGAGGACAAAACACATCATAAATCTCCTTGATTCGTCTCTGTTCTTTCTCTGAGATACCTTCTTCCTCTTTTACCAACAAGCCATCATCTCCAAGACTAATATTGCAACCCAGTGACAGATACTTTAGGCATTTCTTTTCACCAAGTTTTGCCTTTCTAGCGTATGAGGGAGAAGCTACATTCTCCAATAAACTGATATAAAGTTCAGTTAGTTGGGACAGGTTCCCAAGTTCCTCCAAACTACAGTGATCACAGTCCATGTGGGCTGGAAAACCATATAATTTCCTCAAAGAAGTTAGACCACAAAAATCCCTCGGTATAACTCTTATATTTGTTTTTGCAAGTCTAAGAAACCTCAAGTCTTGTAGCATTCCAATGCTACCGGGAAGCTTAGCCAACCTCTGACAACGATGAAGGCTAATGTACTGCAAGAATTTCAACTTGCCAATGTTTTCTGGTAACCTAGATGTATTACTGTTTTCTATCGCCAAATACCTCAAATGTTTCAGTTCATACAGGGATTCGGCTATTGCATCTAAATTTACACTGTCCAAATATAGTGTTCGAAGACTTGAAAAAGAAAGAAATGAATCACGTGGTTGAATCTTTATATTGCCAACTGAAATCAATGTTCTCAGTGATATTTGCGTTTGTAGAGAACACCACTCCAAATCATGTGGTTCTGATCCTTTGCTTTCCAGAGATAATCGAATAAACTTTTGTGATTTAAGTTTTTCAATACCAATTTTACTATTGTGAACTATTAGTGCTTCATCTCCAAACATGTTATGAGCAAATGACCGAACAATATCATGCATGTTGCAAACTATTTGATCAGCATAATTCTTATCAGGCTCAATAAGGTTCCGCTGTATTAACTCATCATAGTATCCCCTTCCTATTTCTTCTAAGTCATGTGAATTTCCATGAACAAATCCTTCACTAATCCACATGCCAACAATGTCATCAACAAAAAACAATGTGCCCCTAGGAAGAAGGGAGTAGTGCAAAAAGCAAGGCTTCAAACAAGGGCGCAGATCTTCATAGCTAAGATATATTGCATAATTTAGCTCTTTAGGCATTTGTGATACTGACCATAGAGAATCATCTAACACCTTATGCCAGTCGGTTCGTCTTATCCTTTTCTGACACAATAGACCTCCCATTACTTTGACTGCAAGAGGTAAACCATCACATTTTTCTACAAGTTTCATTCCAACATCCTTTAGTATTTCAACCTGGGGCTCATCATTTATGTCTCTGACAACCTGCAAGTAATCAGGCCAATTAGAAAAACAATAATTCACTGTGCAGTATCGAGATATCCTATTAATTCGAAGCACATCAAGAAAGAAACCTATGGCGGTCTCTAGCACACAGTTTTTGGTCAACTTCTTTCATATTATATATGCATGTGAAAATAAGTAAAAAGAAAGAAAGGCAAGAAAGTCACTTCGGAGACAAAAGTAACATAGTATTGACTGCCGATGATGAAGTTCCTCTTCTTTGCTCACAGTCACCTGTGAAAGTACCATACCTGTCCTAATATGAAACAAAATCAGCGCTGCTATCGACATATTCGCACCTTATACATTGTGTGCACACCAGCTGCTGGAATAATCACCACATAACGGTGACCAATCAATTTATTTTGTATAATAAAGCTATAGTTTGTTCATGCATCTAAACTCAATACTAATGAAAATGTTCATTACAAGGTGACACATAGAGGGAAAAATTTAATAAAGATTTTGTTTACTACAAGGGGAACATACTACTGAAAAACAGTTTTAGCAGACAAGCCCATTTATTAACTGAGGACATCGAAAGTGTCTTGTCTCCTAAAATACCTAATGATTTTCAAAGGCATTCGGTAGACAATCCAAAAACAACCATCTCTATAAATGACTTTTTATTAGAGGCAGCTTTCGTAAGAAGGCCACCTCTGAGAATGACCATTGATAGAGTGGGTCTTTTAGGTGTGCCAGCGATTAACAGATGCGAACGTCATAAGATGTCCATCCCTATAAATGGTTCTTAAAACATCCATAACCTTTGTATTTGAAATCGGATGTAGATAAACTATATCAAATTACAGAGCTCAACAAGATCTACATCTTTATAACTAACAAACTTTTTATCTAAAAATATTTAGAGTCTCAAAATTTAGTTTAAAGTTCTTTGACACTGAAATTCACAATTTAGAATTGTCTAACGTCATCAAATGTTGACAAGGTCCAAAACAAACTTATATTTCTCAATGCGATAGACATCTTTGTTATTGACAAGATTTTTATTTGAAGCCATTTAGTTTCTCAAAGTTTTCGAAACGACCATTACTACATAATTGATTTTCTGTAGAGGTGGCCCAATCTACAGGCGCCTCTATAGTGGCGTCTGAACTGAGTCGCCTCCAGAAATGCATTTGTAGAGAGGTGGTCGCTATTTTAAACCGCCTCTACAAATGCCCCTATTTTTAGAGTCGGCTCTATTTCCAGCTACCTCTAAAAACCGATTTTCATAGGCGGCTCTATTAATTTCATGCCGCCTCTAGAATTCGATTTTTAGAGACGACTAGAAATTGAGCCACCTGTGAACATAGGAGCTGCATAGTAAAACTGACATTTTTCAAACAACCTCGGATGGATAAACGACGAAAACAAAAGTTGTAGATCTCAAAAAGTTATACAACTTTGTAGTTGACAACTATTTAATTTGAAATCATCTATGTAAGAAAAAATTACAGTTGAATTTCTCACATTTAAAATTCAAATTTTTCAAATGACCTTGATGGAGAAACAACCAAAACCGAAGTTGTAGATCTCAAAAAGTTACACAACTTTGTTGTTGACAACTATTTTATTTCAATTCGTTTAGGCCCCAAAGACTCATTTCCAAATCAGACAAAGATAAAATGAGGAGGATGAATATCTCATAACGACAAATGTGACAAACGTGTGGAGTGGTTAGGGGACGTACTCACGAGGCCTGAGGTCGCCGGTTCGAACCCCTATGGCTGTAAAGCACATGTTTTTCACATGTTTTTCACGAGAACTGATATATCACTGCTGGTTTATGGCCATACCCAACCGTGGAAAAAACACCGTTATGAAACAAATTAACAACTTTTTGAAATGGTCTCGGATGAAGACCAAGTTTAAATCAAAATTATAGGTCTTAATAGTTCCATAACTTTGTACTTACCACTTTTCACTCGAGAAAGATTAGATATCCAAATATTTATTATGAATTCGCAGATCAATTGAAGAATTTCCAACTGAGACAAGATCTAAGCCAAAGTTGTTGTACTCGATGAGATCTACAATTTTGTAGTTAACAACAATTTCATTTGAGATCATTTATACTGTCAAATATGCAATACTATATTTGTAAATTTGAAGTTAAAATAATAGCATCAGTTATATAGTCAATAGTGTTGCACAACTAAGATGGCACGAATGCTTTTCTTCTTCTTTTTTGGTCACTGCTGATTTGTGGCTGAGGCCCTGTTTGGTTGGGCTTTCAGGAAGAATAACAGGTTGTGAGGATGACGTGTGGGGTCTGCTTGTAAGTGGTGGAGTATGGCAGCATTTTTTACAGAAGCCACGAACCAAAGGGCTTTTGGCTTTTCTCACAGCCCACAGCTTTTCAAAAGCCACAGCTCACAGCAGCTTTTCAAAAGCCACGGCTCAACAAAACAGGACCTAAAAACTGCAGTGATAATGCACCTATTACTAATGATTTAATACCTGCAGTGACACCATTTATCATTCCTACCGGTAACTGAAAGTAATATATAAGTGTCTTTGTAGCGGTGAAAGTAGTATATGTAGTGAAACCTAATAAGATTTTAAGTTGATGAGTGTAACCTTGCCATCACGCTTCCCCCACCAGACTAAGTATGAGATGGTTCACGTCGAAAATATATGAT
The DNA here is from genome assembly GCA_022457205.1 of Saccharum spontaneum. Classification (NCBI taxonomy): domain Eukaryota; kingdom Viridiplantae; phylum Streptophyta; class Magnoliopsida; order Poales; family Poaceae; genus Saccharum; species Saccharum spontaneum. The sequence continues at coordinate 12,698,739 of CM039596.1, read as the reverse complement.
GGCTTTTCACTCATGCTTATTATCAATCATACTCATGAGAATTATTACGGTGCACAACACTATTTCGTAGTATCATTTTTCCGCACACCTGTTACAAGATACAATACCAACTCAGATATTAGGAAAAATTTAAGGTGCCACAATTACTACATTGTACTTTTGGTCTCTGTTATTTTATTGGACACCACCGTCATTGAGTTTTCAATACATTTTTTCGATACATCTCTTCCAAAAGGACTATTTGAATATCATTTATTTTTTTGTAATTTGTTTGTATTAAAGTTAGAATCATTTGTATTTTATCATACTTGCACTAAAGATAGATATCTAAATAAGTCAATGGTCAATCACCATGTATAGAAGTCAACGACGATAATTGAACAAAAATAGGAAGACAAAAAAAAGAGTACAATCCACAAGTGATCTTTAAACTTGAAAGGAAGTGTCATTCACGACCTTTATACTTTCACATAGTTTTCAGGTCCCAGAATTTATGCTATGTTGTCATATATGTTGTCCAAAACATTCAAAATAAGGTGTCATTCAGATGTAAATGGACCGGACCCTCTCCATGCATCTATGTGGCATGCCATGGCGGATCCTCATGTCTCACGTGTCAACCAATAATTGGATCCCACGTGAGGGAACTACCGGTCAAAGAATCCATTTCAACATGCCACATAGAGGATGTATAATGGTTTGGCTTGTTCGGACCTACACAATAACATGTGACAAGTTCGGGGATCTTGACTATACTCTTGATAAGTGCAAAGATCCAAAATTATCATCTTGAGGGTTTGGAAACATTAAAGTGCATTTCAAGAGTTTGGTGACACAGATGACACTAGGGAACAAGTTCAAGGGTCGCACTTGTATTTTACTCTAAAAAAGTATGGAACAAACATACATGTTACTAGACCCTTAGATTGTAAATTAAATTTGGTTGGAAAAATTCGTCATTTTGGTATTGCATCTGTTACTTTTAAAGAAATAGGAAGTGAAATACAAAATCCAAATTTGATTCTCATTTCAAAAATTTGTGAATAGCTCCCTATGTCGACTGCATGTCCTTCATGTAGAATTATATTACTAACATATGGATGTATGGCATGTTGTTTCTTTATATTTTGAAGGTCACCACTGTAGAACTTGATTTGAAACAAAGAATAAAAAGTTGTTGTAGTGTTAGGGAATCTAGTCCCTATAGTTAAGATAAAAGCAAAGCTAAAGTAATGTAGCTGACAAACATGGTGCATATACAAAAAAGCAAATATTGTAGATTAACTTGTTTGTACCTGCTTCTTGAGTAGCAACCAAGCATCATCATGCTCAAGTTTGTTGATATGGTGGTAGGGTTCCTCTGACCCCATCTGACGTGCAATTGTGTCATGCCTCGTGGTGACCAAGACACAACTACCATGAGCTAGCATGGCATTGAGTAAGGGAGTTTTGAGAAGGCCTTCCCATATATTATAGTCCCAAACATCATCCATTATTAATAAGATTTTGTGTCCCTTCAAGGATTCTATTAGAGTTCGTTCCAGAGTCACCTTTGCATTTCCGAGAACTTGGTGGTCTTCTTTGGCTTCAGCAATAACTCTCCTTAACATTTCGGTCTCGTTGTAGTCTTGGTTGACACTCAACCATATTTTCTTCGTGAACTCATGTTTTATGACTTCATTGTTGAAGATCTTTTGGGCAAGGGTGGTTTTACCAATCCCACCCACTCCTACGATGGAGAAAACCATTATTTTTTTGGATTCTTTACCAAATCGATAATCATTTGTGAGCATCTGCACAAGATTTCTAGTGTCCTCCTCAATATTTTCACCGACCAATCCCGACTCATCTAGCCATCCTGACGTCTCACGGGTACGAAGACTAGATGACACTACCTTTCTTCCATGCTCCTCATAGATACCAAGGTTGATGAAGTTGAATAATGCACCACGTGCCTTGATGTCATCTAGCCTCTTGTTAAGGTTCTTTATGCGGCTTCCAATGTCATGGGCATGGAGGGGATTCAGCATACAGAAGAGCATGGGGTTGAAGCATCCTGCATCATTGCTTGGGGCTCGCTCCATGGCCTTAAGATGGCATAGGTCAAGGATGTCTGTGGCAGCATACATGGCATCCCTTAGCTCTCTCACCCATGCTTGAACACTCTGGTCTGAGATGTTCCTTCTATCAGCGTCAGCGAGGAAGTTCTTCATATCCCGAAGCTTGATGTCCATGTTATCAATCTCAAAGGTCACCCCGAGCAACATATGCATCTCTTCTGACGCCATCTCCAACAACATGTTTTGGATGTAGGACGCCAAAGCATCTAAAACACCCGCCATATGAAAGACAGCTTTGGTTTCCTATAACAAAACCAGAACAAAAGTCAGCTCCAACATGGCATTTTAATTTCCTACAGATGCAGTCATGGCGACACTACTACTGACTAGTACTCAGTCATTACAAAGTCACATTCTTTTTTGGTATAAACTGGGGAGTGGGGTCCCATAGATAGGCTATCTAGAACCATACTTCGAAGATAGCATATTTTTTCTTGTAAAAAAGTAAAAAAAAATAGACAATTGATACAACTAAATAACAATAGGCAGTCTAGCTACGCATAAACAGTTGTAGAAACGTAACAGTTAAGCAAAGGCCCAAAGCGCTGACACGGTGACGATGTGGTTCTTTCTTGGTCAATGAACAGGATCTGCTGGTAATCGTTAGACAGAATCATCAGCGTGGTTAATGGCAGCTTGACCCAGATGCACTGCTAGACTGCGGCATGCTGGAGTGGGGGAAATGTGTGGTGCCGGTGAGTAAACAAACAATCATATGATACTAAAATATGCTGGCATAGTGAATCATATGCTTGCACGTACGTTTCATTTGTCTGATCGATAGCCCTATTTTGTTTATTTTGCTGCAGCAGCTAGTGTGACTTTGTTGGTTTTTTATTGTGGTTCGATGGTTGTCAGTGTAGCTTTGTATCGGTCTGTTATGTCCTTAGTGGAGGTGATCTCAGAAGGAGGTGCTTTTCCTTGTTTTTTCTTCTCGACATGTAAGCTCGTAACCCCAACAAAACCTTTATCATGCTTTTAATATAAGTAATACCAAAACTTTTTTCTAAATAATTACTGGGATAACAGAATTATCGACAGCTGGCTAGCTTTGGTTTTCTAGGTAACAAAATTATACTAAGGGCCAATTTGGATACCAAAACTAAGTTTAGTCACCTAAATTTTAGTCTGGGCCATCCAAACGGAAAGAAACTAATGTTATTCTCTCTTGGTAGTCATATATCTAACAATGGGCTAAACTTTAATATAAGTAATACCAAACCTTTTTTCTAAATAATTACTGGGATAACAGAATTATCGACAGCTGGCTAGCTTTGGTTTTCTAGGTAACAAAATTATACTAAGGGCCAATTTGGATACCAAAACTAAGTTTAGTCACCTAAATTTTAGTCTGGGCGATCCAAACGGAAAGAAACTAATGTTATTCTCTCTTGGTAGTCATATATCCAACAATGGACTAAACTTTAGTCTTCTAAACTTAAGTCACATAAACTTTCATCTGAAGTTAAATTGGACTAACAACTGTCAAGGCGATAGAAACAGGCCTTTGCTATTAGAGTGGCTGTAGTCTGTCGGCAGCAATCATTTTTTTTTCCAAATAATGCATGGGTGCAGTGATCATGTTGAAAACTTATGTCTTCTACAGAAAAGATTACTTCTTATCGCCTACCCAGAGTCCACAAGACACAATAATTGGTAAAATATTGGTTCTCTGCTTGTTCTTTTACGGGAGATGCAGATGATTCAACTCATGTGGTTTCATACTGATGATCGCAATAGGTGCTTGAAAATTGGAGCGGCCTGATGCAGACAAAAGTGCTCCTTTTAGGCAGAGGTGTTGACATGCAAATGTGTACCAACATGTCATTTGGAGAGTGCCCATAAGTCTCTGGCGTCAAGAAGATATTGAAAAATATTTGGTGCAACATAATTCGAGCATAAAGCGAAGAAAAGGAAGAAGACGATGTCACCTAGCCTGAACTGGCCAGGCCGGCCTCACTGCCAAAACCGGCCAGTCAGGTTACCCTATTTGCCCAGCCCATCGCTGTGCCATGCCATGCGAAAACCGGCCCCTGCCGGTTTGCCCGCCTATTTCGAACCGAGCTAGTTTCCAAATCAGTTTTGGATATATTTTTTATGTGGGAGGCTTGGAGGATGTATTTTGGACTTATTTCTTACTGGGATAAGATCACCCCCTATATATATATATATATATATATATATATATATATATATATATATATATATATATATATATATATATATATATATATATATATATATATGAGAGGACGGCCGATTGAGTCTCCCAACTTCTAGTCATCAAAAACACAACACATACCCTCTTTTTGCTTACCTTCTCTCTACCTTGCTGTTCATCACGTCTCCCGGTGAGATTTGGCGGTGTTCTAGGTGGCCTTGCCAACCACTCCAATATATTAGCCTAACCTACCCCTCAGTCGGTTTCGTCGATCCGCTGTGTTCTTGCTGCGATCAAGGTTGTTTGCAACCTTCGGTGCGCTAGCCTTTGCTAGTGTATGATCCTATTCGACGTCAACAAGAGGCATGTACCAATCTAGTAAAGCAGTCGTTACCACACCAATGAAAAGATCGCAATGGTTATTTTGCAGTTACAACGGCATCGTACCCAATTGTTCTCAACCCACATGGGAGGCAGAAAGATGTTATGAGAGAGAGAGAGAGAGCACCTCAATTTGCACTTCAGATGTCGTGAAGGGGATCTCCAGGGGATTGCTTTGGGTGGAGGAAGAGAGGACCCGAGTGCTCTGTCTTCGCAAAGCAGAGTTCTATGCTGGTTCGGAGGAACAATATCATTGAAGGGAAGTGTTTATGTTTCGCTCTGTTTTATATTAGCAGCATTCGATACATCCCAACTACTCACAATTGATTGTTATCTGGGGTGGTTGAGTACTGGATATATATTCAGCATTAATTGTATCCTTCAGTGAATTGGTGGCTCTAGCATACTGATAATATTGTAGTATGCGGTCAAAGACTCCACTGACAAGCAACTTCACAGAAAAAGATGTTTGAACTAATCAAGCTGACTAGCAACATGAACCATATACAATCCCCATTTGATCTGGTCTTGGGGTTACTTGTTCTGCATGTTCAGACGAAGAATCAAACCAAGATCAATAAACCTCTAATACTTATTGCTTTTTAAGAATCCAAAAACCGTATTAGCTAGACTAAAAGACAAACAAACATTGGACGAAGATGGATACGTGCTTCTTGTTCCATCCCTTGCCAAGAAGAGGCATACGTGCTTCCTGTTCAAACGTCAGAAATAAAAAGTAAGTTGGAGGAGTGGATTTTTTAGCAACTTATTTTTAAGGAGTTGTTGTACCAAATAGTTGAAGGGCCTTTTTCTTTTCTTGATAAAATATCAAAACAGGAGCACTTGTGAGTGTTGTCTTTCTGCACAATTATTAATGGAGCACTTGTGCTATTGCCAAACTGTGGAACAAGAAAAGTAAATATTGTGAAAGCAAACCAAATACTACTTGCTGGCCTTGCTGGTTTAATTAATTATTATTAACTAGTCCATCAACCCTTGCTCTTGCAGGGGCTAGAATTTTATGAGATAAATATTAATTATTATTTAATGCATATGGCGAATAAAGAATTACTTATATTGTATTGTATGTTTTTTCATTGTTTATTTTCTAACATAATAGATACTCGTAGTCTATATCCAGTTATCGTAAACTTATTATTTTTTTTGCAAAGGGCATATCTATAAATTTTTACATTCATATTCATTTTTTTGTTACATGGCACCTTTTTATATTTTGAATATGTAATTAGCTTGAAACGTTACCTTGCTGGAGGTGTCAACTTGCTTCCGGAGGCGCCTCGCGGTCCTCTGCGACTCGCGCAACTCTCCGTTAAGGTCATCATCTGCCTCCGGCATGGCATGGACATGTCTCACTGTAGCATCCAGAATCGGGTACCCTGCTGGAGGAGCCAGGACCAACCAAGTTCCCTCAGGATCAGAATCACTGTGAGGGAGGAACCTGAAACGATCCTTCTTCATGGCCTCAAAATGACGACAATGGCAGTAGATGTACGCCTCCTGTGCGGCGTCCTCCATATTGTCCAAAGCATTGGCCCGCCTGGCCGTGTGCCTATGGACAGTCTCTATCTCATGTGCGTTCTTGATGTCATTCCATGCGCAGACAGCTAGGTCCGCCTTCCAGTAGATAGCCTCCAAGGGATGCTGGTACACCACACACTGGTACTTGATGGAGGCGTGCAAATCAAGGTAGTAGTCATCCAGCGTCTTGGTGAGTAGAGTGTGGTAGTAAGCCGTCTATGGAGCAAGCTTGAAGTAGTATTTGCGCTTCCAGCACATCTCCTCGTCCACCACCTAAACAGCTGGAGATGGCACGAGCATCAGTGAAGTAGTCGATGAGGGAGTCATCGCTGATGCAGTAACATGAACTGGTGCAGCAGCTGGAGTGGGAGCAGGCACTGGTACAGCAACTGGAGTAGGAGCAGGTGTAGGTGTTGGGGTAGCCATCGACTCCTCCTCATCCTTCGGGACGTCCTCCTCGATCATGGGATCCTCCTCCTCGTCAGATATGATCACCACCTCCGGCTCCACCTGTGGCTCACTGGGGGTGAACAAAGTAGGGTAGGCTCCAGAGGTGAGACGAGCGAGCTTCTGGTCACAAGGCATCTATAGATTTAGGTTAGAATAGAATTAGAATCAGTAATTTTATATAACAAAATAAAGAGTAAGAGCATAGTAATTTTAACAAAATAACAAGACTGAGGTAGTAAGCAAGAAACAAGTGAAACAAAAGATACTAAAACGATTATCACTATCTAGGTTTGCGTCCTACTGTCGACACGGCTCTGATACCAATTTGTCACACTCAATTATAAGGATAAAATGAAGTGCATAAACCTTATATGCGCCCTAGATCAATCGCACACATAAGTCCACAAATTACAAATAGTATTATAACAGTGTATATTACATCATGTTTAATACCATCACATAGTCTTTACATCACAAAGCGAAATAGAAGGATAACTCTCTCTCGTGGTAGCACCATCACAGGGACTGTCAACTGGTTGACCCAAACCTAAAAATCCTCAGGGAAATCCTCATACCAACTGTCATCTATTACCCATCCAGGATTTTTATCCAAGTGAAGAAAATAAACAAGCATAAGTACATATCGTACTTAGCAAGATAACATGGGGTTATAAAGCTCAAAAAGGGACGACTCTAGTTGATTGCGTTTAGCATTTTTTTAGGTCAGGATTTTAGCATTAGGTAGTATCAAATTTTGCTTAAGCTCCGCTTAATCCCACATGATCATATATCAGCACCAATAGAATTATAAAACATCATCATAATATCATCATAGTTCATCATGAATAACAACATAATAAGTAACCATTTATTCTTTGAGTTTTTTGGGCCTCTCGTGACCATGATCACAGCTGTTATAACAGTTTTAACACTCTGCAGAGGTTATGCACTTTCACCGTGAGTCATGTTGCCCAAATGCCCGGATCAATTACTCCTATAACACTACCAAGGTGAGCGGGCAGGGTACACTATGAAGTCTTTCAAAGGTTTTTCTAACAAGTTAGGGCCGCTAGGTTTCCTCGGCAGGCAGATGTAGTGAAACATCCCAGATGTTAAGAAGCAACTGAAACTTGACCATAAGCATCATGAAGCATAAACATCAAGTGTCATGGCATATATGCACCTTGTGTTTCAAATATAGCATCCATATGTTCCTATGTTGCATTGGAGTGTGTCATATGTGTTGCTTAAGTAATGTTTCATATGTTATTTATAATATGTTTCATATGCTTCATATGTTGTGTTTTACTAGATACATGAAATGATAGCATGTTAATACTTTAGGTTCTTCATGAATTTATATATGAGAATTGGCTTAAGCAAATAAAATTTTGTTTAAATAAAAGTTGTAGTGCTAAGCATGCTTTATAATGTGGGATCCATGAGTGGTAATATTTCTAAGTCAATTATGTTGGAAATTGAGCTCAAAGATTGAATCTTAATAACTAATCATTATACTTAGTCATTTTGACTTAAGTGTTTGTTCTTAGTTATAGAATTCATTATTTGGGATATTAGTAAATGAATTTTCATATATAAAAGCTGATCAAACTTTATTTCATTGATTGGTGTAATATTTATGCTTTGTTAATGCTTTATTAGTAAGGTTTGATAGATGGTTAACGTATAATTAATTGCTTTAAGTTGCTAATCCAAAACTGTTTCGCTGAAACCCTAACTAAGCCCTTGATGTAACAGTTCTGAACTTTATACTTTGAGGTTTAATTAAATGAAATTGATTAACTAAAATGTGTCCATCTTTTCTTGCTTTGATTGGTCCTATACTTGAATTATGGTACTGTATAATTAGTTGATTGGTTTGGTTGATGATTGCTCCTTAATTAAATTCCAAAGTAGCTTAACCAAATCGTTTTCAAAACTTTGTTAAACTGAAGGTCAGTTTCAGTTTGAAAGTGCCTCTGTTCTAAATTCAAAATCTTCAAAACCGTCAAGTTTTTGGTGTCGAGCCTTTAAGCAATGTTGGAGAGTACATGTAGATGAACAACTTTTATTCTTGGAGTTCCTTGAGTTGTTTTGCAAAGAGAACAATGGAGGAGAAGAAGGGAGTTTCAGCCTGTTTGCCTCACCGTAGCCGCCGGCCTCAATCACCGCTCACGCCGGTTTGGACAAGCGGCTGCTCGCGTGTCCAACCCAAGCAGCTGCTAGCGCACCTGGAAGCTACGCCCTCGCTGTTAAATACTCGAGCCACCGGCCAGCTCTTCCTTTCTCGTTCTCTGCCTGCCATGCACGAGCCATGCAGTAGCTCCGCGTCACCGGCATAATTAGCCGTCGCCACAGCACCTCCGCCTAATTCCTCGAGCGCACAGCCTCACCACGACCTTGCGCACCTCGCTGACCCCCTCTCCTTGCCTCACACTGCCAGACTTGGTCGCGCCACCGTTTCCCGCCGCGCAGCTCGCTGTCGCCGCCACGTTCGCCCTCACCGTGGCCAGCCCTCTCTGGCGCACCTCTCTCCTTTCCGTCTTTTGATTAGCCTTGCCTTGATGCCGTGGTGCTGGTCGACTTGTTTTGATCGCCACCGTACGTACAGGACGTGCTGGAGCATTGCTTGCCGCCGCATCTGCCGCTGTGAGCTCGCTGGCGTACGTGGGCAGCCCTCCACCGACCATCTCCGGCCGTGATTCGACCTCCCACGAGTGCGCCTGGGCATGGTGATGCTCTAGCACCTCTCCCTCGCCGCTGTCGAGCATCAACGGACTGGAAATCGAGTTTCCCGTGCGCCCTCCTCTGCTAAAAATCGCAACCAAGGACTTCGGGCAACAATAGGAGCTTTTCCAGGGGCCTATATGCAAAGACTGTGACTCATATGAATAGTGTGCTACAGAGTTTTTCTTTTTCTTTTTCTATTTTCAGCTAAAACTTGTGAATTTCATAACTATTTATTCGTGCATGCTAAAATCATGAAAGTTTTTTTGTAGCCTCTTCATGATGTACTATACCTAGGAAAAATATGATTTGAGCATTTTATGTAATTTTGCTATGATTTAAAATTATCTCTTTTAATTAATAAATGCACCTTTCATGATTTTTATAGGATAAAATAAACATCCAATGGTTATGAAACTTTTTGTGTTTCTATTTTATGCCATTATCAACCTTCACAAAAAGTTTGGGAATTATTTGATGACGTCTAATTATATCTTTAATTATATGTTTACTTAATTAGTTAATAGATACTAAAATGATTAGAGTATCATAATGAGACTTGGGTGTAATTTTGGAGTTGATTGTAGACCATGAAGCACTTTCACCCCTGCTGTTTCATGGCAAAATAATTACTTGAGTGTGTTTCTCATGAATAAAACTTAGAAATGCTTTTAAGTTCATTAGTGAATGCATTGATTGTCTTTTTGTTTGCAACCTTGGGTAAAAAGGTTCAACTAGTTTCTGATAATATAATCTAGTTTTGCATCTCCTTATACCTTGCTTGTACATGCCCTTCATGATGTAGTTTTAGTTGGTCAATATGAATGTTAAATTAACCAATGGTTTGTAGGTTAAGCTTGATATACCTTGTTATCTTAAAATGAAAAGTTGATATGATCATATCCATGACTTGCTGGACTTATGCAATATGTGATATGCTTTACCCTTTGTTAAGTACATAATTGACTTGTTCAAAGAACAACTAAAAATGTTTATAATAATTACTTGCAATTGTACGGTGAAGGAAAGTTGTATTCAAGTTAGTTAATCTCATTATGCTTTCAACAAAGCACTTCCATGCATCATTATTATACGTGTAGTAAATGAGAGAGAAGGTTCGTGATGGACAAGCTTCGGAGGAACTTAATACACAGTTAAAATATTGAAAGTAAGGATCCACACATAGTAAGCTTTCCTGCAAAAGATATTTCTTGTTTCTACCTTATCTTTAAGCCAACATATGCTTGAAGTCTTTTCTTTAGTCGGGTAAGACTTGTTGAGTATCTTCAAGTACTTAGGATTTGTTAACCCTTGTTGTAGGTTCTGACTTGAGCAGCTTAGTGAGGTCATGTCGGTGGGCTCAATATAGTCTGGTTACCTTTTCTACCTTAGATATTTCTTCTCGGATGCTTCCGCTGTCTACTCATCTTTTGGAGCTAAGGTTAAAGTTTAACTTCTACATATTTTGTAAACTAATGTTATATTATTTCGCACTCTGATGTAAGTTATTTTATATCAAATGTTGTAATGTTGTAACAACTCCTTTGTTGATCCTGTATGAGTTGTAAAACATGGATGATTCAGGTTTTCCCGAGGACACCCGACAGACTACTGGAGTTGTCTAGCTTGCATATGCAGCTATCAAATGAAAGACAATGGTAGGCACATCTGAGTCATATAATTCAGGTGGTTCTGCCACATGTAGGAACTCCCCTTTCATATGGCACAAATCCTTCGCGGCTATACACATAAGAACATGGGCAGTCCTATACCCAATGTGGCAAGCCCCTTTTGTGCCATAAAGGTAACCTCTAACAAGTTAGAAAAGGTCCGTATACTGAGCTAAAATCAAAGCCATGTGACCCTCATGGTTGCACTGTCAATCCCAGCTTTTGCCGACAGATAAGCCCTTATGGAGGGCCGGGAGCAACATGATCAAAATTCATTTGCTGTTTCACCCTATAGTCTAGTTGTTCAAAAGCAAAATTTACCTTTTTGTTCCATAGAACCATTAGTCATTTTGTAGATCATGTTAGGTTTCGTTGAGCGCTAGCAAACTACCCATACACATTTAACCCATAGGACTCAAGAAACCATGTCATCGACAACTAGGATGTCCTTACGGTTATCAAAATTAGACACATGCAAAATGAGTAAGTAATTAATGGTGAATAGGACATCAAGGTAGATCCCAAGCTATACTTTGCCTTGGTTAGCAAACTCCTGTTGGTCCTGCGGATCTTCAAAGAACTCCGAGTTCCCAACATACTCTTCACCGTCTGAACACGACTAACACGGCAACATCCAATGTTTCAGGGACATTCATGCAAAGCAAACAAGCCTACAGTTAGAATAGTACACCAGCAGTATAGAAAACAAGATAAAAGGTTTATGAAAAGAATCTACGTCTCGCTACGATCATGCAAACGTGAAGATCATGAAAATCAGAGCTAAAATGCGAAAGTTACGAATTAAACAAGTTCTCCTATAGCAAAGTAATCAATTAAACTTAACCATAAAATTTAAAAGTTGCAAACATGGTTAACAGTAGCATTAACACGTAAATTATGCATCTACAAATCTAATGCAAGTTGAATGGATCGAATCAGAGCTAAAACAAAGTTTTTATGAGCAAAACATTCATAGTGGCAAATCTGTAAATACTGTTAAGATTAAACGAATTAAAATAAATAAAAAGAAAATCCTGATTTTGAATTGGCCGAGGACTGCGGGCATAAATATGGGAAAAGGCATGGTCTTTTAACAAAACTGTCATCGAGGGGTATCTTCTAATCTGGTTCGTTGATCTTGAGATGGACGGCTGTGGTGGCTTGGGCGAAGTTGGCTGGCCGGAATAGTAACTCCGGCGCGGCTGAGCCGTGGATGGTGGCGAGAAGCTTGCCGGCGTGCGGGAAATGAGGCCTACAGGCCACGATTCGATGAACCCAATGCACCAGAAGAGAGAGAGGAGGGCTAGGCGATCCTGCCTAGGCCTTTAGCGCGGCCGGAGGGCCCAGCCGGCGTGGTGGTGGCCATGGCCGGTGGCGAGAAGCCCGCCGGTGTCCATGGCTAGGGCCCTAGAGGCCATGATTCGCGAAGTTAAAGCCACGGGGAGAAGGAGGGGAACAAGATGAAGCTCACCTTGGCGAAAAACTAATAAGATGCTTCTCAGGTGAAATCCCAGCACAATGCACACACACCTCTCAGTGACTACTGTTCATCATGTTCCAGGACCTCTCCAACAACAGATTCTCTTCAGAGGTCCATGGCTGAATACTTAGCTGGGAATGACGGGCTTCCGCCTACGGATATGGCTCGGCCTGCGCAGGGTCAACGACGCCTCCAGCAACGGTGCTGTGGTGGGTTTCGTTGTTGGGTTCATCGTGGCGTTCTACTTCCCGCATTAGTACCTTCTTGTTCTGTGGTGGTGTTCGCCACTACCAATCATGCCTCCGTGTGTGCGTCTGATACGTGAGAGAGTCGTGACAACACAGCTTGCCTGGTATAATTATCGACGATCTGAACCGGGTTAAATGCCAATTTACTCAAGGTCTTCTACTTATGTTTCATCAGAATTTGTTTTTACTAGTCTATCAACCTGTGCTCCCGCATTGGATAACTTGGAGACACTTAAGCAATATAAATTCTTATTTAATATGTATTAACTATTAAAAATTGCTTCGTACAAATAACTTTTATTTGAATCCAGAGTTACACGAATGTATATAATTGGCATTGGCATGATTGAGAGAGATCATCGTGGTAGATTGATTCCACAGTTGGGTGTTTTCTTTTCCTTCATTTTTTGTCCCATTATGGCTGATGACTTTATGTAGTATATGAGCGTGTTGGACTGCCCTCTGTAGGAATTGAATTGTGTGGATAACAATATTAAATGGTTAGTTTAGGTACAAATAAAAAATTAATGACATGATTGAGTATTGGATATTTAGATGTGTACCGTCAATTGTTTTAATAAATTTTAGTCTTTCATTGATTTGTCTGATGAACTTTTTGAGGTGAATTTGTAAGTCATACCATTGATGTCTGGCTTGTCATTTCTTGGTATCCCATCTTTTGCTTCATGGATGGATGTCGCTGACATAATTAAGTCATCATTGCTCTGAATTCCTTAACACATTGCCTTTGCATCTTTGAAATTATTTGATATGTGTCAGAGCCCAACCCCAGGAGGGGGGCTGGCGAGCTAGGGCTGGGGGGCGGCGGCTGTAGAGAGGCAGGGTGAGGGGAGGCGTTGGGCAGAGAGGTGTAGGGAAGAGGTCCAAGGCTTAGAAGGGATGGGAGGGGATAGAAGGCCTATTCTATGCTTAAGATTGAAAGGTTACGTAGCCTCTCGATTTATATTTCTGGGAGACTTAACCCCTAAGTAATCTAAACTTACCCTCGAAGGAAGCATCCTCCTAGATCTGGACATTGGCGGCTGTTGGGCATTCTTAACGTCTTTACCAAAAGTAGACTTAGTTTTCTAATTCTGATAACGGCGCCAAAAATGCCGACCTATCCCTCATGCCACTTAAGCCAAGTTGTCATCCCCAGCATGACATGAGAGACGCGGTATTGAAATATGCAACTGCTCTTCTAAATAAATAATAAATAAGATCTGCAAGCGCACAGATTAATACCGATGTAGCATTTTAACCGGGAAGTATTCCAGGTATCGTTATTTATATTTTTACCACTGGGAAGGGATTACTAACATCAATATTGATTATGGAATGGAATATAGGAATGAGTATCAATCATTGCATGTACAAGTGAGAGCATTCATCTATCTCTTGCATACAGGGGTAAGTGTCACATAAAATATAGATATAGTATGAATGGTGACAAAGATAATTAATCTGATCAGCTAGCCACATATAATAATGATAAGCACCTCAACAGATATTCTAGCAAGTCATTAGCATGGTATTCGGACGAACTACAAGGATATTTCCTAAGTTATTCATAACTATAAAGTCTAGCATATCATAGTGTTGACGGTCCTTAAGTACCAAATATAGTTATCAAATAAATAAAGAAAAGGATCCAAATGCAACCAACACCTAGACTTAGGGTTTTATCTGACAGAATTCCACGAGTTTTGGTGTTTGTCTGTTTCTGCAGGGGGTTATCAGAAAATACAGAGGAAAGGCCCACACGTCGGGTTTACATAGAGATAATAACGTGTTCACTGATTTTCTATCATCTAGAAGACTCCAGAAGCCACGAGATCGAACGGGAGGCCGAACGGGCTCGGAGGCAGGGCGCCCGCCCTGCTCCCTAGGGCGCCCGCCCTGGCCTGAGAGCCAATCAGGCTCCGTCTCGCGGATTATGCTCCACCGACCTAAGGGATCAAGGAAAACCGTGCGATTAATGTCGGTTTGATCCGACGGCCCACGTTCACTTGAGGGGGCTATATAAGCAGGACCCCTGGCCCCTGGAGGAGGCACTCCCTCATTCTCAATTCCTCAAACCCTAATCTCAGGAGGAGAGTCTCTGATCAAGCCCTAGAGCCACCACATCAACTAGATCTCTAGTATAGCATAGCTACGTAGGATTAGAACTAGAAGGAGTAAATCTTCGATTGTTTTCCGGATCTGTCAAGAGGATTCTTGGTAATTCCTTTACTGTTCTTCATTGTTCATCTTTGTTCTTCAATATTATGAATACAACTTTGTTCTATTTCAATATATTGATTATGACTATGCTCTACTTGTTTATGTTTGCAATTATATTGTTCTTAGTTTATTATAGTTATACGCTTGGCTTAGTTAGATTGGAATTATATACATGTTTAGGATCG
This sequence comes from Saccharum spontaneum, assembly GCA_022457205.1. NCBI lineage: Eukaryota > Viridiplantae > Streptophyta > Magnoliopsida > Poales > Poaceae > Saccharum > Saccharum spontaneum. Next base: position 12,683,555 of record CM039596.1, on the reverse strand, counting down.
TATAACGTTTACCCATCGGATCCATGGGTAAATGATAAATATTGTGTAGGCGTGGTGCTTAGACCATATTTATCTGCGATTGCACCTTATATGCCAGATCGTGGGGTGGTCCGCGATGGTGACAGCTTCGTTGGTTCTTATATAGTCCCCCTCCCGTGTGTAAGGCAGGCAGAGCAACATTATTATGTGGGAGTGATTGCTATGTTTCTCATCTTCCTTGATAATATCACTATGCATGGGCGTAGTCCTTTCTCGCAATGATTGCCAAGTGTACTTGCACTAACTATGATATGCTAGACTTTATAGTTAAGAATAACTTAGGAAATATCCTTGTAGTTCGTCCTAATACCATGCTAATGACTTGCTAGAATATCTGTTGAGGTGCTTATCATTATTATATGCGGCTAGCTGATCAGATTAATTATCTTTGTCACCATTCATACTTTATCCATATTTTATGTGACACTTACCCCTATATGCAAGAGATAGATGAATGCTCTCACTTATACATGCAATGATTGATACTCATTTCTATATTCCATTCCATAATCAACATTGATGTTAGTAATCCCTTCATAGTGGTAAAAATATAAATAACGATACCTGGAATACTTCCCGGTTAAAATGCTACATCGGTATTAATCTGTGCGCTTGCAGATCTTATTTATTATTTATTTAGAAGAGCAGTTGCATATTTCAATACCGCATCTCTCATGTCATGCTGGGGATGACAACTTGGCTTAAGTGGCATGAGGGATAGGTTTGGCATTTTTAGCGCCGTTATCAGAATTAGAAAACTAAGTCTACTTTTGGTAATGACGTTAAGAATGCCCAACAAGCATTTTTGGCGCCGTTGCCGGGGAAGGTTGATTTACTAACAAGGAATGAATATGGAATTTGAGTCATCATTCGCATCATTAAGTGATTGAGATCATCAATTCTCCCATACAGATTTACCCCTGTATTTTTCCATTCTTATTGTTTTGCAGGGTGATGTATGAATAGAGGACATCTTCCAGAAAATTTTGTTGACAACCCCGAAGCATTAATCAGAAAGGCAAGAGCCAAGCTCAAGAAGTCAACACTTCGATGCAACACTTCATCCAATCCAGAAGACCGCCGAAGTTTCATCCGGAATTTGTCAACAGAGTTCGCAGCCATGGCGAACAAGACGATCCGCGAGTTCTCAGCTCCCACTACGGACAACATCCGCACTGGACCTGCCGCGGCCATCGACAAGAACTTTGAGCTCAAGCCAGGGCTCATCAACATGGTACAAGCCAACTAGTTTTGTGGGAAGCCGCACGAAGATGCAAGTGCTCATCTCCAATACTTCCTAGAGATTTACAGCATATTCACTTTATTAGATGTTCCCAGAGACGCCATACTACTTCGCCTTTTCCCATTCTCACTATTGGGGAGAGCGAAGCAGTGGTTCTACGCGACGAAGGATAAGAATACTACGTGGGCACTCTGCTCTATGAACTTTCTGGCTAAGTTCTTTCCCATGGGCAAGACCAATGCTCTCCGTGGGAAGATTACAAGTTTTCAGCAACAACATGATGAATCCGTTCCAGAAGCATGGGAGCGCTTTCAAGATTACATCCTAGAATGTCCCCATCATGGAATGGAGAGCTGGCTACTTATGCAGACTTTCTATCATGGGCTCATCACTAGTGCTCGTGAGACCATGGATGCTGCAGCTGGAGGCGCATTTCTATCACTCACCATACCACAAGCTACAGCCCTTGTGGAGAAAATGGCGTCCAACCAAGGTTGGAACGAAGAGAGGACTCAAACACGCAAGAAGGGTGGAGGTATGCACCAGCTCAAGGAGGTAGACATGCTGTCTGCAAAGTTAGACCTACTCATGAAAAAGCTCGATGACAAAGCTGGAGACAAAAGAGAAGTCATGAACGTCTACGACTCTCACATGACTTGTGAGGAATGTGGAGACACTGGACACTCAGGCAATCACTGCCCTAAGATGCTTGAGGATGCAAGGTACATCAACAACAATAACAACTACAACCATCCTCAACAAAATCAAGGTTGGAATCAACAGAGGCCTAACTACTTAGGTAACTACTCAGGTAATTATCAAGGTAATAACTCTTACAACAACAATAATAATTTTCCACCCCTGAGAGAGTTAGTGTCTAATCAAGGAAAGCTAATGGATAACTTGTCTAAGAAATTGGCATCCAATGATAAAATACTAGAAAACATAAATAATAGAATGGATAATTTCTCTACTGCCATCAAAAACCAAATTAGCTTTAATAAAATGATTGAATCTCAGTTAAATCAAATAGTTGCTGCTGTTCCTGCTACTAACCCCGGTATACCATCACAACCGGAAGGATTAGAATCTGCAAATCTTGTAGACATGTTTGATGCAGGTAACTATTGGAGTAATCCCGCTGTCGGAGTACATAATGACCTTCTGTCAGTCAAGAGAGGCGATCCAGGACGCCCCGTCATCCCGATCTCCATCGGCATGGTGGACTTCCCAGAAGCACTCTGCGACTTTGGCTCCAGCGTCAACATTATGCCCAGGGTACTCTACGAAAAATTCTTTACATATCCTTTATCAGAAACAACTATGTGTTTGCAGCTTGCAGATCGGACACTAAGCTTTCCTAAAAGAATATTAAAGAACATGTGTGTCTGAGTTGGTACCTCGTACGCTCCAGCTGACTTCGTGGTGATAGAGACCGGGTCTGATGAGAGGTCACCAGTTATTCTGGGAAGGCTATTCCTGAACACCTCGGGAGCTGTCATATACGCCAGCGCTGCGAAGATCAACTTCAATATCAAGGGGAGGAAGGAGACGTTTTCCTTCAAGAACAAGATTACACAAATCCCAGAGCAACCCCAAGATGAACCAAGGAAGAGGACCAACAGGAGGAACAAGCAGAACAAGAACAACCAACGATGGACCGAATCAACTAAGATGGTCACTGCAGTTCAAGGAGGTCAAGATGGTCGACTCAAGTCGCCCTTCCTGAACAAGAAGGACGACCTAGGTATGCCAAGCATTGAGTGCTCAATCAATGGATACTCCTTTCAGAAGGCGCTCTGCGACACTGGATCAGGCGTCAACATAATGGCCACAGTCACCTATCAGCTCCTATACGGAACCATGCCCTTAAAACCAACATACACTCAGCTCCAGATGGCAGATCAGACATCCCGAAAGGTCGAAGGTATAGTAACCGATGTCCCTGTTAAAATTAACGATCATTTTGTCCATACAGACTTTCAGGTCATTGACATGGGAGACGACGAGTACGATCCACCCATCATCCTAGGAAGACCGTTCCTAGGCACCGTCAAAGCAATCATCTACATTGGAACCAGAGAAGTCCATATGCATTTCCCCTCTGAGAAGGTACGCCGCTACTTTAATGACCCTAACTATATAGTTGAAGATTCTAAGCAGGTCAGGACAAGAAGAAGGCGACGTAACCATAACCAAAGGAGGCAAACCATCAAGGACGTATGGGCAGACTATGAACGAGAGGTCATAAGGCCCGGGGATACACAACAGGAGACCGAAGCACCAAGTCGGGTATGGAAAGCGAAGACAGTTACCCAAGAAGAGGAGGCGCTGCCGGAACCACCGTCTACGCCACCCAAATCCCAGGACAACTAAGAAGAAAAGAAGTCCTGTTCGGAGGACTTAAAAACACTGAACGCCGTGCCAAGAGGTAAACTTGGTAGTTATCATTTTCCCTTTAATTATTGCTCAGTTAATCATGTTCATTCTGTCTAAAAAATGTTAAAAACAATAAGCCCCATATGAGTATGCGAGTGGCATAAAACGCATAAGTACATTCACTGTGGTAGCATAAAAATAATAATAATAATAATATATATTTTTTCTGTTCTATAAAAATGAAAATAAAAATAGAGAGTGACATTTACCAAGGAAGCTCAAACATGATAAAGGCTAGATATTTATGCTAACGCTTAATCAAGTTCCACGAAGCTTTGTTGTCTATTTGAGCTCCACAGAATTCAGGAAGACTAGCAGACGGAGGATATCCTAATCGTTGTCAGGGTGCTACCGACATTCAAATACACCTCTGCACCTGCTAGCTACATCAGAAGAAATTACGTCAAGATCCAGCTTGGGGGAGAGCACCCCCATTTATCCCGATAAGTATTTTTATCTACATTTATACCTATGCTTTATTAAAATAAAAAGATGCAAAATCATGAAAACCCAAATAAATATTTTGTGTTTATATATATTTGCTTAGTTTAATAAATAAATAAAGTAGCTATCCTAAACTGAATCTTGAAAATAAAACTCTAGCATGGATATGATGAATAGTTGCTCTGCCTAATTTTCAAATTTGTTCTCTCTCTAGTTTAGACATAACTGTTATAATTTAAAACTGGCTCTAAACCTAAACTAGTGGGAAGAGAACTTGATCTGAAGTCTAAGTTGTTAGCGGATATGATATGGGAAGGTTGAGCTGCTGTTTATCTGTTCCTAGAGATGCTAGAATTCTAGAGAATTTTATCTTTGAAAATCTTTAAAATATTGCATGATGAGTTCCTGTATGATGAGAGTTTAAATTCCTACCACAGCCATATATACATGCTTGTTAGAATAAGAGCCGTACTTTTACTACTTACTGCTTATGGGCATTGAGTGTGGTCAAGCTGTGTAGACCCTTAGGAACTTGTCATGTGGTTAAAATCAAGATTCACTTGCTCGTTCACTCATACATGCTGCTTCTACTCCGGAAGTACGCATCCACATATATCCACTCATTTCCATCTCCAGATTCACCCAAAATTATTCTACTCCTGACCCGGGAGAGAATAGCCAAAAACATTATCCCATTCCTGTTATTCCCTGTGAAGTTAATGCTCAAGTCATTTCTACTACCACTTGCTATATTTTCAAAAGAGGGAGATTGCTCTAAAAAAATGAGGAAATAAAAAGGAGCAAGTGCTCAGAACCTCGAAGAAAGAAAAAGTGAGACGAGAGGTAAAAATAGACAAGTGTCCGACAGTAGAATTAGGGGTACAATACCCACCTGAGAGAAAAAAAAAGAAAAAAAATAGAGCATCTCATTCCCCTCAAAAGTTTTAAAAAGCAAGAAAGGTATGTATTCCCTCAAAAAGAGCATTAGACTTTTGTTATCACCATACACCACTCATTCACCAAACATGCACATCTCGATTTGACTTATTGACTTGTTTCTCTGGATCCATGGTTTGACTATGCAATAAATGTTCTATGAGTATGTATACTGTATCTCCCACCTATGAGCTCCAGATATCAAAGCCTTATTAGAGTAGGGTGAGAGAGAAGGCAATGTCACTACGCCTTATACCATAAATACCACATACTTTGAGAGAGAAGGCATATACCATTACTGCCTTGGTAAGGATCCAGAAATACCACAAAAGAGAGACCCGAGAAAGTCATACAAGGAATCTCTGAGTTTTATTTGAAAAATCTGCAAAAAAACTCCAGAGCTATAGCTGATCAAGAATAAGACACATGGCGTTTGACTAGACCGTTCTATCTTTTAACCACTCAAGATGCAGGTGACGGTTGCAAGCCCCATGGTGAAAGGTAAAATGAGTAAGTTTTAAGTCTTGACAGTTTACTCTAACTCAGGGATGAGACCTTATTTGAAAGCATATGTACCGTCAACGTTCAAAGGCGTTGCAGCAACTTCTGATCCACAATGAGTCTATCCTTGCTCAGGGACGAGCAAGAGGTAAGCTTGGGGGAGTTTGTTGACGGTCCTTAAGTACCAAATATAGTTATCAAATAAATAAAGAAAAGGATCCAAATGCAACCAACACCTAGACTTAGGGTTTTATCTGACAGAATTCCACGAGTTTTGGTGTTTGTCTGTTTCTACAGGGGGTAATCAGAAAATACGGAGGAAAGGCCCACACGTTGGGTTTACATAGAGATAATAACGTGTTCACCGATTTTCTATCATCTAGAAGACTCCAGAAGCCACGAGATCGAACGAGAGGCCGAACGGGCTCGGAGGCAGGGCGCCCGCCCTGCTCCCTAGGGCGCCCGCCCTGGCCTGAGAGCCAATCAGGCTCCGTCTCGCGGATTATGCTCCACCGACCTAAGGGATCAAGGAAAACCGTGCGATTAATGTCGGTTTGATCCGACGGCACACGTTCACTTGAGGGGGCTATATAAGCAGGACCCCTGGCCCCTGGAGGAGGCACTCCCTCATTCTCAATTCCTCAAACCCTAATCTCAGGAGGAGAGTCTCTGATCAAGCCCTAGAGCTACCACATCAACTAGATCTCTAGTATAGCATAGCTACATAGGATTAGAACTAGAAGGAGTAAATCTTCGATTGTTTTCCGGATCTGTCAAGAGGATTCTTGGCAATTCCTTTACTGTTCTTCATTGTTCTTCTTTGTTCTTCAATATTATGAATACAACTTTGTTCTATTTCAATATATTGATTATGACTATGCTCTACTTGTTTATGTTTGCGATTATATTGTTCTTAGTTTATCGTAGTTATACGCTTGGCTTAGTTAGATTGGAATTATATACATGTTTAGGATCGTATAGCGTTTATCCATCGGATCCATGGGTAAATGATAAATATTGTGTAGGCGTGGTGCTTAGACCATATTTATCTGCGATTGCACCTTATATGCCGGATCGTGGGGTGGTCCGCGATGGTGACAGCTTCGTTGGTTCTTATATAGTCCCCCTCCCGTGTGTAAGGCAGGCAGAGCAATATTATTACGGGGGAGTGATTGCTATGTTTCTCATCTTCCTTGATAATATCACTATGCATGGGCGTAGTCCTTTCTCACCAAAACTCGTGGAATTCTGTCAGATAAAACCCTAAGTCCAGGTGTTGGTTGCATTTGGATCGTTTTCTTTATTTATTTGATAACTATATTTGGTACTTAAGGACCGTCAACAAACTCCCCCAAGCTTACCTCTTGCTCGTCCCTGAGCAAGGATAGACTCATTATGGATCAGAAGTTGCTGCAAAGCCTTTGAACGTTGACGGTACATATGCTTTCAAATAAGGTCTCATCCCTGAGTTAGAGTAAACTGTCAAGACTTAAAACTTACTCATTTTACCTTTCACCATGGGGCTTGCAACCGTCACCTGCATCTTGAGTGGTTAAAAGATAGAACGGTCTAGTCAAACGCCATGTCTCTTATTCTTGATCAGCTATAGCTCTGGAGTTTTTGCAAATTTTTCAAATAAAACTCAGAGATTCCTTGTATGACTTTCTCGGGTCTCTGTTTTGTGGTATTTCTGGATCCTTACCAAGGCAGTAATGGTATATGCCTTCTCTCTCAAAGTATGTGGTATTTATGGTATAAGGCGTAGTGACATTGCCTTCTCTCTCACCCTACTCTAATAAGGCTTTGATATCTGGAGCTCATAGGTGGGAGATACAGTATACATACTCATAGAACATTTATTGCATAGTCAAACCATGGATCCAGAGAAACAAGTCAATAATTCAAATCGAGATGTGCATGTGTGGTGAATGAGTGGTGTATGGTGATAACAAAAGTCTAATGCTCTTTTTGAGGGAATACATACCTTTCTTGCTTTTTAAAACTTTTGAGGGGAATGAGATGCTCTATTTTTTTTCTTTTTTTTTCTCTCAGGTGGGTATTGTACCCCTAATTCTACTGTCGGACACTTGTCTATTTTTACCTCTCGTCTCACTTTTTCTTTCTTCGAGGTTCTGAGCACTTGCTCCTTTTTATTTCCTCATTTTTTTAGAGCAATCTCCCTCTTTTGAAAATATAGCAAGTGGTAGTAGAAATGACTTGAGCATTAACTTCACAGGGAATAACAGGAATGGGATAATGTTTTTGGCTATTCTCTCCCGGGTCAGGAGTAGAATAATTTTGGGTGAATCTGGAGATGGAAATGAGTGGATATATGTGGATGCGTACTTCCGGAGTAGAAGCAGCATGTATGAGTGAACGTGCAAGTGAATCTTGATTTTAACCACATGACAAGTTCCTAAGGGTCTACACAGCTTGACCACACTCAATGCCCATAAGCAGTAAGTAGTAAAAGTGCGACTCTTAATCTAACAAGCATGTATATATGGCTGTGGTAGGAATTTAAACTCTCATCATACAGGAACTCATCATGCAACATTTTAAAGATTTTCAATGATAAAATTCTCCAGAATTCTAGCATCTCTAGGAACAGATAAACAGCAGCTCAACCTTCCCATATCATATCCGCTAACAACTTAGACTTCAGATCAAGTTCTCTTCCCACTAGTTCAGGTTTAGAGCCAGTTTTAAATTATAACAGTTATGTCTAAACTAGAGAGAGAACAAATTTGAAAATTAGGCAGAGCAACTATTCATCATATCCATGCTAGAGTTTTATTTTCAAGATTCAGTTTAGCATAGCTACTTTATTTATTTATTAAACTAAGCAAATATATATAAACACAAAATATTTATTTGGGTTTTCATGATTATGCATCTTTTTATTTTAATAAAGTATAGGTATAAATGTAGATAAAAATACTTATCGGGATAAATGGGGGTGCTCTCCCCCAAGCTGGATCTTGATGTAATTTCTTCTGATGTAGCTAGCAGGTGCAGAGGTGTATTTGAGTGTCGGCAGCACCCTGACAACGATTAGGATATCCTCCGTCTGCTAGTCTTCCTGAGTTCTGTGGAGCTCAAATAGACAACAAAGCTTCGTGGAACTTGATTAAGCGTTAGCATAAATATCTAGCCTTTATCATGTTTGAGCTTCCTTGATAAATGTCACTCTCTATTTTTATTTTCATTTTTATAGAACAGAAAAAATATATTATTATTTTTTTATGCCACCACAGTGAATGTACTTATGGGTTTTATGCCACTCGCATACTCACATGGGGCTTACTGTTTTCAACATTTTTTTAGACAGAATGAACATGATTAACTGAGCAATAATTAAAGGGAAAATGATAACTACCAAGTTTACCTCTTGGCACGGCGTTCGGTGTTTTTAAGTCCTCCGAACAGGACTTCTTTTCTTCTTAGTTGTCCTGGGATTTGGGTGGCGTAGACGGTGGTTCCGGCAGCGCCTCCTCTTCTTGTGTAACTGTCTTCACTTTCCATACCCGACTTGGTGCTTCGGTCTCCTGTTGTGTATCCTCAGGCCTTATGACCTCTCCTTCATAGTCTGCCCATACGTCCTTGATGATTTGCCTCCTTTGGTTACGGTTACGTCGCCTTCTTGTCCTGACCTGCTTAGAATCTTCAACTATATAGTTAGGGTCATTAAAGTAGCGGCGTACCTTCTCAGAGGGGAAATGCATATGGACTTCTCCAGTTCCAATGTAGATGATTGCTTTGACGATGCCTAGGAACGGTCTTCCTAGGATGATGGGTGGATCGTACTCATCGTCTCCCATGTCAATGACCTGAAAGTCTGTATGGACAAAATGATCGTTAATTTTAACAGGGACATCGGTTACTATACCTTCGACCTTTCGGGATGTCTGATCTGCCATCTGGAGCTGAGTGTATGTTGGTTTTAAGGGCATGGTCCCGTACAAGAGCTGATAGGTGACTGTGGCCATTATGTTGACGCCTGATCCAGTGTCGCAGAGCGCCTTCTGAAAGGAGTATCCATTGATTGAGCACTCAATGCTTGGCATACCTGGGTCATCCTTCTTGTTCAGGAAGGGCGACTTGAGTCGACCATCTTGACCTCCTTGAACTGCAGTGACCATCTTAGCTGATTCGGTCCATCCTTGGTTGTTCTTGTTCTGCTTGATCCTCCTGTTGGTCCTCTTCCTTGGTTCATGTTGGGGTTGCTCTGGGATTTGTGTAATCTTGTTCTTGAAGGAAAACGTCTCCTTCCTCCCCTTGATGTTGAAGTTGATCTTCGCAGCGCTGGCGTAGATGACAGCTCCCGAGGTGTTCAGGAATGGCCTTCCCAGAATAACTGGTGACCTCTCATCGCAAACGGTCTCTATCACCACGAAGTCAGCTGGAGCATACGAGGTACCAACTCGGACACACATGTTCTTTAATATTCCTTTAGAAAAGCTTAGTATCCGATCTGCAAGCTGCAAACACATAGTTGTTTCTGATAAAGGATATGTAACGAATTTTTCGTAGAGTACCCTGGGCATAATGTTGACGCTGGTGCCAAAGTCGCAGAGTGCTTCTGGGAAGTCCACCATGCCGATGGAGATCGGGATGACGGGGCGTCCTGGATCGCCTCTCTTGACTGGCAGAAGGTCATTATGTACTCCGACAGCGGGATTACTCCAATAGTTACCTGCATCAAACATGTCTACAAGATTTGCAGATTCTAATCCTTCCGGTTGTGATGGTATACCGGGGTTAGTAGCAGGAACAGCAGCAGCTATTTGATTTAACTGAGATTCAATCATTTTATTAAAGCTAATTTGGTTTTTGATGGCAGTAGAGAAATTATCCATTCTATTATTTATGTTTTGTAGTATTTTATCATTGGATGCCAATTTCTTAGACAAGTTATCCATTAGCTTTCCTTGATTAGACACTAACTCCCTCAGGGGTGAAAAATTATTATTGTTGTTGTAAGAGTTATTACCTTGATAATTACCTGAGTAGTTACCTGAGTAGTTAGGCCTCTGTTGATTCCAACCTTGATTTTGTTGAGGACGGTTGTAGTTGTTGTTGTTGTTGATGTACCTTGCATCCTCAAGCATCTCAGGGCAGTGATTGCCTGAGTGTCCAGTATCTCCACATTCCTCACAAGTCATGTGAGAGTCGTAGACGTTCATGACTTCTCTTTTGTCTCCAGCTTTGTCATCGAGCTTTTTCATGAGTAGGTCTAACTTTGCAGACAGCATGTCTACCTCCTTGAGTTGGTGCATACCTCCACCCTTCTTGCGTGTTTGGATCCTCTCTTCGTTCCAACCTTGGTTGGACGCCATCTTCTCCACAAGGGCTGTAGCTTGTGGTATGGTGAGTGATAGAAATGCGCCTCCAGCTGCAGCATCCATGGTCTCACGAGCACTAGTGATGAGCCCATGATAGAAAGTCTGCATAAGTAGCCAGCTTTCTATTCCATGATGGGGACATTCTAGGATGTAATCTTGAAAGCGCTCCCATGCTTCTGGAACGGATTCATCATGTTGTTGCTGAAAACTTGTAATCTTTCCACGGAGAGCATTGGTCTTGCCCATGGAAAAGAACTTAGCTAGAAAGTTCGTAGAGCAGAGTGCCCATGTAGTGTTCTTATCCTTCGTCGCGTAGAACCATTGCTTCGCTCTCCCCAATAGTGAGAATGGGAAAAGGCGAAGTAGTATGGCGTCTCTGGGAACATCTAATAAAGTGAATGTGCTGCAAATCTTCAGGAAGTGTTGGAGATGAGCACTTGCATCTTCGTGCGGCTTCCCACAAAACTGGTTGGCTTGTACCATGTTGATGAGCCCTGGCTTGAGCTCAAAGTTCTTGTCGATGGCCGCGGCAGGTCTAGTGCGGATGTTGTCCATAGTGGGAGCTGAGAACTCGCGGATCGTCTTGTTCGCCATGGCTGCGAACTCTGTTGACAAATTCCAGATGAAACTTCGGCAGTCTTCTGAATTGGATGAAGTGTTGCGTCGAAGTGTTGACTTCTTGAGCTTGGCTCTTGCCTCTCTGATTAATGCTTCGGGGTTGTCAACAAAATTTTTTGGAAGATGTCCTCTATTCATACATCACCCTGCAAAACAATAAGAATGGAAAAAAAATACAGGGGTAAATCTGTATGGGAGAATTGATGATCTCAATCACTTAATGATGCCAATGATGACTCAAATTCCGTATTCATTCCTTGTTATTAAATCAACCTTCCCCGGCAACGGCGCCAAAAATGCTTGTTGGGCATTCTTAACGTCATTATACCAAAAGTAGACTTAGTTTTCTACTTCTGATAACGGCGCCAAAAATGCCGAACCTATCCCTCATGCCACTTAAGCCAAGTTGTCATCCCCAGCATGACATGAGAGACGCGGTATTGAAATATGCAACTGCTCTTCTAAATAAATAATAAATAAGTTCTGCAAGCGCACAGATTAATACCGATATAGCATTTTAACCGGGAAGTATTCCAGGTATCGTTATTTATATTTTTACCACTGGGAAGGGATTACTAACATCAATGTTGATTGTGGAATGGAATATAGGAATGAGTATCAATCATTGCATGTATAAATGAGAGCATTCATCTATCTCTTGCATACAGGGGTAAGTGTCACATAAAATATAGATAAAGTATGAATGGTGACAAAGATAATTAATCTGATCAGCTAGCCACATATAATAATGATAAGCACCTCAACAGATATTCTAGCAAGTCATTAGCATGGTATTAGGACGAACTACAAGGATATTTCCTAAGTTATTCTTAACTATAAAGTCTAGCATATCATAGTTAGTGCAAGTACACTTGGCAATCATTGCGAGAAAGGACTACGCCCATGCATAGTGATATTATCAAGGAAGATGAGAAACATAGCAATCACTCCCCCATAATAATGTTGCTCTGCCTGCCTTACACACGGGAGGGGGACTATATAAGAACCAACGAAGCTGTCACCATCGCGGACCACCCTACGATCCGGCATATAAGGTGCAATCGCAGATAAATATGGTCTAAGCACCACGCCTACACAATATTTATCATTTACCCATGGATCCGATGGATAAACGCTATACGATCCTAAACATGTATATAATTTCAATCTAACTAAGCCAAGCGTATAACTACTGTCACACCCGGTTTTGCAAAGAACAAAACTAGGCTTGTCATATGTGTACCCAGGAAGTCCACACATATGTCAGAATGAAAAAGTATCAGAAACAATGTTATTATATAACGTATACATAGCTATATTAACACTTATATCAGAGTATCGCGGAACGGTGACTAAACTTCAGGCTCCATTCTTCTCAGGGACGGCTGACTGGTGGCTCCATATACCAAGCACTTCTGAAAGACTTCTGAAAACTCCACTACACTTTCATCCTTCTTCCAAGCAGCACCCCACTACACACTGGAGTGTGGTGGAAATAGCAAGAGTGAGTCCATGTCGAGCTCAACAAATATAACACAGGGTTCATGAGGCTCAAAAGGCTAGACACTGGTTTGACTGCACTTAGCTTTTAATTGTCAAAATTTTATTACATAAGTAGCATCAAGTTTGCATTAATCCCACAATAAACATATGATCAATGTAAATATGAATAATGAATAGCAAAAACACATTTATAGTCATCAGTGATCATCTATTCCGTAAGGGTCCAAGGCCACTCGTGACCGTGAGAGCACGGCTGATATACCAGTTTTACACTCTGCAGAGGTTGTACACTTTCACTGTGAGTCGTGATTTACCCTTTCGCCCGAGGTGATCAGCCTCTTGACCCACTACCAAGGAAGGTCGGCAGGGTTCACTATGAAGTCTTTCAAAGGTTCGTCTAACAAGTTAGGGCCATTAGATTCACTCGGCAAACAGATGTAGAGCCCCCCTTCCAAATGGCACAATGACGCGCAGCCTATACACATGAGGACAGAGGCCGCACTATACCCGATTCGTCAAGCCATTCTTACGCCATGAAGGTTACCACTAACAAGCTAGAAAAGGTCCTCATACTTGACTAAAGCCAGAGCCATATAGCCCTCACAGTTGTACTGTAAGTCCCGGATGTTCGCTTACAGATGAGTCCTTAAGGAGAGAAACTAGAGCACAAAAAATAACCCCATGCTCTAGCCCTCTTTAAACAGTAATCAAAAAGTCATCTTTTAGTGTTGTTGCATAATCCATTAATCATATTACAAGATCATAGTTTATGTTCAGTGCTAGCAAAAGCTACCCAATGCAAAGTCCCATAGGTGATAAGGAAACAAGATATCAATAGCTAAGTTATAATCTCTATGGTTGTCAAGGAGGACACATGCATATGTATGATAATTTCAGTGAATAGGACAACAAGAATGGTCCCATATTATACTTGCCTTGAATTTGCTTTACGCCCAAAGCAATTTTCTCAGAAAAACCTCAACTTTATCCTCCATTAGCAACTTCTGGCACCCATCTTCTGGTCTCCGGCAACTCTTACGTACGGTTCTCGTTCTACTCGTAGCAAAGCACCACACATAGACAAACAACAGACACATCTAAGAACAGACATCATACAAAAGAGACACTTTAAAAGAGAGCGCCCTAAACGACACGGTACGTTGCTACAGTCACGAAAACGCAAGAACGACGGATAACGGAGCTACCATTAAAGAGGACACACGACTATCAAGACTTGCAACATAACGAAGAAAACAAACTATACGCTTGATCTATTTTAAACATTTTAGAAAATTATCTTAAAGTTGAATTAACCAATTTATATTAATTATAAAGCCAAAACTAAACCTTGGTTATATTTTATTTAGAATAAATGAGTATCTATTATTTAATCATTTAAAAATTTATAGATTAGAAAGCATAGAGCAGGTGATAACAGCTAATCGAATCATTATATGCTTCTAGCATAAACTATACAAGTAATATTTAAGAAACATTTAAGTTTTTATTAATCATGATAGCATTTGACCACTAAAGATCTAAGTATAAACCTATATTGTTTTATTTAGAAAGGGCCATTGAATAACCATTAATCATATTTAATTTCTAAAGTCGAGTTAAAGCTAATCATAATTTATTTAAAAACATGCATGAATCCGTTAATCAAATTAAACTGAAACTTTGCAAAATAAAAGTGCGTCTGATAGCATCTCCTCAAACTGTATATGACGTGGGTTTAGCTAGACAAATTATAATTTAGAATCACATTAATGATAGAAATTAATCGGCTCATCATGTTACAGATTAAATTAAGCAAGTTATAATTAACAAAGGAACATTTAACTTGATATTTATCTAGTTAACATTTTATTATTCATAAAAGACCGGAGATAAACCTGAATAACTTTAAATTCAAAAAGGTACTGCATAATTATTAATCAAATTGCATCTAAACCGACTTTATATGATCATGTTTAAACTAGGCAAATTATAACCAATAAATACATATTTAAGTTGACTAATATTTGTAAAAAGATTAGAAACAAGTTTGCCTAATCCTTAATCAAATTAGTAGGATTAATTTCATAAACATGTGACATGGTACATGACATTGTTCAAGTGTATCTTACATCGGCACGGTTGCAAGGCAACAAGAACGAAAACGGAATTACAGCCTATGTTGATTTTAACTAAAATGCTATTAAATAATTATTAATCAAATTAGTATTTTAATCAATAAATTCATAACTAAATGACACGATAAACAATGCCACTATCGTGAAGATTATGTCGGCACGATCGCAACAAAAACAAAAGTATAAGACTATATTATTTTTAATTAGAAAGCTTTTAAATAAATATTAATCAAATTACATTTATATTATTTAAAAGAAACAACTACACTCTTGATTATTTTAATTAAATAAAATTGATAAAGGTTATTAACTTAGATTAGTTAAACTATGCTTAGTCCAAATCTGAGTTAAACTAATCATGTTTTATTTATAAACATGTCTCATATTATTAAATCATTTACTTTGCAAAAGAATAAACACGTGAGAGTATCTCACCGAATTATGAATGAGACGTGTTTAAGCTAAACAATTTATAACTTAAAAATATATGAAAAGCTAAATATTAACCGATGTTGTTTTTAATTTAGAAAACCATTTGCATAAAGCATTAATCCAATTTAATACTTTACTTAATAACATCATATTTACATCTAAAATCAAGTTGAAGCTAACCGCATTTTATTATATAGATATTATTACATAATGGAATATTAAACATTATCTTTGCAAAAGAGATATACATGAATATATTACATGTAGCGTGATTAATCTAATTAGATTATAATTGTAAACATATAAGCGAACATTGATCAAATTAATATTTAATTATAAAAGACCGACGTTTACTTTCATTGCTTTTAATAATTATAAAATTGGCCACATGTACACTAATCAATTTAATATTTAGCTTTATATAGAAAAACGTGTGATATGAAAAATATTAGAACTACTGCGTAGAGCACACTGACACGAATCTAATGCAACTCGAATGGATCAAAACGGAATTAAGATGATTAAACGGTGGAGATTAGAAACCAATGGCAAATTTGTGAATACCTTCGTCTTCTTCCGCATCTTCACGAACGCACGCACGAAGGTGACTTGCTGTTGCTCATGCGCTGGGCAAGGAGGGGCTCACCCTCGGCCGGGGTTTGGCCGGACCGGACCTGCAGTGGCGCACGGCACGCCACGGGCCAACGCATGGGGCCGAGACGGCCCGCTCGGTCTGCAGCATGGGTGGCCAAGTGACCACACCAGCGGCGTCGTCTACCTGTTCTGCTCGAAGGAGCAGGAGACGCGAGGCAGGGGCTCTCGGCCCGGGCGGCTGCGGTGAGAGGGCGCGCGGGTGAGGTCCAGGGGCGGCAGCGCCAGGCCCTTATCGAGCAGGGCAGCGACCTTGGCCGGGGATAGGCTGAAACAGAGGAACCATGGTGAAGTTCGCCGGAAAAGATAAAGATGCATTAGGGAAACGATGAACGAGCATGGATTTGGGAAAAGGAAGGCATGACGGCATAGAGGACGACGAGACAAACCTCGGAGTGGAAGCGGAATTCGCCGGGGACGAGAAACGTGGCCGGAAAAGCTCGCCGAACCTTCGCCGGAGGTTCGCCGGAACGCAAGCTGTAGATGCAGAACTTCGGCGAGGGATGGAGGAAGCTACGAGCGGCGGCTCGCGATAAGAAGGGAGAAAATTCTAATTTACTACACGAGAGATTTCCCAAACTAGGGGCTCCTCCACGGTAGTTTTTGGTGTGCTTTGCCCATGGGGTAGGTACGTATATATAAGGAGGAAAACTCTCCACCTCCATGTCAACTAGCGATATGGTGCTAATTGACGTTGCACCCTCCATCTTTACTAATAGGCCTAATTAATTATTAAAGCCCATTAGTAAATAAATAAATGGGTATTTAGGATTATTGCACACAGGCTTTGGTGGAAAATGAGATTTTTATTATTTTCGGAATTAATTAATTTCATGGATAAAATAATTCCAGAAAAGTCCAGAATTATTATTTAAGCCATGAAAAATACTCCGAAAGCTTCGAAAATTCAGGGAAATTTTCCAGAGATATTATGGAACATGAGGAACCCAAATAAAGTATTTGGAGCTCATGATAAGATATTTTGGAGCATCTACAAATTAGATAACGCTCGCAGAAAAGTGTGAACTAGCTAAAAAAGCCAGAACAATTTCCGAAGAGTTCACTGAGATTGATTGACACATGAGGAACTGAAAGGAATAATTTACGTTATAAACAAAAGATTTTAGGAAACTCCCAACGAGACTTAAGATGAGAAATAAGGAATATTGATTGCGGAAAAAGATAAAGACGTGCTGGAGAAGAAAGATCGATCCACTAAACGCATTTTTAAAGACTTTGCTCGCTCTTAACACACAAGAGACAACAAGCAAACATCACATCAGACAAGAGCCCACCAAATTAATTAACTTGAAAAGTTTGAAATACCAAAATTTTCTATATCTAAATTTGCTAAAACTTAAATTAGTCTTGTCAAATCTTAAACAAATATTTAAACCATTTGTTTTATTTAGTGTTTTCTATTCACAACCCAAAATCATAAATTTTGGGGTGTGACAACTACGATAAACTAAGAACAATATAATCGCAAACATAAACAAGTAGAGCATAGTCATAATCAATATATTGAAATAGAACAAAGTTGTATCAATAATATTGAAGAACAAAGATGAACAATGAAGAACAGTAAAGGAATTACCAAGAATCCTCTTGACAGATCCGGAAACCAATCGAAGATTGACTCCTTCTAGTTCTAATCCTATGTAGCTATGCTATACTAGAGATCTAGTTGATGTGGTGGCTCTAGGGCTTGATCAGAGACTCTCCTCCTGAGATTAGGGTTTGAGGAATTGAGAATGAGGGAGTGCCTCCTCCAGGGGCTAGGGGTCCTGCTTATATAGCCCCCTCAAGTGCACGTGGGCCGTCGGATCAAACCGACATTAATCGCACGGTTTTCCTTGATCCCTTAGGTCCGTGGAGCATAATCCGCGAGACGGAGCCTGATTGGCTCTCAGGCCAGGGCGGGTGCCCTAGGGAGCAGGGCGGGCGCCCTGCCTCCGGGCCCGTTCGGCCTCCCGTTCGATCTCGTGGCTTCTGGAGTCTTCTAGATGATAGAAAATCGGTGAACACGTTATTATCTCTATGTAAACCCGACGTGTGGGCCTTTCCTCCGTATTTTCTGATAACCCCCTGCAGAAACAGACAAACACCAAAACTCGTGGAATTCTGTCAGATAAAACCCTAAGTCCAGGTGTTGGTTGCATTTGGATCCTTTTCTTTATTTATTTGATAACTATATTTGGTACTTAAGGACCGTCAACAGCGGCACGATGGGAGGTCGCCCCTCCACTGTCACGCCCCCTCCTGGTGGCGCGGTCAGCCAAGGCCTAGCTGGCCTGGGCCCTCTCGTGGGCCTTCCATTAGACATATGGCATCTCTTCCCCCTTCTCCTGGCAGCGTGTCCTCACGCTGTGGCCTTGCTTGGTCGTTGACATGGCGTGAGGAAGACAACTGCTCCAAAGGTTGCTTCCACCGTGATGAAGATGATGCACCCTTCTTTGTTCTTGTTGAAATAGGGCTGGAGGTTGTTGATGTCACCGATGGTGACCGAAGCCATGGTCGATGTTGGTGTTGTAGGTGACCATGGTGCGAGTATGGGTGCTGCAGAGATTTCACTCGAAGGCAGTTTTGGATCTGCTATCGATTGAGGAAGCTATAAGGAGGGTGTTGTTGTTGGTACTCCTCCTTTGGGCACCGTTGGTAACGTTGGTGTGATATCTAGTTGGAGTGGATCTGCTATTGGTGTAGCTAAGTATTCGTCAAACAGTTTTGCCAATTGATCAATGATGTTGTGGGCATTGTTGCAGACTTCCTCTATGTCGATGATCTTGGTAGTGGTGGCCATCAGATCGATCTGGTCTTCGAGATACCAGTGTCAGAGCCTGACCCCGGGAGGGGGGCTGGCATGCTAGGGCTGGGGGCAGCGGCTGTAGGGAGGTAGGGAGAGAGGAGGCGATGCTAGGCAGAGAGGCTTAGAAGCAAGGGGAGGGGATGGAAGGCCCTTGGCCTATTCTATTCTTGCTTAAGATTGAAAGATTACATGACCCCTCTGTGGGAGACTTAGCCCCTAAGTAATCTAAACTTATCATACAAGGAAGCATCCTCCCAGATCTGGACGTTGGCAGCGCGGCGGGAGGTCACCCCTCCGTTGGTTGCACCCCTCCTGGTTGTGTGGTCAGCCAAGGCCTAGCCGGCCTGGGCCCTCTCATGGACCTTCCATTAGACGTATGACAATATGTATTTATTGCGCCCTTGAAATGGAGGTGCTAACATTATTATGTTTCAATCCAGGTTAGATGTTGTGCCACTTCTTTCATAATCATTTCTTTAGTGTAGATGACTTCCTAGGTTTGGCATGAGATGTTCTCCGACATAGCTTTTGCTCTATCTTTCTTTCTCTCACGGAAAGGTTACATGTGCAAGAAAGCAGGAGCATTGATAGGGAGGTCGCCCCTCCGTTGGTTGCACCCCTCCTGGTTGTGTGGTCAGCCAAGGCCTAGCCGGCCTGGGCCCTCTCGTGGACCTTCCATTAGACCTATGCCAATATGTATTTATTGCGCCCTTGAAATGGAGGTGCTAACATTATTATGTTTCAATCCGGGTTAGATGTTGTGCCACTCCTTTCATAATCATTTCATTAGTGTAGATGACTTCCTAGGTTTGGCATGAGATGTTCTCCGACATAGCTTTTGCTCTATCTTTCTCTCTCTCACGGAAAGGTTACATGTGCAAGAAAGCAGGATCATTGATAGATTACATTGTTTATCTTGTCATTATCATTGTAGTTTATGCTTTTGAAGGTCTCCTGTGATGACGTTGTGCATCAACGTGCATTGAATCCTTGAAGGTGTTTTACTGTAGTTTGTATTTATTAGTGACATTAGATTCCACCACCGTAGGACAGATTTGTTTTCAAATTCTTTTGACCAGACCAGGAAAATAGATTAGTTAGTTACAAATAATAGATTTGACATATTTTTTGGTTGGTGGCATTAAGTTTTAGAGATTTTTATGAGATGTTGGGTTTTCTGATGTGGGCAAAGCATCTACCTACGACGAAAGGTTTGCATTAATGTGAACTTATGGAGGCCTCCGTTAACGATTAACGTAGGCGGGCACTCGCCGCGAGCCATGTCAACAATTAAGGGAGGTGGCCGCCTAGTGTGTCCACCTCCGTTAATAAATGTGTTGCCTCGTGCAATCATTTGTGTAGTGATTGTTAGTATTGATATAGAGTAATGCTTTATTCAATGTATAGTAAACTTATTTAAACAACAATGGTTATTGATTTATTTGTTGTAATGATAGCTTAACTATATTAGTATTTACATTTAGATTTAGAGATACATTTATTTATTTATTTATTATAACAGAGAAAGTTGATAATTTAGATAATCAAATGTTTTACATTATATGGTCATTATCTGTCATAATGATAAATGTAGGTAATTTAGATACAAATTTTAGGGTTATTTTAAATATTAGTTTATAAATGGCAGAGGTACATAATTTAGATTTAAATTTAAAGTGTTAATTGCAACACGCATTGCATGTATCTTGTTTGTTAGGGCCAATAGATTACTCTACTTTTTGTATTAACATTTTAACCAAATATCAGATTTTTTTATTAATAGATTAACTAACAGGACGTGATGGGTACTACAAATATTACATTTTATTGATTAATTAATACATTATCAGGTGAATGTGATCAGAAAGACTCATCTGTTATTTTATTAACTAATTATGGACATCCGAAAATGATAATTCAATAATATAGATATTTTGCTCTATTAGTACCGATGTTTTGTTAACTAATTCTGACGTGTTACATTTTATTAATTAATATATTATCAAGTGAATGTGATCAGTAAGACTCATCTGATATTTTATTAACTAATAATGAACATCGGAAAATGATAATTTAATAATACAGATATTTTGCTCTATTAGTACCGATTTTTTGTTAACTAATTCTGACGTGGTACAACAGATATAATATTTTAATAATGGGGTTCCTTTCCTTGTGACGACTCATCTGATATTATATTAACTGTCATCAATTCTCACATACAACCAATCAAGATTCCCTCCAAACGGTTAAAGTTTTTTTCCTTCTGAATTATTTTTATCTATAATGGCAGATGGGTAATACCTAGAAAACAAAAAGAGCGTCAGTTCTTACATACGACCAATCGATATTCTCTCCCTTCTGAAAAATTATTTTTATCTATAATGGCAGGTGGGTAATTTCGTAGAAAACAAAATAGATCCAATGGATATAGTGGAGTCTTTGATTTAATGGCTGGATGTTTCTGATCAATGTGGCAATTTATAACATTTATCTTTTTTTCTAGCGCATTGGATGAGGATTAATGTGAAGGCTCCGTTGGGGCGTCCAATCAGTAATAGTAAGATTCTCATTAACATGGTTCACAAGACTAAAGTAGTCCCTTTACGTTGGATAGGCTCCGAGATAAAAAAGAAACAAATGTTTACGTTAGAGCGATAAGCTTTTACGGATGCAAGCCCGGTTGATAAGGTGTAACTTCATTTTTAGCATCTCCAAGAGTTTGCCAAAATTCACTTGGCAAATATCGTGATTTGGCAACTCGCTAAAATATATGGAGCAACTCCAACGGTTTTGCATTTTTTGTTTGGCAAAAGATGGAGTTTGCCAACTCTCAAATCAATATGGGGAGGAGAAAAAAAGGTTATCTCCAACGGTTTGGCAAAATTGACTTGCCAAAATCCAAAAAAGGAAACCCGGCGGCGCGGGAGGGAAGAGCGCATGCGGGAGTAGTGCGTGAGATGGAATGCCAAGCCGATCGCGAGCTTGCATATATGCCAATCCATCCCAGGATTTTGCCAAGTTAACAAAAATGCAAAGCCAATTTGCCAAACCGTTGGATAGCAGTTTTGTAGACTTTTTTGCAAAAACAGAAATGCAAAGCCCATTTGCAAAACTGTTGGAGTTGCTCATTTGGACTTGGTAAAATAAGAAGAGGCCCGCTAAACGAACGAAGAGCCCCGTTAAGAAACGAAGAGCCCCGCTAAGAAACGAAGAGCCCCGCTTAAATTTGCACGTGAAGCCGGATGCACGCTCGTGCTCAGCGCGCAAATATGCGCGTGGAGGGGGGGAGATTTGCCAAGTTGCTAAAATTTGCCAAGTTGAATGTCAAACTGTTGGAGCACAATTTTTTCTGTTTTGCCAAAAATAGATGGATGCCAAGTTGATTTGGCAAACTCTTGGAGATGCTCATATTTTTTAAAATTATATTAATAGTGAAACAAAGTATTTAGAATTATTTTAATAGCCATGACATACGATGTTTATGTAAGTCTCATTCTTACTCTATTTACATTTATTCATTTTAGCTAAAATATTAATAAAACACATATAATTCCTTAATAAGAACATATATCTTTGCAGTCTGCCACGACGTCCACAACATTAGCAGCGTCAAAGAAACAACCTAAACCAATAGTACTGAAGTAAAGGCAAACGGATGCAAACAACCGGAGGAGCCTAATGAAAGCAGAGTCTCAACCAACAGTGAAAACAGAGCAAGTCTTGTTTTGTGATTAGGTACAGATGCAGATCAACGATTGGCCAAAATGCAAATGTCCACATGAAGCCCTTGACGTTCCCTCTTGTGGCTCCTGTCTCGTCTGAATAACATGTTTACTTGCTGGATACACTGCTGCTTCGGTCCGTTGATCTGATGATGTGGCGATTCCGAAGGCTTCGTTGCAGTGCTTGGCGCAACTGCACGCGGTTGCATGCCCAAATATGTTACGCTGGATGAAACAGTAAGCTACTTGCAAGTAGTACAAGTAATTAAGTGACAAGGAGGTGCAGGCACGCACGATTGGTCCTATTGAAACAGAAATGCACGAGGGGCACACGTTTGTCTGCATACTCGTCTTCAGTGGGACATCTCCTAGCATAAGGAAACCACCTACTGCGGCTGCGAGCTGAAGAAGACGGATTGAATTGAATGAAAGGAACCAAGAAAACAGTCCTTGAGGTTTCCAGTCTGGCAGCCGCATAACCTGCTGATTCGATCCGTTGGTCAGACGAAGAGGCGTATTGCAGTTGCAGTGCAGTGCAGGAACGCTTGAAGCAGCCTGCCAGCTAAATGAAGATATTTTAAAATTCTACGCCGTGCAAGAGCATGGGGTTGATGGACTAGTTATGTATAATTAATTTATTCCCTGTTTTTCCAACTGCAAAGCAGCCCACAAAAAACTGGCTTTGGGACTCATTCAGTTGCTTTTCCACTTCAAACCAGTGGTTGATGCAATTGTCTGCAGCCTAGATACTTTGTATCACGTCAAATCAAATAGCCAAACTGTTAGCTTCATTCATTTTTATTAGTATAGTCGTACTGCCATACTGATCTTGTCTTCTGCAGGCCAGGTGAGCTGACGTCCGCGTTATGTTCTTGCTTCTCGGTAACCTGCGGCTGCATGGCTCATTCCCTCGAGGCCTTCAACTGTGCACTGGCATAACATACCTCGACCTGTCAAACAACAATCTCTCCAGTCCGCCCCCAACAGACATCTCTACGCAGGTGCCGTACGTCACAAATGTAAGCATCTCGCACAACAGATTCTCAGGTGATACGCTAAACTGTACATTTCTCACAGAACTATTTCTTCTTAAAACTACTGCACCGGTGATATATGCAGCTCTCTAAAAAACTAAAAAGATGCTTGATGCTTCTCGGTCAGGTGCAAGAAGCTGATTCCGCCTGCGCGACGGGAATCTCATCCTACAGAGCTCGAGAGACTACAACGGTGCGTGGGTTGGATTAGGGAGCTCACCGCGCAGCCACAGGTGGAGTCCGCGGCGTCCGGCTCGGCACGGCGAAGGGAGGCGACGCGGAGGGCAGATGGTGGCGGTGAAGACGCTCCGGACCCGTCGCGAGGTCGCCGATGACGTACGCCCGAGCGGACTTGTGGCTGGCGAAGCACGCGAGCACCGCTGGCTTGCTCTGCGGCGGCGGCGTCCGGTCGTGGATGACGGCCTGCCAGTGCCGGCACACGAGGCGGACCGCGGACCCAGCGCCGGTTGCTCGGTGGCAGACGCATGCAGCAAGATGGCAGGATCTCCACGAGGGCGTCCGTCGGGAGGATAGTCCGGAATATCTAATCTAATCTTAACTAATTGTACTCGTGTCTCTACTGGATAACTACTTGCTTCTTCTCGAATGTTTGGTGGACGAAACCCATATGTATTTTTTAGGTGTAACAGATATGTGCCATCTGCCAAGAGTCCACAACAAATAGTACAGAAGTAAAGGCAAACGGATTTGTGCTGCTTAGGTACAGATGCAGATCAACGAATGGCCCAAATGCATATATTCTCATTAAGCCCTTGACGTTCCCTCTTGTGGCTCTTGTCTGGTCCGAATAATCCGTTTCCATGCTGCTTCGGTCCGTTGATCTGATTTTGAAGGCTTCATTGCAGTGCAGGCACGCTAGGCGCAACTGCACGCGGTTGCATGCCCAAATATGTTACACTCGATGAAACAGTATGCTACTTGCAAGTAGTACTAGTAATTAAGGGACAAAAGAGGTGCAGGCATATCCAAAGGAATACACTTGAAACAGGAAAGCAATCAGCTGGAATTACTGAAACAGCAACAGGAAATCAACTTGTCTGCAACTCGTCTTCAGTGGGACATGTCCTAGCATTACGAAACCACGTACGGCGGCTGTGAGCTGCAGAAGACGGACTGAATTGCATTAAGGGGACTAAGAAAGCAAAATACAACATTAGACGAAGGCTGTGTTGATTTACTTCTGCCAATAGCCAGCTGCCCTTACGTGGGCCGATAATACATAGCAGCCCGATACCCTGCGGATTCGATCCATTGGTCGGACGAGTAGGCCATGCGACCGGCTTCATTGCAGTGCATGCACGCTTGGCGCAGCCAGCCAACTAAACGACGATATGCATTGCACCTGCACGCATTCCCGTGCAGGTTATATACTTGAAGAAATACAGCAGAAAGCGACTTGCAATGCATTTGTTGTAAGTTGTAACTACGGGCCAGAATGCCCATTAGATCCACGGAACACAGGGGCTCCCGTCAATCAGAATTCAAAATTAATGAAACCGCACAAGATGTTCCCAGTATGCAATCAATCGATTTGGTTCCCTTATCTAAAAAAAAAAAGATGCAATAAATGAGTCGCCACGCGTGTGCTAGACAAATTTACCTGAAGCGTAGGCAGAGAGGCTGCCGCTTGTCCGCCGACACATGTCGCCCTACCGTCCACTCCTCTTCAATGGAACACGTTTTCCGGCAAGCATAAAACTTGAGATTGATGCGTGCTGCGGATGCTGCAGATGGCAGATTGGATCAGTCGGAGGAAGCCAAAGGAAGCAATACGGACCAAGCAAAACAGAGTGTTTGAGAACAAAACGGACCAAGCAGTGCGGCTGATGTTTACCTTGAGCAATAGCAGAGCGGCTGATATTTGTCTCGAAGCTGAAAGGATCCCTCGTGTAGAGCACATACCACTTCCTTGGACTGCCTTCGTTATTTGCATAGGCTTTGACTTGCTGGATGTGGCTGAACTTGTGCCACTCAGGACTAGATTTCCCCGCTGCTATGCATGTGAGCAGCGATAAGGAACAATCTAACAACAAATGCCTTGGGTTCACATCCTGCAGATACCTGGGGACTGTTTCCATGACATAATCCCCCAGATTGAGTCTCTGTAGTGCAGGCATGCCCTCCAGTACCTTCATCTTTGGGCACTTGACGGCAACGAGCTTCTGCAGCTTCGGTAGATTACTGATCCTTTCCAGGTCTGTGTTTCTAAACACCTGGAGGTGGACAACGGAAGTGAAGTTCTCCAAAGAGCTTAGATGCTTGACATCATATATAAATAAATTTGTCAAAGCCCTTGCGTGGAAGGCAAGACCAGGTGGCACACGCCTCAACTTGCACTTACCGAGTCTAAGCTTCTCCAAGATAGGCATGGCTTTCACTTGTCCCTCCCACTCCCATTCCTCCCATTCGACCATTCCAACAAAAACCAGCTCCTGCAATCTTGAAAACACAACGCCTACCTGATTGTTTGGTTGTAGGAATTCAAGCCCAACACGCTTTATCACAGGAGCCCTTGTAATCTTTAGGTGCTCTAAGCAGGGGAGCTGACTCAAGCCACTAGGAAGCTCTGTGCAGCAGGCCAAGTCATACATCGTAAGAATCCTCAAGCTCTGAAGAGGCGTAACTGCTGTCAGCATCATCCAACCTGGGAGCCGCTCACCAAAATACCCTTCCATGTCAAGGTTTTCTAAGCCAAGTGGAGGGCAGAGCTCGTCAAAAATGTCCTCGATTTGCCTCTTATCTTTCTCAAAGATCCCTTCTTCCTCTTTTACCAACAGGCCATCATCTCCAAGTCTACTGGTGCAATGCAGTGACAAATATCTTAGGCAATTCTTTTCACCAAGTCTGGCCTTTATAGCAAATGACGAAGAAGCTACATTCTCCAAGAAACAGATATGAAGTTTTGTCAGCAGGGAGAGAGGCCCTAGTTCTTCCAAACTACAGTGATCATAGTCCATGCGGGTTGGAAATCCATACAATTTCCTCAAAGAAGTTAAACCACAAAAATCCCTTGGTATAACACTTATATTTGTCCCTTCAACTCTAAGAAGCCTCAAGTCTTGTAGCATTCCAATGCTACTGGGAAGCTTAGCCAAACTCCAACAACCAGAAAGGCTAATGTACTGCAAGAATTTCAACTTGCCAATGTCTTCTGGTAACTTAGATGTATTACTGTTTTGTATTGACAGATACCTCAAATGTTTGAGTTGATACAACGATTCATCTATTGCATCAAAATTTACACTGTCCAAATGTAGTGTTCGAAGACTTGAAAAAGAAAGAAATGAATCACCTGGTTGAACCTTTATATTACCAAACAAAATAATTGTTCTCAGTGACATTTGTGTTTGTAGAGAAGACCACTCCAAATCAGGTTGTTCCGATTGTTTGCTTTCCAGAGATAACCGAATAAACTTTTGTGATTTACGCTTATCAATCCCAATTCTACTATTGTGAGCTATGAGTGCTTCATCTCCCAACACGTTATGAGCAAATGACCGGACAACATCATGCATGTTGCAAACTACTTGATCAACATACTTCCTATCTGGCTCAACAAGGTTCCGCTGTATTAACTCATCATAGTATTCCCTTCCTATTTCTTCTAAGTCACGTAAAGTTCCATGAACAAATCCTTCACTAATCCACATGGCAACAATGTCATCCACAAAAAACAATGCGCCCTTAGGGAGGAGGGAGTAGTACAAAAAGCAAGGCTTCAAAGAAGGCTGCAGATCTTCATAGCTAAGATATAATGCGTAATTTAGCTCTTGAGGCATTTGTGATACTGACCATAGAGAATCATCTAACACCTTTTGCCAGTCCGTTCGTCTTATCCTTTTTAGACGCAGGAGACCTCCTATTACTTTGACCCCAAGAGGTAAACCATCACATTTTTCCACAAGTCTCATTCCAATATCCTTTAGTATTTCAACCTGGGGCTCATCATTTATGTCTCTGACAACCTGCAAGAATTTTAGGCCAATTAGACAAACATTAATTTATTGTGCAGTGTCGAGATATCCTCTCAATGCAAAGCACTTCAAGAAAGAAACCTATGCGGTCTCTATAGCACACAATTTTTTATCGTCCTTTTTTATATTATACTTTATGCATGTCAAACTAAGCAAATACATAGCTGTTTTTTTATTTATGCTAGTGCAATTATAAGATGTTTTGAATTTTGTAAATACATAGTTTTTGGTTTACACTTAGATGTATTGTCTAGATACATAGTAAAAACAATATATCTATAAAAAGTCAAAATGTCTTATAATTTAGAATGAAGGGATTATTAAACGGTAACTAGTACTTATATGTCATAAAATTCTAGCCCGTGCGAGAATACGGGTTGGACTAGTCAATATAATTCTATATAGCAAAGCTACAGTACTCATGCAAACAAAACTCAATAATGAGGAAAAATGTTCATTACAAGGAGTGTACTTCCAGTCATATGATAATTGGTACAGTGGAGAATAATATTTTTATAGAGTAAATTACACCATGGTCCCTAAACTACTACATCTTCTATCCAGATCTCTAAGTATAAAAAATTGCAGATTTAGATCCTTAAACTATTTAAGTACCCCAATTCTAGTATCAACACTACTAACGAAAGAATTTTCTGAGGCCGTCAAAAAGAAATAACGGTCCGCCTCTACTTCCGCATCACTGTAAATTTAGAGAGACGAACATATGCCTGCTCATGTGAATTAATTAACAAAAATCCAGGTAGCCTCGATGGGACCCACTGAGCCCATCCATGAGGCCCGCCAAGCCAATGGACACGCCACCACCACTGCTTGCCAGATCCGCACGCCCCGTGAGCCCTGGTCCTGGATCTCGGCTACATTCAGGCTGCTCGCTTGTGCTTTCCTAACTGCTGCTGCAGCTACTTTATATATTAGCTACATAAATTTTAGTTCACTCAGCTGCAGCCAAGAGAAGCTACAGCGAGCACAACCATAATTATTCTTGGTTGCCCGCGTGGAGGTGGCTCGCTTGTGCGGCTGCACAGCCGCGGCAGCTATGCGGCCACGACGGCTGCTCACCTGCACGCTTGTGCGGCGGTGGTGGCGGCTCGCCTGTGCAGCAACGACTGTGGCTCGTGCTCTCGCCTCCCGGCAGCACTGGTGGCATGTCACACCCGGTTTTAAGGACAAAACCAGACATACACTATATGTGAAATAAAGGAATCAAATCTCACATATAGCCACAGATAAGTGTAATATCAAGAGACAAATGCTTAATATATTCATAACACAATAGTATAAAATATACCTTAGAGAGCAACGCAGCAAAAAGACAACTCCGAACACCGGGTGTAAACTTCACTCCAGGAACAAACTGACTGGTTGATCACAAGCCTAATAACTCCAGAGACTATCCTGAGGTGTGGGAGATAGCAAGAGTGAGTCCATGTCGAACTCAGCAAATATATCATGGGGTTCATGAGGCTCAAACGGTTAGGCGCTGGTTTACTGCATTTAGCTTTTATTCATCATTTGCTTAGCAAATTGAGTAGCAACAAGATAACCAAATTCCCATTATAAACCAATGATCAATTGTAATAAGAATAATGAAATAGCAATTAACATAAGCATAATAATATCAACCATAATAAGCATGATATAACAATGGTGAATATTTATTCTGTAAGAATCCCCAAGGTCGCCTGTGTCCGTGGGCACGGCTAGTATACCAGTTTTTAACTCTGCGCAGAGGTGTACACTTTCACTGTGAGTCATGACTTCCAAATGCATGGGGAGGCCATTCCCAAAACACCGGAAATCATATAAAGCCATTTAAAAGTTCGTCTAACAAGTTAGGGCCGCTAAGGATTCTCAATTGGAAAGCATGAACCTCCCTCCAAGGGGCGACTTACAAAAGACTGCACCCACCTTGGTAGGCCAAGACCATACTAGACATGACCCCTCTTGCGCCTTTCGGTAACCACTAACAAGCTAGAAAAGGTCTCTTAAACAACTAGAGCCAGAGCCATATAGCCCTCACAGTTGTACTGTCAATCCCGGTTATCACTTACAGATAAGTCCTTACGGAGAGAAACTAGAGCAACATAAAAACAATATAATGCTCTAGCACCCTTTAACAGTAATTAAATCATCTTAATGGGTGATTGCACAATTCATTAGTCATATTACAAGATCATTGTTTATTATTAAGCACTAGCAATAGCTACCCAATGCAAATCCCATAGGCAACAAGGAATCAGGGTATCAACAGCTAAGTTATAATGTCTACGGTTGTCAAGGAAGACACATGCATATGTATTATGATTATAGTGAATAGGATAACAAGGATGGTCCCATGTTATACTTGCCTTGATCAAAAGTCTCCTGCTGATCCTGCTCGTAGTAGTATTCTTGATCGTCCACGAAACGCTCACCATCTATACTCGATCAACACATCAACATACAAGCATCCGAGCAATCATACACGAAGCAAACAAGAGACATAATTAGAACAGTACACCAACAGTAGCAAAACAAGATGAAAAGTTTGCGAAACGATCCTACGTGTCGCTATGATCACACAGACGCGAATTGCACACAAATCGGAGCTATAACGGAGAAGATATGAATTAAATAAGATTTTCTATGGTAAAATAATAAATTAATTCTAGCCTCGAAATCCAAAAGTTGAAAATATACTGAACAGTAGTACCAATATGTAGATCTCGTAATTACGAACCTAACAAAATTTGAACGGATCAAATCGGAGTTAAAACGGTGGAACGATGGAAATCGATTGATAATTATAGGTTATGTATTTCTATAGTATTTCTGGATTTATTTTTCTAAAGAAAAACGGCCATAATGTGTGGGTGATGTCATGACGATGTCATCAAGCTAGCAAGATGAAAACTGTGCACGCATGGCTGCTCCGCTGGCTCGGCTTGCATTCGCGGTGTGATGCATTTGCGCGTGTGCGTGCGCACCGGAAGGCGGGATGCAGGGACACTACCGGCTCAGCAGACTTGGGACCCAGTGCTGGACTGCTGGTGGCGGCGCCATTGACAGCGGCAAGAAGCTTGTTGGCGACACAGAAGAAGGGCCTATAGACCACGGTTTGACGAATAGAAGACATAAGGAGAATGAACGGACGATCACAAGCTCACCCAGGCGGTCTCCGATGGCACAGAGCGAACAGGGATGGCTCGCGGCTCGAAGAGACAGATGGCAGGAACCTCGACGCGGAGCTCGCCAGTAGGTTGCGACGACGACACGGCTCCAGATCGCTGCCACGGCTTCGACGGACAAGCTCAGCTTCGTCACTATGTCGCCGACCTTGTCAACAAGCTTCAGGCGACGGAGAAACACCGGAACGGCGGGGCGACATCGACGGCGATGAGCTAGAGCTAGCAACGGACGACGAGTTCAGCAACATCGAGTCGGCGGGACGGCGGCTCGTACTTGGCAGCGGCGGCTCCACGTTCTTCTCGGCGAGATGGGAAGCAAGGGCAACGAGTTCTGAACTGGTGTCTGGCGAAGTTGAGTCGACGAGTCTGCAGCGCCTCGCGGCGGCTTCGATGGACGGGAGCTTGAATCAGACATCACCGAAAACATGCATGGGGGAGATGAAAAGCTGGCTAGCGCGGAGAACTCACCTAAGCGTTTCACGAGGACAAGGAGAGACTCGACGACGACGGGTGGCAACAGCGGCAGCTCTGCTCGGCGAGATCGGCGGCAAGGCACGGAGTCGCGGACGCCGCGGAACTACGGAAATCCAATCAACTAGACGCGGTACGGCCAGGCCGGGCAGCGAGTCGATTACGGCGGCAAAGCGATGGAGTGATGGACAAGTGGACGATCGGCCGCAGCAGCGAGGATTTGCGGCGGTGGCACAAAGCACGGCAGGCAAACCCAGAAGCTGCAGGTCGACGGAGCTAGCTTCTAGGGCAGATGCGATGCGATGATGGGGAGCTGCATGATACAAAACAAGGCGGCGACGTGGATATATATATATATATATATATATAGGGAGAGTATACTCTATAGCTAGCTACAAAATAAGTTATTTTGTAGCCACCTCTATTTACGATAATTTTATATACTAATTTACGACAATGTCAATACATATTTACTATAGTTGAATTACTATAACACATGGGGATATTTACCATAATGTTATAGTAAATCACATAGTAAGGAGTTACTATAATCTCGTAAATTAGCATAGCAATTATCGTAAATCAAAGTGGCTACAGAATAAGTTATTTTGTAGCCAGCTGTAGGGTAATAGCTCTATATATATATATATATATATATATATATATATATATATATATATATATGTGTGTGTGTGTGTGATCAGCTATCTTAGTCTCAGGTATTTGGAAAAAAAATACAATCGGCCAGAGTGCTGATTGGAGTTTGAGTCATAGTCATATTCGTGTATGTATATACACATATACACCTTGGCCTTGCATATTAAAGGAGGCAGCGGCAAGCAACAATAATGCTCCGCAGGTTTGCTCGGCTGAAAACGAAGGAGGGAAAACAACATGCTCAGCTCATTGGCTCAAGCCTCTAGCAAGATTAGCTGCGTATATGCTAGAGCAGATAATGTATAGAGCATACAAATTACTAGATGATTAGAAGAACTTGATATACTCAAAGATATACCAGATGGACATGCTGCTCATGTACCTAGGCATGCACGGACGGCCTAGGCCTGTGACTCGGATGCGGCATTCGGCGATGAAACGGCGGACAACGAGCGCGACCGCGGCGGCTGCACTCCAAGCTCGATGAGGTCTAACACCGGAGGCTGCTGTGGCTAGGTGAGCAAGGCTGCTACGCTAGGGTTAGGGTAAAGCGTCGCGGCGTCCGGCCTCGGGAACGGCGATGAAACAACAACAGACGGCATTGACGGCGGCGGCAGATGAGAAAACGTGAACGCGATGATGGTTCTCGGGATTATATAGGGGCGCTCGGCGTTTCCATGGACAGAGTCCGTCTTCTGTACGACGTATGGGAGATGAAAACGTGCTGCCTAGTGGGGCTCTGCCTGGCAGTCAAACGAAGAGAGGGAAAGGGAACTTGCCCACGCGGCTTGCTGGCCTAGATAGAAGAGGAGCCGATTTGGGCTCTTGGCCTGGCTGGGTTGCAGCACTGGAAATAGGCCAATGCTGGAAGAAGCCAGCGGCCTAAGGCAACAGAGAGAAGAAAAATTCATTTTCCTATGACAATTTCTGCAAACTGAATTTTCCAATTGATTTGCCAAAGCACGTAAATTCAGTTTTTTTTAGTTCAAAACCAATCAATACAAAACACCAATGCTCCGGCATGAATGCACAACAATGTTGCTACCCCTATAATGAATTTTAATTTAATGAAAAATATTATTTTTCCTATGTTTTCATGAGCACACAAATTCAAAATTAAATCAATTTCCCTCTTTTTCAAAAGAAGCAAATTTTAGGGTGTTACATGGCATTGACAGCGAGATGAACTCATGTAGCATTTCTAATGACGAAGAAGATGATTTTTTTTCAAAATAGTCCCTCATGAAATTTGTAAATATTTGTGTAATTTATGTATCTAGATGATTTTGTCTATAACCCCTGCTAATATTTTTTTTAAAGCAAGCGAGTCTTTTCTCTACACGCAGTCCTGAATCCATACCGGTTTGAACGAATATGAGACCCAAACAAAGTTTAAAGACCGGAATGACAAACTTTTTAAGTTTGACGACCGGGATGACAGCCTCACAAGTTTGAGGACTGACCATAAAGTTTACTCATCAAAATATTATTTCTAGCCTTAGAATATGTAACACGATGTCATCCACATCCAAATAGACCAAGACCCTTTCGATTCCTCAACATGGCATGCCATGGTGGAACCTTATCCATATGTTTGGATGCCAGGATAAGTAGGGACAGGACAAGACGGCTCCGGGATGAGTGGTGTTTGGATGGGAGGATGTCCCACATGGTAACATTCCCGTGAGATGCGGGTTGCCCTGTTCACATAAATTTGACGGATGGGTTCACCTTAGGTGGGATGAGCCCGCTAACTGGCGAGGAAGAAGAGGAGAGGAGGTGCACATAAGGGAGGTTCATGAAGAAGAGGAGCATCGGGGGGCCACCGTCGCATGAGCTTGGGGTGCCACCATGCATGAACTTTGGGGGACGCTGCCATGCGTGAGCTCAAGGGAGCCTCCGTGTACAAGCTTGGGAGGCTGCCACCGCCTAACCTCCAAGGAGCCATCGTGCGAGCTCAAGGGGCCGCTGTCGTGCGAGCTCCAATTGGGTGCACGAAGGACGAGGCGTGGGACGGCATGCTGTGAGCAGGAGGCATGGTGCGCGAGCCCTCTGGGCAGCTGCTGTTGGGGAAAGAGACAAGGAGAGGAGGAAGAAAAGGAAAGAAAATAAAAAAATCCAAATAGGCCCCACATGTTAGTAGTTGATCCCACTTTTAATGTCTCAAGACCAAACAAAAAACGGGTTGATCCCATCCCTCCCCAACCAGAAAGAAAATAGGGTCATTGCATCCCACAAACCAGAGACAAGACAATCCCACCCCACCTTGTCTCCCAACCAAATGCTAACTTTATGTCTCTTAATATCTCTACTAGTGGATCCTACCCAAGGGCATGACACATATATGTTGGCCTTTGGCCCACCATCACTGTTCCCCCTCCCTCCTCCCTCCTCCTTCCCTCCCTCCCTCTCGGTCTATCTTCTCACTCTGATATAGTGTAGAAGCCCAATATGTGCGACATAGCCTTGCATTGGACAACTGGTATGCCACATAAGGGCGTACATGTGTTATTGCTCATTTAGAACTAGATGATAGCACGTGACAAGTTTGGGGAGCTTGATGATATTCTAGTACAAGTGTGGGGCATGAAAGTAGCATTATAAGAGCTTGGGACTTAGATTACATCCCCTAGGACATTTTCGCTAACCTCACAATGCATGCATTTTGAGAGTTCAGGACCCAGATGACACCATAGAGAATAAGTCCAAAGACTTTTTTTATTTTACTCTAAAAAGTATAGTGGTAACAGACTTATTAAGGTTGCCTTAGTTTGTGAATTAAATTTATAGTTGCTAACTTGCTATTTGGTATTGCCTACGTTACAGCCCATGACAGATCCAATTGAACCTATAGATCTCAAGTTTCTTTAAAAAAGGAGGAAGTGTAATACAATGTCCAAATTTGAATTGCTTTAATAAAAAATTGTGAATACCTGCCCTATGTGGAGTTTGCATGACTGCATACAATACTAACATATGGAAGTATGGCATTTTGTTTCTTTATAATATATTTCGAAGGTCACCACTGTCGAACTAGATGTTGAAATAAATAAGAAAAATAGAAGTTGTTGCCAGGACAGGGAATCTAGTTCCCACTACTAAGATAGAAGCAAAACTAAGGTGACGCAGCTAGAAAACATAATGCATAATTAAAGAAAAGTAATTAATGTATGGATTAACTTGTACCTGCTTCTTGAGCAGCAACCATGCATCTTCAAGCCCAAGTTTGTCAATACGATGGTAGGGCTCCTCAGCCTTCATCTGACGTGCCACTATGTCATGTCTTGTGGTGACCAGCACACGGCTACCTTGAGCTAGCATGGCATTGACAAAGGGAGTTCTAAGCACACCTTCCCATATATTGTAGTTCCAGACATCATCCATTATTAATAAGGTTTTGTGTCCCTTCAAAGCTTCTATTAGAGTCTGTTCCAGTGCCACCTTCGAATTTCCGCAAGCATGGTGGTTTCCACCAGCTTCGATAATAACTCTCCTTAACATTTCAGTATTGTTGAAGTCTTGGTTGACACTCAACCATATTTTCTTCGTGAACTCATGTTTTATGACTTCACTGTTGAAGATCTTTTGAGCAAGGGTGGTTTTACCAATTCCCACAATGGAGAAAATGATTATTTTGTTGGATTTGTCGCCGTCGGTTGGATACTTCTTTGTTAGCATCTCCACTAGATTTGCTGTGTCCTCTTCGATCTTCTCACCAACCAAACCAGATTCGTCAAGCCCCCCTGACGTCTCACGGGTACCAGAAGGATATGATACCACGTTTCTTCCACGGTCCTCATAAGTACCAAGGTTCATGAAGTTGAATGATGCACCACGTGCCTTGATGTCATCTAGCTTCTTGTTAAGGTTCTTGATGCGGCTTCCAATGTCGTGGGCATGTAGGGGATTCCATATGTAGAAGAGCAACGGGTTGAAGCATCCGGCATCATGCCTTGGGCCTCGCTCCATGGCCTTGAGCTGGCACAGGTCGAGGATGTCAGTGGCCTCATACATAGCATTCCTTAGCTCTATCACCCATGCTTGGACACTTTGGTCAGTGATGTTCCTCCTGTCAGCATCAGCAAGGAAGTTCTTCAGATCCCGAAGCTTGATGTCCATGTTATCAATCTCACCGGACACCCCAAGCAACATATGCACCTCTTCTGCCGCCATCTGCATGAGTATGTTTTGGATGTAGGACGCCAAAGCATCTAGGACACCGGCCATGATTGAGAACTTCGGTTTTTGCTGTAACAAAATGAGAACAGATGTTAATTTTAACAGGGCATTTTAATTTTATACATCAAAGATTCAATCATCTTCCATCCATTCATGCAGCCATCGTGGCACTACTACTGACTTCTCGTTCGTTGATACAACTACATGACAGTGGCAACTATATGCGCAGATCTAGCTACGCATAAGCAGCTGCAGAAACGTAACAACTACATCACATTGGGCATTACATGCACAGATCTAGCACGCATAAGCAGCTGCAGAAACAAACCTGAGGCCGACGAGCTGAGCAATGTCCGGAAGCGGTGAGACAGTGCCAGTGTTGTTCGTTCTTGGTCGTGGAACAGGACCTATTGGTTAATGGTTAGACATGAATCAGTATGGAAATCGTTGACCAGACCCACCAGATGCTAGTGCTGGATTGTGCAGTGCCGGTGAGTGAAGAAAGAAGGAGCAGAAAGATGGATTTAGCTTCCGATGTGAGGTGTTCTTACCCGCAAGAATCGTGGTAGCTGGCTGTTGGCTTGTGTTGGCTGCTTGAGCTAGGAAGGAACAATGTTGATGATTCAGGGAAGACGATGGTGATTGTGGCATGTCATGTTGACAGTGGAAGGTGGGAAGGAAAGTGCGTCAGAGCTTTGATGGATTTGCGTGCGGCGTCCTAGCTTATTAATTCCACAACGGAGCCTTGGATGCTAGAGTAGATCAATGCAACTTGGCAGCAAACGAAAGTCAACACAAAAGCAAGTTGAATTAAGTTATAACAATAATTTGATCGCCCATCTGGCTGTCAAGATGTATGCATCGGGTAGATTGCTTGGTGCTCTGCACTGACCTGCACCTGCCTCGGATTGCTGGAAGTTTACATGTGACTGCATCGGGTTGCTTTGACAAATGAACATTAAGGCCAGTCTCAGTGGGGGGTTTCACCTCCCACTTTCCAAGATGTGAAACTTTAGCATGAAACATGTGCCTCTCTCAATGTATAGTTTCATGGTACAGTTTTATAGATTTTTTTTTGTTTTTGTGGGTCCCACCCGTTTAGCTTCCTCCCCTTGCCAGGCATGAGCACCGCTCTCCTCCGCCGTCCCATGGCCGCAGCCCCTGCTCATGTTCCTGGGACACCTCCCACGAAAAGCACCAGCAACACTAGCTACCAACTTCCAGATCCAATCGACCGACCACAAGCTAACACTAATCACCTTTCCTTTCCGTTCGAGATCCAAGAGCACAGGTTCGCAGAGCATCTGCGCTGCAGGGGAAGAAGAGCAGGCTGGAGATGGGAAAGTACATGGAGCTGCTGGACATGGGTGTGCGCATCGGAGTTGCGACCCCGGCGGATGCGTCCGCGGCGGACGGCCTCGCCCGCGACCCCGGTGGATGTGCCCGCGGCGGACGGCCTTGCTCGCGCCCACGGTGGCTGCGCCCGCGGCGAACAGCCTCGCTCGTGCCCCCAGCGACTGTGCCCACGGCGGAGGTACATGGCGAGGAAGACGGTGGAGCCGCTCGCCGCGACGGCCTCGCCCGCGGCTGGCGGCGCCCTCGCGGCGGTGGCGGCAGTCTGCCGAGCCCGCCCATCCCCTGCCGATGAAACGCGTTTGGCTTCTCAGTGGGTGTTTCGTTCCCGTTTCACGGTGTTGGAAACGCCGCCCCGCTCGTGTCGTGGGGATGAAACGAATCCCTTCTCTCTCCTCCTCGTTTCATGCAAAAAGTCCAGATCTGCTGACGTGGCACCCTAATAAATATGCATGACACTCCCCATGAAACCCCATTGAGACTGGCCTAAGTAGGGTGCAAATGCAAGAGTATATTATTCTACTTCTCGCCAGGCTGGTACTGGTAGGTGAAAGTCAGACCGCGATCAGATTCGGATTCAGATTCATGGCCAGCCGGTAACTGAAAATTCTGTCAGAGCGTGACCAATACTGCTAGTTGGCAAATGTTGTACTGTGCAGGGGCCACCGCACATGGTCTTTCAAGGCCAAACGAGAACTGCATGCAGAGATACAAGATGTGCTAGCGCAGCAGCTGGGTTTCCACGACGACTACAACGGAACAAAACAAAAGCAAACTCCCAACTCATGCAAGGAGGTCCCAAAACTTGTTCTCTTGTTTTCATGAAACAATGATTTTCTGAGGTACCCAAAAACACCACTACGTTCAGAATTTTTAGAGGCGGCTGGAAAACCGCCACTACAAGACAGATAAAAACACTCCAATGTCACTTGTGATTAAAGGGGACAAACATTCCACGTATTCACTTCATCCGATTTTGAAATGAGTATTCAGAAGTCCAAAATAAATTCAAATGAAAAAGTTTTTAACTGCAAATTTGTAAATATTGTCGAGTACCAGAGGCGGAGCCACCACTAGGGCGAGCTAGGGCGGCCGCCCTAGGTCCCCTTGGGTGGGAGCCGCGGGACCTCCCCGGACACGGAGGTGGCGACTACCGGTGAACGACGCGGGGCAAGGCCACGAGGCGGGGAGCAGGTTGAAGACGACGCGGCACAGCGGCGGAATTTTTGTTCGGTGCTTGAATGGTCGTGGGCATGTAAGTGGGCCGCGGCCATCTGCCCTCCGCGTCGGCCCATGAGTCACCTTAGGGCAGGTGCCGCGCAGCTGCCGCTCGGCCACTCCCATTCCGAATCGAGGCGGCGCTCCACGGCTCCACTCTAGCTAGCCACATGCGCAGGCGGCTGGGCCTTCCTGCCGTCCGCACGTCCCGCGGCCGCCGGCCACCCGACCGGCCCTGGTATGAAGCTGTGCTGTGGCTGCGCGGCCGGCAGCCCCGCTAAAGTCATTAGGCTAAAGTCGCGTAAGACCTGGACTGGAAAAGAATGCGTTGGACTGTTGGTTTAATTGCAGATTGCTATTCGGGTATGCCATGCGGGCGCTGTACTGCTCCAAGGCGATCGAGCAACGGCCGGGTTGATCTGCTCCACTTCTGGTGTGAGTAATGAGTATTGGTAATAATGATTCAGAAGCCTTTTTCTTAAGAGATTTATTTCTAATTTCTTCCATCTAGTAGGTATAGTGTTGTCTCGCTTGATGTGGAATTCTTTTTTTTTTTACTGCTTGATGTGGAATTCAGTAGCAGATTATTTTTCCCCTTCTATGAAATAGAGAATTATGTAGACATAAATTCAATACCAAATCCCTTTCTCCTATGATGCGAAGGATCATGTAGCAAATTGGTACATGAAAATTGAGATACATAAGCACACATCCTCCTATTAGTCAATGTCCGCCCTAGGTCAATTCTCGTGCTGGATTCGCCACTGTCGAGTACTACAACTTTCGTGTTGGTCGATTCTCCATCCGATGTCGTTTGAAAAAATTGAATTTCAAATGTGTGAAATTCAAACATAATTTTCCTTGGACATGTGATTTCAAATGAAAAAAGTTGGCAACTACAAAGTTGTATATCTATTTGAGATCTATAACTTTGGTTTTTGTCAATTCTCCATCCGAGGTTGTTAGAAAAATTCGAATTTCAAGATGCGAGGACTTCAAACTAAATTTCTGGACCATATATTATTTCAAATGAAAAGTTTATCATTGCAATGTTTTATACCTTTTCGAGGTTAGGTTTTTTGGTCATTTCTCCATCAATTGGAAAACTCACTACAAATCGATTTGTAGAGATAGCCAAATCTGGAGCTATCTCTAAAGATAGGGGCATATGTAGAGGTGGCTGAAAATCATTTTTCTGGTCTTTCACTTACCGGGGCTAAAAAGTCGTAAAATCCAAAGTATCATAATGGGAACTAGCAAAATGGTGAAAGGAGCTGTAGTCATTACATAAAAGTCTAGGGACTTAGAGCATATCGTACTTGGAGTAGCATGGAATTCAAATCAGGGATCCTTCCTTCATTGATTTGATCAAAATTGTTTTTTTCTTTTCTTGTCTCTATGATTTTCAATGAATAAGCCTATATATGATAATTCTTTTTATCTCTATTATATGTTGGATTGACCGTCGAGTCTATGACATCCATAAACTGACAAGGCAATTGACTTCTGTGTTGTTTTTGAAGTTATTAGTAGCATAGGACACCCGATCCCAGCGTGGCAAGCAACAAGTTGACTTTTGGAAGCCTTTTTTCCCGTTTTTTTAAAAACAAGTTGAAGTACTATTTAACAACAACTGATCTCACATGGTGCTGATTCAAATGACGTGCCTTTGAGCATGAAGCGCTCAGGCTGGTACTGGTAGGTGAAAGTCAGACCGCGATCAGATTCGGATTCAGATTCATGGCCAGCCGGTAACTGAAAATTCTGTCAGAGCGTGACCAATACTGCTAGTTGGCAAATGTTGTACTGTGCAGGGGCCACCGCACATGGTCTTTCAAGGCCAAACGAGAACTGCATGCAGAGATACAAGATGTGCTAGCGCAGCAGCTGGGTTTCCACGACGACTACAACGGAACAAAACAAAAGCAAACTCCCAACTCATGCAAGGAGGTCCCAAAACTTGTTCTCTTGTTTTCATGAAACAATGATTTTCTGAGGTACCCAAAAACACCACTACGTTCAGAATTTTTAGAGGCGGCTGGAAAACCGCCACTACAAGACAGATAAAAACACTCCAATGTCACTTGTGATTAAAGGGGACAAACATTCCACGTATTCACTTCATCCGATTTTGAAATGAGTATTCAGAAGTCCAAAATAAATTCAAATGAAAAAGTTTTTAACTGCAAATTTGTAAATATTGTCGAGTACCAGAGGCGGAGCCACCACTAGGGCGAGCTAGGGCGGCCGCCCTAGGTCCCCTTGGGTGGGAGCCGCGGGACCTCCCCGGACACGGAGGTGGCGACTACCGGTGAACGACGCGGGGCAAGGCCACGAGGCGGGGAGCAGGTTGAAGACGACGCGGCACAGCGGCGGAATTTTTGTTCGGTGCTTGAATGGTCGTGGGCATGTAAGTGGGCCGCGGCCATCTGCCCTCCGCGTCGGCCCATGAGTCACCTTAGGGCAGGTGCCGCGCAGCTGCCGCTCGGCCACTCCCATTCCGAATCGAGGCGGCGCTCCACGGCTCCACTCTAGCTAGCCACATGCGCAGGCGGCTGGGCCTTCCTGCCGTCCGCACGTCCCGCGGCCGCCGGCCACCCGACCGGCCCTGGTATGAAGCTGTGCTGTGGCTGCGCGGCCGGCAGCCCCGCTAAAGTCATTAGGCTAAAGTCGCGTAAGACCTGGACTGGAAAAGAATGCGTTGGACTGTTGGTTTAATTGCAGATTGCTATTCGGGTATGCCATGCGGGCGCTGTACTGCTCCAAGGCGATCGAGCAACGGCCGGGTTGATCTGCTCCACTTCTGGTGTGAGTAATGAGTATTGGTAATAATGATTCAGAAGCCTTTTTCTTAAGAGATTTATTTCTAATTTCTTCCATCTAGTAGGTATAGTGTTGTCTCGCTTGATGTGGAATTCTTTTTTTTTTTACTGCTTGATGTGGAATTCAGTAGCAGATTATTTTTCCCCTTCTATGAAATAGAGAATTATGTAGACATAAATTCAATACCAAATCCCTTTCTCCTATGATGCGAAGGATCATGTAGCAAATTGGTACATGAAAATTGAGATACATAAGCACACATCCTCCTATTAGTCAATGTCCGCCCTAGGTCAATTCTCGTGCTGGATTCGCCACTGTCGAGTACTACAACTTTCGTGTTGGTCGATTCTCCATCCGATGTCGTTTGAAAAAATTGAATTTCAAATGTGTGAAATTCAAACATAATTTTCCTTGGACATGTGATTTCAAATGAAAAAAGTTGGCAACTACAAAGTTGTATATCTATTTGAGATCTATAACTTTGGTTTTTGTCAATTCTCCATCCGAGGTTGTTAGAAAAATTCGAATTTCAAGATGCGAGGACTTCAAACTAAATTTCTGGACCATATATTATTTCAAATGAAAAGTTTATCATTGCAATGTTTTATACCTTTTCGAGGTTAGGTTTTTTGGTCATTTCTCCATCAATTGGAAAACTCACTACAAATCGATTTGTAGAGATAGCCAAATCTGGAGCTATCTCTAAAGATAGGGGCATATGTAGAGGTGGCTGAAAATCATTTTTCTGGTCTTTCACTTACCGGGGCTAAAAAGTCGTAAAATCCAAAGTATCATAATGGGAACTAGCAAAATGGTGAAAGGAGCTGTAGTCATTACATAAAAGTCTAGGGACTTAGAGCATATCGTACTTGGAGTAGCATGGAATTCAAATCAGGGATCCTTCCTTCATTGATTTGATCAAAATTGTTTTTTTCTTTTCTTGTCTCTATGATTTTCAATGAATAAGCCTATATATGATAATTCTTTTTATCTCTATTATATGTTGGATTGACCGTCGAGTCTATGACATCCATAAACTGACAAGGCAATTGACTTCTGTGTTGTTTTTGAAGTTATTAGTAGCATAGGACACCCGATCCCAGCGTGGCAAGCAACAAGTTGACTTTTGGAAGCCTTTTTTCCCGTTTTTTTAAAAACAAGTTGAAGTACTATTTAACAACAACTGATCTCACATGGTGCTGATTCAAATGACGTGCCTTTGAGCATGAAGCGCTGACCTGAAGATCAATTAGGCCCTGTTTGGATTAGGTAACTGGCTAAAAAGTTCATATCTAATATTAGCCAGCTAGCTTTTTATAGTTGTATCTATTAGCTAGAGTAATAATAGATGTCTGGATTCACTCTCTCTCCTCCGCCTCTACCCCTCCGTTTCCGCTCCTGCAGATCCAGCCATCACCTCCCGCCGTAAATCTGCCATGGCCGCCATGTATCCTGCAAGCGCCACTGATCCTGGTGTTGCGGCCACAGCGGTGGCCGCATGCCTGATAGCGGCGATTGTTCTCCCATTTGCCTGGTAGCATTGGTGACCGTCTTCAATGCCTGGTGCACCTGTCGGCCGCAGCTACTTGACCCGAGGTCATGACCGCTAACGCCCATAGCGAATGCGCGCATTGTGGATGGTGCCTGTGTGGCTGGCTGCCTGCGATGAGCTCGACCAAATCGGCAATGACGGTTCTGACGTGTCATGGCACATGATATCGGTCAGCCCCAATCCGGGCCCTCTATCCCAGCAATGGCGGCTACTCGCCATTGGGCATTTGCCGGCCCAATCGGCAGCAGCAAGCGTCCAAGCGAAGCCAACTGCTCCCCCTCGGATGCCGCGGCAGAGCTCCCGCCACCGCTTAGCCCTTCACCCGCACGACGGGATGGAGGCGTTCGAAGCCACGTCAAGCCGCCTCGCCTTCACGCCGAGGACGCCATGGACCGCGAACTCAGCCACCCACTGCGCTACATCCCCACCTCCTCCACAACTTGGACGCAGACGCCAAGCACCAGGAGTACCGCAACCCTGCCTCGCCCTCTACTTCGGTCAGTACCGGAGGCCGAGACGGTGCCAGCCGCAGCACCACGACCGCGACCCGACCCGGCCTGGCGTCGACGCCTTGTCGAGCCGCCTACGCCACCATGTCTGCCCGCACGCTGCCGGTGTTCCCAGCCACCCCAAGCCCTCCGGTGAGCCGTCCAACCCTAAGCTCCCTCCTTTATCGCCGAGTGCACTTTGTCCACGCCTATGTACCAGCCATCGAGCCGCTGCCCCGGTCTAGCTCGCCCCGGCACCGGCACACACACGTTACCGCACGGGCACGCCTCACAGACATGCCGCGTCTAGCTTTTGGAGCCTTCGCCCAAGCACCGCTGTACACGCGCACCTGCACGAGGAGCCATGCGGCCATGCCTCTGCACGGCACTGCATGAGCCCTGGTGCATCACCGCACCACCACACCAATCGACGCAGGCCGAATCAGCACTCCCTTCGGCCCTGCGCACGGTACACAGACACTGACGACGAGCACGCGTCGTCTCCACGCTGACGCTCTTGAAGCCCTCACCGCCGGCACGAACACGGCGGACGGGCGCTCGGCGGAGCCGGCGAGTTTCCGCTGGCAAAGTTGCCGCCTCGCCCTCCTCCTTTAAATGAACCTTACCATCCACATGGCACCACCGGCTTGTGCGGCCCGGCAGCGTTGCAACTCGCGTTCACTCGCCATGGCCTCAACGCCGTCACTGCTCACCAAAGCCTTGGCACATGCCCACGAGCACCTGGACAAGCACGAACCTCGGCCACCTGCGTACGGACCCACGGCTTTGCCACACCAGCCTTCCCATGAGCCCTACTGTCTGAGCCTCAGCCACGCAACTTGGCCCCTCCATGGCCAACGCTGAAGCCATAGTAGGAAAGGCCTCACCCTTCTTCACAGACTAACGGCCGCCGCACACAAGCCCTTGCACGACCACAAGCTCCCGTCTGTGCCTTCTCTGCCACTGCTTCACCGGCCAAGTCACGACCTCGCCCTAGCCTTGAACCCGCACGGCGCTTCTTCGGCTCGCCGCGTCACTTGCGGCTGCTGTAGCCATGCTGCCACTAAATCCACGCTAGCGCACGAACCTACACCGCCGCCTCACCCACAGCCGCGGATGAGAACACAGGGCACGTCGCGCCGCCGGGTCGGCTTTT
The DNA here is from genome assembly GCA_022457205.1 of Saccharum spontaneum. Taxonomy (NCBI): domain Eukaryota; kingdom Viridiplantae; phylum Streptophyta; class Magnoliopsida; order Poales; family Poaceae; genus Saccharum; species Saccharum spontaneum. Next base: position 12,638,621 of record CM039596.1, on the reverse strand, counting down.
TGTCGAGCAGCTGACAGGCATGGTGCCCTGCTCCGTCATTCCCTTCCTGCACTACAGAACCCAGCCATCCAGCCCGCTAGCACCCGCAGCCCAGCTGGCCTTGGCCCAGCTCGGTCTCCCTCTCCTCCCTTGCTGTGGGCCAGCGTCAAGTGGATGGCTGCCTGAAGCACAGCCGTGCCGGGCCGAACATAGGGAAAGCAGGCCCAGCCAAGTTCCTAGCCCTTTCATCTTTTTATCTGTTTTCAGAACAACCTTGTCATCTTCTAAGATTCACCATAAATTCATCCTAGCTCCAAAAATTATGAAACTAGCTTCATAATTTTTATAAAATCCTGTGCAGTTTTTGAGTCTAGTTGGGTTAGGTTTTGTGGCGGTCTTGATGGTTCTTGATTCTATTTCTTCGATTCCCGTCGACTGCTATGGCAAGTGGATCAAAGGAAGGCGAATCCTGTGTCTTCTCCCCCTCTTTTGGCTCTTTCGTGCTCGAGCCCCTTGTATGCTTGTACCTATTTTAGACCTTAGCCGAGGGGTTAGAGGTGGCCGGTGGATCCGAGTTCCGAGGCTAACGGTGGCATTTGTTGTGGCAGCGGGTAGCAGCAGCACATGGTCCGCGCCCATCCCGGCTGCTGGCAACGTGCGGGAGAGCCCGGGCCTAGGGGCGGCGAGGCGGAACGTGATGACTGATAACGTGGCTGATTCAGTCGCACGTCATGATGTATATAACAAGGGTCACGAGAAGATCCATAACGGCCAGTGTCATGACTCACAATGGTCACCTCGCGTGCCGAGAAACTCGACGTGAGCGCATGGGCTGGCCATGGTTTCCTCAGAATCTCGGAGTTGGCATGGATGACCTCCACCACCAGGGCGGCGTCAGCGTGCAGAGCTGCGTGTTCTAGGTGCGACGACTACGTGTTAGATTAGATTAGTTCTCGGTCCAACAATGCCTCCTTCATGTCATACGTGCGTGCCAATGCCAACGGTATGCAGATGCAGCTTGGCACCGGCAACCATGACTACTCTGAGCATGTTGAGTTTTGACGCTGAACACATTGTTCTTTTCATGTTTGGGGGCGGCCACCGCGACGTCCATCACACCATCTCCCAGCTCAGTCCAGTCGGCAGCCGCGAACCGCGCCATCCCGCAGCGCAGCCAAGAACGAAGCCACGAATGCAGAGATGCTCCCGCAGTTGTCTTCACATGCGAGAAGCCAAATACCCGGATGAAAACAGGTGTAGCCCTTCGATCTTGCTTGAACGGTGGGTATGGACCTCTACCTTCCTGTCTCCCTTTTCTGTATGTTTAGTTTAGTCAAGATGCCCGATTCTTATTTGTTTTGCTTCAACTTATATGAACTGTATCCGATTCTTATTTGTTCTGTCTCAACTTATAAAAATTTTACATATATGTTCCTTCCTAAAAGGACCACGTGATATTTGCTGATGAAAAAAACCAATGGGGATAACAAAATTATCGGCAGCTTGCTAGCTTTGGTTTCTCTTGTAACAAAACTAGACCAAATATAATGGCTGTTAAAGGGTCTGTAGTCTGCGGGCAGTAATCAGTTCTTTTTTTTTAAATAACGAGTGCAGTGATCATGTGCAGCAACTTATGTCTTGTACTTGTGAGAAGTAAAATTCGATCTCATAATCTACCCAAAGTCCTCGAGGCACAGTAATTAATTGCTAAAATATCGGTTCTCTGCTTGTTTAGCAATGATGCAACTCAAGCAGTTTCATACTGCTAAAGGTTGGTTGAAAGTTGGAGTGCATATCTAATAAAGCACTCATTACCAAATGAAAAGGCATAATCTGTTTCGAGTCTTGGAGATGAATCATCTACTTATTTCAGAGAGAGAGAGAGAGAGAGAGAGAGATTATGCACCTGGATTAGCTCTTCAGATGTTGGCTTCGAGAGGATCTCAAGGTGATTGCTATGGATGGTGGAACAGGGGATCCACGTACTCTGTTTTGGCAAAGCTAAGTTCTACGTTGGTTTAGAAGAACAATAACATTGAAGGAAGTGTTTGTGTTTCTCTCTGTTATATATTAGCAGCGGCACCCGATGACGCGTCTCAACTACTCACAATAGGTGGTTATCTGGGGTGCTTCAGTACTGAATATCTTTAGCATCGATTGTGACGTAGTCAGACGAAGAATCAAAATCAAATCCATAAACCTTCAATACTTATTTTTCCTTAAAAATACATATATGTTTCTTTGGATTGTTAAGCCTTAGCAGGGCAAAGGATTGCTGATGCTAATACTCAGTAAATGCATCGTAGTACAGCCTGCCTTATTCAATATACTACGAGTTTTATTGTAAATAGACGCAACTAAGCCACCAAAGGTTGAAATTTCTGAGGGAGTTAATTTTCTGCACAATTAGTGATGGAGACTGAGCCCATCCTTCATTATAAGCGAGGGTCACTTGATGGTGTTGATGTGATTATTTTCAGCCAAAATACTTTGTATCAGGTCAAGTCAAATGGCCAAACTATTACCTTGCTTGTTTTTGATTGCGTCTCTATATTTTGAATTGTTTAAGGTTCCAGCAAATATACCATGCATGTCCTATGTCAGACCAATGAACAAATAGCTAGTATCTAGTATATAAGTCATTTTTGCTTTCGTGGGCACATAGAAAAATTATGTATCTAGAAAAGTCTAAACTACTTTATAATTTGAGATAGAGACAGTAATGTTTTCTGCAAGTACAGTTATATATTCTTATCCACTAGTTTGGTGTCAATGTGTCGGCCGACGGTTTGTATTTCAGTGACAGGGGGATGGTCGGATGGACCATATAACATTTGCGTAGGGACGAGGCTGCCCTGCCTGGAAATATTACGGCTGCAAAGTTTTTTTTAAAAAAAAATGCAGAGATTAGACCCAATCACAATCTTTACCTAGCACTCATGCGACATTTCATGTTCTCCACGGATGGTATTTGATTGAACTCTTCTAGGTCATTAGTTTTCTTAAGGAGATAATTGAAGTTTTCTTTTCTCTCATTAACACATCTCCTTTTCTTGTATATGGGCGTTACATGAATGACCATAGATATCTCTGATTGCTTCATCTTTTAATTAGTTCTGACTGAGCTTTCCTTATTTAGATAATGAGAACAAATGTCAATTGCAACAAAGGCATTTTATTTTCGTACAGCAAAGATACCAGTCGTCTATCGTCTATACATGCAGACATCACGACACTACTACTGACTAGCAGTCATTAATTGCAAAGTCACATTCGTATCTGGTAGAAAATGGGATCCCATATATATATAGGCCCCGTTCACTTCCCAAAATATTTCCTCTGCCACCCGTCACATCGAATCTTTGGATGCATGCATGAAGCATTAAATGTAGGTAAAAAAATAACTAATTATACAGTTTGTCTGTAAAGGTCGAGATGAATCTTTAGAGCCTAATTAATTCATGGCTGAATAAATTTTGTCAAATAACAACGAAAGTGCTACAGGAATTTTTCCCCCAAATATTTTGTCAAGCTACGTATAAACAGCTGTAGAGACGACATAACAGTTCAGCGAACGCCGTGTGGTTTGTTCTTGGTCGTGGAACATGATCTTGGTTAATGGTTAGACAGAGTTAGCTAAGGGTGCAAGTCAGTTCAAGTGCTTGCCAATTAACTTAACCTAAACATTCATTCATATATGTCAAGGAGTTCTTGCGACCACACCATCCTACCCAAAGCATAGCGCTTCAGTCATTCGGCTGAATATAGACGGCTTGCGCAGAGCCAATCATCAAGACATTTTTGTATATGTTTGTTTTCGGAAGTATGCTAAGGATTTGCCAAGCAATTTTTTTTTGACGAGAATATGAAATAAGAAAAAAATGGCTATGCGGGTAACAAATTTATCAGCAGCAAGCTAGCTTTGGTATGGTGTCCTCAGTAGCAAAATAAGAATATGGCCTCTTGGATACCAGAACTAAACTTTAGTCACAACTACTCACAATAGGTGGTTATCTGGGGTGCTTCAGTACTGAATATCTTTAGCATCGATTGTAACGTAGTCAGACGAAGAATCAAAATCAAATCCGTAAACCTCCAATACTTATTTATCCTTAAAAATACTTATATGTTTCTTTGGATTGTTAAGCCTTAGCAGGGCAAAAGATTGCTGATGCTAATACTCAGTAAATGCATCATAGTACAGCCTGCCTTATTCAATATACTACGAGTTTTATTGTAAATAGACGCAACTAAGCCACCAAAGGTTGACATTTCTGAGGGAGTTAATTTTCTGCACAATTAGTGATGGAGACTGAGCCCACGCTTCATTATAAGCGAGGGTCACTTGATGGTGTTGATGTGATTATTTTCAGCCAAAATACTTTGTATCAGGTCAAGTCAAATGGGCAAACTATTACCTTGCTTGTTTTTGATTGCGTCTCTTTATTTAGAATTGTTTAAGGTTCCAGCAAATATACCATGCATGTCCTATGTCAGACCAATGAGCAAATAGCTAGTATCTAGTATATAAGTCATTTTTGTTTTCGTGGGCACATAGAAAAATTATGTATCTAGAAAAGTCTAAACTACTTTATAATTTGAGATAGAGACAGTAATGTTTTCAACGTACATACCACAAGACACAGTAATTGCTAAAATATTGTTTCTCTGCTTGTTATTTACCGGTGCAGAACAGATGAATCAACTCATGCAGTTTTTTACTGCTAAGGATTGGTTTAAAACAATGGCGCTGAAGCATCTCCTTATTTGGGTTCAGTGGCCGGGGTTTCTTGTGATCGCCAGATGTTTGCTGTGGGTGGAGGAAGAGAGGACTGGGCTCCTCTCTTTGTTCTTGCAAAGCAGAGCTCTCTAAGAACAATACGAGTTACGAAGTAGCAGTATTGTAGGCAGGGTTTGTGTGCTGGCTCTGCTCTACTTCAGCACCACCACCCGATGTATATCTTAACTAATCACATTACGTCAATTAATACGAATATATATATATATAGTAGGCATGGAATGCATCCATCGGTGACTTGATGGTATTGGTTGTATTGATAAAGTTGTAATTATCTCAGCCATCCTCATCAAGCAACTTATTGACAAAACAACATGTGGAGGAGTCCAGCGCCTAGCTGACCTTTCTACGAGGAAGACCGCATATGCATTATTGAGCTGACCTGGCAAGTCTCCTCTGCCATGGTCCGTCCACGGTATGGTAGGAATGGATATCACAAGCAAATACGTAGCAATAAAGGAACCCAATAATCATTAGAAACTGTTGCTTTCCATCGGCAATTTATTTATTGTTATATTGGGAGAAGAAATTTCAACGTCCTTGAAAGGACATTGAAAAGAACACCGATGTGAAATCCTTTGGCAGCAAATAGGAACGCTTGCTTTACTGGTTGGTCGATGATAGCCCCATTTGATGACTGGGATGGCAAGACTAAGGGCTTATTTGATACACATGCCTAGTTACTAGTTGTGGCTAAAAAATTAGCCCAAATTAGCTATGGTTGGACAACAACTAGTTAAAGACTTGGCTAAAAAAATAGCTCACCTAATAGCCCTCCTATTTGACGCATTAGAGCTAATTTTGACTATCTTTATCTAGATACACTAATACAGAAAACTTTCTAGAGGCAGGTCCACATTAGCTCCTATATTAAAAAAGGCCCTAATTCATATGCACGTGCCAGCTTGGACCGCTGCATTTACTGATAACTGTATATGCCCTCCATCCCCATCGAGAGGGTGGGTCCCACATTGACACTCCTATCTTCTTCCCGATCTCGGAGAGTTCCTCGAATCCGGCCAAGCACGTGGGCATCATGCATGTTCGAGTGCCCCTGCTGCTACCACCTCCTATGGGCAACAGTGGCACCACTGTCGTCGGCCACCATGACTGACCTTAGATTATGTCATTGTTCCACACCCATCCACAGCTTTATCTCATTGTTATTATGAGAGTTATGGGTGGATCTACGTTGATTCCTGGGTATTTCCAAGAATACCTATATTTTTTGGTACATCTTTAAATATATAGGTACGTATATTCTTATGTATAATGTGTAATTGATTTAGCCCCTGTTTTTCAACTGTAAAGGAGCCCACAACGGCATAAAAAATTCTGGCCTTGGGACTCAGCTGCTTTTCCACGTCAAACCAATGGGTTGATGCAATTGTCTGCAGCCTAGATACTTTGTATATCACGTTGAATCAAATAACCAGACTGTTAACTTCATTGATTTTTATTAGTAGTCGTATTGCCAAACTGCCAAAGAAGAAAAGTAAAGACTGTGGATGCAAATGAACCAAACTATTAACATCAATTGATTTTTTTTACTTTGTTTAATTAATAATTAATTAGTCAATTAGGTGCCGGTGGTGCGGCGCTGTCACCAAGTTGGCGAGAGGACGAAAATATCCGGAGAAGTTTTTATAGGAGAGGAACGGGAAAAAAAAACACAAACACTTGTGGTTATGATTTGTTGTGCCAGCTGGAATTCTCTCCTTTTGTCACTCTCTGTACTACTCTCCTCCATTAAGCAAAGCACGGACCACAGAGAATTCATATAAATAATTTCATGAGCAGCTGGCATCGGCTCATTTCAGGCAAAATCTACCTTTTTATAGTTTTATACGCGCTATGGCGATCAAATGGTCTTCATCATCTGGCTTCTGATCCTAATACG